>LPNX010646236.1:67449-78473 GCA_001517045.1 Pseudotsuga menziesii | reverse complement strand
GCAAATGTCTCAACCACACACACCAATCTAGGATCACACAACTCACGTGGATTGATTCTACTTCATAATAGATAAGTAGGAATTATCTATTCCAACACTCCACCTAACCTTATCAACCAGTTGAGCTGCCTCTTCATCAATGTCAAGCAAATCAGAACCTTCTGGTTCAAAGGGACATAACGGGGCCATCTCTTCTACCACCGATTTCTCTTTCAACTCAGAAACATACTGCGTCGTGAAAGTAGAAGGAATAGGGATAAATGATTCCACATTTATAACAAAACCCACATTCGGCTCCGTGTGAAATTGAGAGGAAAACCCTAAACTTGTGCATGAGCATGATACTCCTACCGTCAAGGAAAATGCATGTATCTAAAAACCATAATGATATGACCGGAAATTATAATCCCATACAATAATCAAATAAAATTTGTAAATAAGATATCATTAAAAATAGTTTCGATATAGAATATTGGACAGGATAATAATTTCATGACACTCATAACGAACAAGTATCAACAGGTAACGATTCGTGTCCTGTAACAAATAATTCACCTCCAGATTTTGACATGGTGGAACTATACGTGAAAGGTGAACGTACTATTAACCTCAATAATTGAAAATCCTCTCATCATGAATAATCGTAATCCTTAGAGTTTAGTTAAATGAATGATAGAATCACAATCATCAATGACATAAATCATATCTTCCAATCGTAATTCATAAATGATATTAATTTGGGATTAAATTGAATAGATTTGAAGTGATATGAAATGTTCATGAAATAATTATGTTAACTATACTCAAACTGTGAAAAACTAAGTCTTATATTAAAACCAATTTCATTTCATAATTGCGATCATTAACATAAAATATTTTGATTAATAATTCAAAATGATATAAGCCTTAGTCATTAGATATTTATATATACAATGCTAAGATTTTTTATTTACAAATACTTAGACATAGCTTATAAATGTTTAATATATCTACAAAGGTTATAATATGATATGAATAATTATGTTAACCTTTATGATACATATTTAAACATAAAAAATTAATCATATAAATTATGCCTAATATCATTAAAATGAAAATAAAAAGAATTTACAGAAAAAGGTAAGGAATCAAATAAGCTAATTCAACGTTAATAATAGATGATATTAATAAGAAAAAATTCATTTATCTCAATAATATGAGATTATATTGTAATGAAAAATTAATCATATATAATTTTAAAATTTAACACCTACTAAAATAATCAATTTGAACAAGAACTAGCTTAATTTGAAAATGCCTCCTAAACTTTCAGATTGATCATTAAATATTCCCTAATTGAGAGTACCTTCAGAATCAAAGATTCTGAAGGCACTTTTTAATAATTTTAATAATTAATTAAAGAATAGAACTGATCAATTTTATTTGTCAAAAAAAAAACGAGAAGGTTGTTGCATGTCAACAAATAACAACACACTGGGTGAACCAATTATCTTTGTCCAAAATGTTTCAAACCACTATGCAAAATAATCTTTATGGTATGCTCAAAACGATCAGAAAATCTCAATCTAACCAGAACCATGTTTCAATTTCTTTTTGCGAGTATGTTTCATATTTTCCTCCTCACTATCAATAAAAATGAGCCTAATGAGTTTCCTTGTCAAAACAAAATACTTAGTAAAAATAAGTCATCATAAAAAATGTTATACTTAACTTCTTTGAAAAATTCATACAGTATGTTCCATTTATTATTTTATTTTAATCTTTAATTGAAGAATACTATTTAGGCTTGAAAACCAGACTTTGATAGCATCATTCACAAGAACTGATAAAGATAAACAAGCCGGCTCATGATGAGACCAACTGTCCCTTGACTTTAAAATCAAGAGCTATCACCCTTGTGATCAGAAATGATGTTATCTATAACAAATCTCATGATCATGAATAACATGGCTTGTGTTGAGACCTCCTAATCTTCAATAAAAAATTTATATTCCTTTTTATTATTATTATAAAATATACCTTATAAAATAAGGAATCACTGTCGAGCGTATGGCTAAATGACAATGTCACTCACTAATATTATCAAAAAATGAATCGACCAACTCATTACTGAGACCTTATATCTATTAGTCTAATAGCATAGAGACATTACCAGTTTCCTGATAATGTCATACTGATAATATTTATGATCTTGATCAAACGGACTCATTACGGAGACCTTATGTTCCCTATTTTATAATTTATAAATTTTACTAAATGGAACAGACCAAAAAACTTTCCAGATTGTGAAATAAGCTCTCAAAGACGACTAATAAGAATATTTCTAAGTATAAGGTTTGAAAAGGAAATCAATCAGCTACTAAAGAAATAGATATTGAAGGATAACCTTGGTCATACTCACAGATTTATGATAGGTTCTTTATGAATTAAAGAAAATCTGAACATCATGATCCAATCTAGAAATATTCATAGCAATCCAAAGTAAATATCAAACTAAAATTCAACCACAGGGTTTTACTTATTTACAAGTTGTAGACCTATGCACATGAAATGATTATTTTATTTTTCCTCTTTTAAATAATTTAACAAGTTTTATTATTTACAAGCATCATGTTAAATGAAAATTATGTACAGATGATAAAAAATTATGATGATTTAGGAAAGAAAATTAATTTTTTCAAAGGTTAGAAAAGATCAATTCTGTAATTACCATATTTACAAACAAGTTACCTTATGAACATATGAAAGACATACAGTTGTACATAATTTCAAGTGTTTTTGAAAGAAATAAGAAAAATTACTATTATGTATAAAATATACAAATTATATACCTTATAAAGAGTCTAAATAAGTAATGAAAATGCTTTTTAAGAATCAGCCCATTAACTGGAAAAGTTTCAAAGTGAACTTCCAAAGTTTGCAAGTGTTGGGACCCATATTTTCAGAGATGACAAATGGACCTAACCAAAGAATTTGAAATTTTGTATGCTCTCCCTTATCCTCATGTGATTTATCCCATTTTTAAACCAAGTCACCAACTTGCAGATCTCTGTTTGAAACCGAGGCCTGATCAAATCAGGTCTTTACAATTTGCTGATGTTTTACTAAATTTTGTTTAGACCTTTCTCTATCTTCTTCCAATTTTAATAAAGTATTTATTCTTTTCTCCATAGATGAACAATTTTCATCTTGAATAGATTGAGCTAATCGAAGAGAAGGTAGAAATAGATTTGGAGGTAAGATGGATTCTGTGCCATAAACTAAAAATAATGGTGAATTCCCAAGAGAGGCTTTAGGGGTTACTCTATCTACCCAAAGAACATTAAATAATGTTGTATGCCAATTGTGGTGATGTGTAGCAATAATTTTCTTTAGAATCTTTAATAATTTTTTGTTGGTTGATTTTGCTAAACCATTACCTTGAGGGTAATAGTTTGCATAATACCTGATTCTAATACCTATTTTGAAGGAAAATTGAGTTAACTACACCGAAGAAAAATAAGAGGCATTATAAAAAACCAGTGAATCGGGAATACCAAATCGAGTAATAATAAAAGATTCTAAGAATAAAATAAATTGACTAGTATTTACCACACGAAGAGGTGCAACTTATGTCCATTGAGTAAAATAGTCAGTCGCAGTAATTAGATATTTATGTTGTAATGAGGATGGTGGATTTATTGGACCTATTATGTATAATCCCCACTGTTTAAAATGCCTTTCTACTGTAACTGGTTGTAAAGGAAAGGAAGGTTTCTTTACTCTTCCTGCAGCAGTTTGGAAATCTTGACATTTTCTAACGAATGCATAAGAGTCCCAAAATAGTGTAGGCTAGTATTAACCTTCCCTAAGAATTTTATGAGAAGTAGTTTCACCTCAAAAATGGCCACCTGCAGGGCCATAATGTAACTCTCTCAAAACCGTTTCAGTTTCATCTTTATCTAAGCAACGCAATAAGACTCCATCTGAATTTCTCCTAAAGAGGATATTATCAATCAGTTGATAAAGGGATGATTTTAATCTAAGTGCTCTCCTCTTTCTTGGTTCTAAGTGGTCAGGACTCAGTTCCTATTTCAAGAAAAATTCTCAAATCAGAATACCAGGAATCTTAAGGAGGAGGATAAAAGTAAATTTCCCTTTTATATAAAGAATAATCATTGTTATATTCCACATTACTTGTGGGTAACTGAGCAGCTTCTGCAACGAGTTTACGTAAACCTTTCCCTTTCACCATCGTGGAAGGTTTAATTTTGAGATCATACTCTTGGATAGCTGCCATCCATGGTGCTCTTTTTTCACCCAAGTCTTTTTGTAAAAACAGATTTCTAACTGTAGGGAAATGAACTATCACTTTGGTTCTTGATTTCAAAAGATACAAACGGAAATGTTTCATTGCTTTAAAAACAAGGAACACTTGTTTGTCAACCTCATGGTTGTTTAGTTCACCTCCCTTAAAATTTGAACTCATAAAAGAAATCGGTACTTCATAATTTTGCTGTTTACGTTGAGTGAGTACTATAACATAAGATACATCAAAGTATGAAATCTTTTGTAAATATGGGTTTAAAAGACTAGGGGCTTCTGACATAGCTTCTAAGATTCGTTTAAATGATTCCTTCACAATATTATGACAATTAAAAATAGCATCCTTCTTGATCATATTTTGCAAAGGTTGAATGATTTCTGAAAAACTAGGAATAAATGTTCTAACAAAATTTATTTTCCCTAGAAAAGATTGCATTGCTTTCTTACTTGAAGGAAAGATAATTCTTGATATGGCTTGTGTTACAACAAATATTGTTTTCTTAGGATTTAGGGAAACTCCATACCTTCTACAACGCTCAAATACATTTCTAAGACGAAAATATGATCAGGTTGATTTTTAGAAAAAATTGTGACATCATCTAAATAGACAACTACCAAATGATTAATCAGTGCTCTGAAAGCAATATCCATTTCTCTTTGGAAAGTAGCCCCAACATTAATCAGACCAAAGGGAATTTTCCGATAAGCGTAAGTTCCCCATGGAGTTTTGAAAGCTGTTTTAAGTTGATCATTTGGGGCAACCAAAATTTGGTTATATCCTGAGAAACCATCAAGAAGTGATAGAATCTTAGACCTAGAGACTTTATAAAGAATTTGTTCCAAGGGAGAAACTGGGTAATTTTATTTTTCAAAAGATTTATTAAGGTTTTGAAAATCGACACATAGTCAAATGCCACCATTTTTCTTCCTAACTGGAACTAAGTTAGCTACCCATTGAGTATGCCTAACTAGAAATATGTTCTTAGCAGTTAAAATCTTATTCAATTCCTTCTTTATTGTTGGTTCCAGAGTTGGATACATCTTCCTAAGTTTTTGTTGAAAAGGTTTTGAGGCTTGTTTCATTGGAATTGTGTGTTGCATAATTTGTGGGTTGAAAGTCTTGAGATCGTTATACATCCATGCTAACACATCTTTAAATTCCCTAAATAACTTAATGAATGCTGATTTCTCTAAATGAGTGCATTCAGTTCCTAAGTTGACTGTTTCAGGATTATCTTCAGTTCCTAAATTTACAATTTCATATGATAAACATGAACTATTAGTCTTGCAATTTGGAACTGATTTGAATTTATCTTGAAGATCGTAAAATTCTTCCAATCTCACAATAGAATTAGGAACAAATTTTACCTCATACGGAGCTTTTTCCACTAAACAATGATCATGAATTACCGTAAAATTGCATAAGCTTTCATCATGAGTAATCTCGTCAATGGCTGAATCCTAGAAAGTGTCCTCATTCATTAGAAAATTTAGAATCTGCAAATCATCATAAAAAATGCACCAGTTAATAATATTATCAGGTATAGAAGGTTTGAAAATTAATTCAACTGCAAAGAAATCAGATGTGAGATTCTCAGATGGAATTAATTTTGACTCAACATTTGCTAATAAATCTGCCTCTTGATTCTGGAACCTTGGAATTGAAATTATATTGAATGCATCAAAATATGAAATGGGATTCCATACCTCTCACTGATAGTTTTGCAAATGTTCTGAAACACAGTGTATTGAATTCTGAACCTATCTTACGATGATTTCAGAATCGCTATGCAACCAACACTTTAATGTCAATTTCTATTGCCTTCTTCAACCCTTGAATCAAGGCTTCGTATTCTACAATGTTATTTGTACAATTAAACTCTAATCTACATGATATACAAATTTTGTTTCCTTTAGGATCGATTAAAATGCAACTAGCTCTAGCTCCTTCTTTGTGTTTTGATCCATCGAAATATAAGGTGTAGGTTGAACTATGTGCAATTAATTTACTTTCTATAATCTATACATGATCATGATGATCTATATTATCTACAACATTTTCAGATAAAAAACTTAGGTTGAATATGAACTACATTAAAAATTTCTGATTGCTGATTTTTATCATAAAAAGGGGAATTTTCAGCTTTGAAATTTCCAAAACCAAACTCATACATATAATTGCCCATTATTATATCAGAGAAAAGGACTGGTTCGTTAAGATCATGAAGTTTTGTAATTGTATGTCTTAAATACCTTTCTTTGCCTATTTTAATCTGATTGGACTTACCATTTTTGGGCAACCACAAAGTTGACCAATCTGTTGCAAAGAAACCATTCAGAACTTGAGACCAGTCTTTGCTAAAAATTAATCCATATGCATCAGAAATGTTAACAACCACAATATCTATAATATGATAAATTGAGGGATTACTAGCAAGTTTGATTAAAACATCTTTCATTTCTCCTAACACTTTCACATTAGAGCGATCTAACTCTGTGATTTGTGTTTCACATGGAGTAAATTTTGCATTTAATCTTTTGCATATTGACAAAGGAATGACATTAGATGATGCACCAAATTCGACCATACAATTATGAACATTTCTTTTAAATATCTCAAATGTAAGAAGAAATGGAAGAGTCGTAGACTTTGAGTTTTTTCCTATTAATGAAGTTTTATCAGCTATTTCTTTTCCTTTACGAGTTGGAATTGAATCATTGTTTGAATTATTATTAGCAGCTGCATTATTTTGATTATTAGGGATCACTAAACTCATTGAAGGAGTAATAACAGGACCATTAGGCATTGGTTAAATCTACAATAAGTCATACATACTAATGTTTACACGCAATTTCTATAAATCTTCAATTATATCATATCATAAATCCAATTTCGGTAGATTTTGAATTGATTGTTTAATAGGTTGACGAGTATTATTTCCTTTAGAAGGATTCAAACTTGAAGCTCCATATGAACCTATTGAATATTTACTTCTTGTGTTATAAGTATGTTGACCTACAAGAGGCGATTTACTTTCAACATCTTTTATCAAACTATCCCAAAAGTGACCAACTAATTGTTGTGGTTCTTGTGAATCGTCTTCATTATTAGAATTTTCTTCTTCTTATTGATTAGTAGTTTTTTTATTTATAGAAGATTCAGGTATAGATAAGACTACATGAATAGTATTAATTTTTTTTTCATTGACTGCTACATCAGGGGGAGGGTTTGAGTAACTATTAGCAGTATTTTTTCTAAACTGATTTCTAAAATAACCCCTGGAAGAAGATGATTTTGAATTCTTTTTAACCCAACAACTACATTTGTTAAATCTCTTATTGTGTTTTGAAGTTGTTCAACATCAAATGCTTTATCTTTATCTGATCTTGGTCTTTCTATTTTTTTCCTAGGAAATCTATCAACTTTTCGAGTTTTTTCTGTTTCGTATGCTAAAGATTTTTTTTCGAATTTGATGGCTTCTTCAAAAGTTTCCACAAGTGTGGCTTTATTAGCTTACCTAAAAACATACCCAAGTATTTCGGTAATGCTGAAGCATAGTTTTCTATGATGATATCTTCAGGTGGTTGAGAGGCTACTGGTATTTTATTCTTTAATGTGAGAAATATTTGATTAAAATATTTAATTCTTTATTTATTTTCTATTTTAATTCAAGATAACTCAATATCCAATACCGTAGGTGTTTTATCATCCCCAAACATATTGCTAAATGCTTTACTAAAATCAATCCAATTTGTTACGGAGAGAAATTCCTATGGCTTGGGGTACCACAACAGACAACTTGACTCCAAAAATCAATCATTTCCAATATGCAAGAGAAATCAAATATCTAACACTAAAGGATCAGACCTCATACCTATTCCGGATGGTTGAAGTAGATCCCCGTTGAGATTTCCAACATCATCTTGAATTGATGAATCACTTCCTCAACAACAAGTAAACAAGACAAGCATACTATATATATTGGTGTTAGATCTACTCTAGCATATATAATCAACAACGTATAAGCATTTGAAATCATTCATGGATAAAATATTCATTCAAACATACATTATTGGATAGGAAAAGATATTTCTATTAATATAAAATCAGAGATTACAATGAATACAACCTCTGTTGGCACGTCTGCAAATTGGAGAAACTGAATCCCCCACTTGGGCCTCCACCACCTCAATGCTCCATCTCTTGATAGCAAGCTCACAAGAAAAAGGAAAGCTTGGGAAGAACACCAAAGTGCTCCAAGGGACAAAGGGATGCAGACTCAAGCACAAGTTTCGGCAACAATGGACTATAGTTTCTTTGCTCTCAATTCTCTTATGCCTTCAATGTATCAAAAGGGTTCCTTATATAGCTTTTCAATGGGGTAATGAAAGGTCGAATTCAAGTGATCTCAAGGCATATGGAAGGCCAAGAGACAAGTGAGTCGGATCCATGTCAAGGAAAAATCCAAAAGGATTTGGATTTTGTACACATCCCGATCTACACGATTTTAGGGGTCAAACCCGTGTATATACACGATAAGGGGTTTAAAATTCGCGTATAGCAATTTTCACATGTTTATAGGGATGGTCTAGGAAACATCAAAGGACAAAAAATGGTCCAAGGGGTCTAAGGAGTCTGCAGAGGGACAGGGGAAGGCCATACAAGTGTGATTCACCTGGTGTGGTAAAGTCAGCTATAACAATCAACTTTCCCAGTTTTTTCTGTTTCGTATGCTAAAGATTTTTTTTCAAATTTTATGGCTTCTTCAAAAGTTTCCACAAGTGTGGCTTTATTAGCTTACCTAAAAAACATACCCAAGTATTTCGGTAATGCTGAAGCATAGTTTTCTATGATGATATCTTTAGGTGGTTGAGAGGCTACTGGTATTTTATTCTTTAATGTGAGAAATATTTGATTAAAATATTTAATTCTTTATTTATTTTCTATTTTAATTCAAGATAACTCAAGAGCCAAGATCGTAGGTGTTTTATCATCCCCAAACATATTGATAAATGCTTTACTAAAATCAATCCACTTTGCTATTGACCCCTTAAACAAAGAGAAATACCAAGTTGACGCTCTTCCTTCGAAGGTTAGAGGAAAGAGACGACAAACCACGTCCTCATGTTGCACGTTCATTGTTTTTATAGCCAATATAAACTTATCAACATGAACCTATGTTGGTTCTTTGTTATCGGTATTAAACTTTGGAAGAAATTTTTCTCGATGCTTGGGTAAAGGGTGTTGAACACCTAGAATTGCTACGACCCTTGTTCTGAGCCATGGGAGAGGTGGATTTGGTGGAGGATTAGGTGGTTTTCCTCCTCCACCAGGTACTGCTCCAACCATACTAGATTCTTCGGAATCCGATGAACTAATCTGATTAGATGACCTTGTACTGTCAGGTGGTGATTTTGGAGGAGAGGGTAAAACCGCCTATAGGACTCAAAATTCTAACAATATTTGTTCTAGTGGTTTCCCTATGAAGGCTTATGACTTGATGAGTCAGAGTTCTTGACCATGAAATATCAGTTTCTGTTGAATTTTGATCTATTGTAGTCAACTGAGTATTATGTCGTTGTTGTCTGGGTAAAGTGTAATCTATTGGTGTCAAACCAAGCTGATGAGCATAAGCTCTAGTAAGAATGCGATGTGACTCTTTTAAGGTCTGAGTATTTCGTTCAGGAGTAAAATGAGATGTATTATGATCTCGTTCGAGAATGCTCCTCATAGTATCTATGAATGGTGAATTGCTACTTTCAGGTTGTAATGGAGGATTTTTGACTAGTTGAGGGATTAATTTTTGTTTTTCCTGCCATCAATCATTTTCATGCCCTCCTTCTAGTGCCATTTGTTGGCCTAAAATATTTCCCAAGGCCAACTAAGGAAAATTAATCCACATAAGGTGCTTACAACAGTGCCCGGTATGTTTGGAATGATTAATTTTCACAGGTTAGGGTTCTGTTACCTTCTGAGTTTTCTCTCTTCTTAGGAAGAATACAATCACTTGAACTTAGAAAAAGTAATTTCTAAGTTAAAAATTAGTCTAAAATAATCTATCTATGAAGTTATAAACTATGGACAAAAATCCTAACTATTTTCACCTAACTTAAAGGTTAACCTAGTTTTTCTCTCTTGAAAAGAGAGTCTCTGTTTTGTTTTTGTTTAAATTTCTGAATAAAAATGTCTTATAACCCTAATCAATTAATTGTTTAAATTTCTGAATAAAAATGTCTTATAACCCTAATCAATTAATAAAAACAAAGTATATTAAGAACTATTTAAATGAAAACTAGAAAATCTATACTAAGTAACTTGAAACAAACCTAAAATACTTTCTTATCTCAGCTGAGAATAAATATTTTAAATTAGATTAATTATCTCTTGATAATTAATAATAACAAGGACAAATGAATGATATAATTTCAAATAGAAAAACTATCAAAATTAATATCATTAACACTTTCTTTGTTAAATAGAATTTATGATAATCAGAAAAATAAAACAAGAATTATTTTATTCATTCTCTAAGTAATGATCAAGGAATAATTAATATTCAACATTAACATTTGAATATAAAATTTAACTACTTATTAATCAAAACACCTATGAAAATATAGATGTAATTAAATAATAAGCTTATAGACATGATACTATATAATCAAAATCATCAATAAAAATTGAATGAACCGATTTATATAATATTCTTATCAAATAT
>LPNX010646236.1:35297-67400 GCA_001517045.1 Pseudotsuga menziesii | reverse complement strand
ATATATCAAAACTGATAATACACAGTTATACCATTTTCAAATATAAGCTCGACCACATCCAGTAAGAAAAATCCAACAAGATAAAGGAAACATGTAAAATTTTATATCAATATCAAATTCTTTCAGTAATACTCCATCGTATTTAGAATGAGTTTCATGGTTTATATAACAAAGGCTAATAACTGCCTTCCCCTATTCTATGCAACTAAAGGCTAAAAATAAACTTTTAAATCTACTAACTATTGAACACCTAGGACCTAATATACTTAATTAACATCCTCCTCAATAAGGCACCTTGCATATGAATCATCTCTTTTGTAACTGCAATATTATCTTTAAATAATGATTCATCCATGTAGAAAATAAGCAACAACTGGCACTTGACACTTAGCATCCAGATCATTCGAATTTGAAACTGCGTATGAATCATCTCTTTTGTAATTGCAATATTATCTTTAAATAATGATTCATCCATGTAGAAAATAAGCAACAACTGGCACTTGACACTTAGCATCCAGATCATTCAAATTTGAAACAACTTCATCTTATAGTGGCAAAATTGTAATGGGAAGAACAACATCAAAATTGAATTTCCACTTAGTCACGACATATACAAGAATCAAACAACTGCATATAAATATTCATAAATAATGCATTAATGATAAAACAGAGGAAATAAATTAAATTAATGATAAGCAATGCCTGCAGAATCTATGATTATGTGGGAATTCTAATTACTTGTTAAAATCCAAGCATTATAAAACAAGACTTTTCAACTTGAAATTTGCACTTTGATATCCTTGCGAGGTTCATACAATTTAGCCTTCAATTTTGCATCGTTCTTAATGTTTCAACATTCTCTCATTCTCAAATACTAGAAATCTATTTTCTGTTTTTATCTTGGCCTTTTTTGTTGTCAAATTTTCCCAGTGGCCAACCCAGTTCAATAATTCATTTCTCAAATTCTGCATCTCATCCTTCAATACGAATAACGACTCTTTTCTAGTGTTTGCGCTAACATGCTGATAGGAAGAATGCCTTCCTTTCTCATATTCAGGAGGTATCACAAGATTATTAACTTGAACCATTTGTTCTTGGAGAGAAACTTGTGTGTGAATAGGATCTTCTTCTTCACTAAGAATTTCTACTAATAAAGATTCCTTCTACTATTGCAAGGTTTCATGCATAGAGACAGTCACCATGCTACGGGTAAATCGCCTAGTAACTTCATAATTTGCCTTTTGTTTTACCTTGGTTTCTGTCTAACATACATTAGCTAATTCATCCAAAATTTTTAATGGAGAACCGTGAACATGTTCAGGCTAAGAAATGAGAGCTTCAGGCACACATTTGTCTTCTATCAGTTTATTACCTGAACTTGGTACTGGAACTAAATTCCGAACCTTTACTTCATCTGGTATCGTATTCGTTTCTACCACAGATTTTTCCAAAATAGAGGATTTCTTTCTTTTACATCTAACCCTGGTTCTTACGGGAGGCCAAATTTCATTTTCACCTAATTCATTTCTTGTTAAAAATTCATCCCAATTTTCTCCTTTTAAGGCCAATTGATGTCGAAGCAGAATTTTGATTAATCCGTGATGGAAGAGACTCTGGTCTTGGATCTTAATGGAATTTTGAACATCCATAGCCATCTTTTCTAAAATATTAAGTAAAAATTAGGGTAGATTTAGTTTAGATCCCTTCAAATCCATTAATAACCTTAGGTGATACAAATGAACTGAAGATAAGCAATCATCACAATTTAAATACCTAAATATGAGCTGAAACAATGGCACCCATTTAGTTTTCAGAAGCTTAATCGAGAAGCCAAATGTATTATCAAAATCCGCAGGAAAAGGTAACGTAAGCTGTTTCCACTTAGTTTTGTTCATTACCCCTTTCTTGAACCATTTTTCACCAGACTCTGGTAAACCGGTTTCCTGAGCAATGAAATCTTCAAAAAGGAACCAGTTGTAAATCTCCAATTTGACCAACCCGTTCCTTAAGAGAAAGGGAAAATCTACGTGTGATTTCATCAATAAATATATTGCTATTTTTGGTATTCAATGCTCTAAAAATGTCTATTATTGTGGTAATTCAATCATTTTCATTCAAAATCTTGCTATATTTTGTTATTTTTTCTTTCAATTTCTTGCTTTATTAATAAGGTACACAACATTTGATATCAGATCACTTTCACGAGTTGATATTTTTAGATTTATTTTAGGATAGAGAATCCAACATCTATAAATAACTCAATGATTTCTAATTCAAAGAGTAAATTTGTAATCTAGGAAAAATACATGCAGGAAATCTAAGAAGTTTGACCTAATTTGATGCACTTGTAAACCTTGTTGTTACCAATTTGAGTATTATTGTGCTAGACAACATATGCATATGAAATTTCACCTCCACATACCCTAAGGTATATCAAAATTACACTAAGATACCTAAAACACCATGTTTAGATAATTCGATCATCCATCTTTCTAGTATAGTGGCATAAAGCACAACACTTGGGAATATTACTTTTTAATACTTATTTAGTTGGGTAGTACACCTAAGGGTACAATCAAGCATATTTAGTTAGTGATTTCAGAGATTGGGTCGAGTAAAATGTTGGACATTGCTAGTATATTGGATACCTATAGCCACTAACACTCCCTTGTCATTAAGACTTGTTAACCCAAAAAATTGGTCTTGAAAACCTAGTATTCTATTGATACTCCATGAAATATCTACATAAATTGCAGTGTTAAGAATTTGAGAATTTGAGAAATGTATCAATATTAGGGAAGGAGTATAAATGTGTGAAGTAACTTATCACACTATCTTTTTAGGTGGGAAACTTTGTGGGAGAGCTCTACTCCTCGATTGCTATCCATAAAGGGATGGGAGAGTGCTGCCAATTTTGTTAGCATAACCCAATGAGTATATTAACTGTTGGAACATATTTCCCATATATACCTTGGTTAAAAATATTGCATAAGGTTCCAAGTGTTTAGTGTAAGTTGTTCCATGTGAAAATGGTTCTAGTTCCTAGTCTAGTGCCTTGGATCCTAGTTTGTCCACATTTGACCCACTTAGACTAGTGGTTATGCCATAAAATATTTTTTGTCCACTTACCCACTCCTTTCCTTATTCTATGGAGTCAGTACACCCATATATTCTACATTATGGGGTAGTTATTGCATTTCCCTATTTTAAGGAGGTCGGGTGCGCATTCCTGAGGATTTGGTCAATTTTCTCATTAATGGTCCGAAATGAAGCCACTAAACCACTTGTAGTTCCCTCATGATGTTTCCTTTCAAAATTTTTGACTATCCTAACCATTTCATGGTACATATAGGCTCATTTCACCTCATTATGGCCACTACTTGGAGTTACACTTGGAACAATGTCATAGATTGGGGGAATTAGTCAAGATAATCCATCATTAATGTGAGCTACTCAAATCACCACTAAGCCTATCGATTTTGTCTCTTGAGAGAATATATATATTGTACTCATGTTAATGAATAATATGAGAGTGGAAAAATTCACATTGGAGTGACTTTCCTCTAGTGTTCTATCCAATATTTCTTCTCTATTCTTGCTATCTCTTTATGCAAATAATTCTAAGTGGGATATTTTTTTCCATATAGATATAGGCTGGAATACCACTTGACTCAAAACTTTTGTTATGATGTTGTGAAATCCAAAATATTACATGGTATCAGAGCTATTCTAATAAAAAACAATTTCCATTGTTGCTTCTAGTTATTACCTTTGGTAGTTTGGTTTCACCTTTGGGACTTTCTCAAGCATGTCATCGAAGTAAGGAATTTCAAAGACTGTTGTTTGCAGGTACATGAATAAATGGTAGAAGATTCAACAAATGATCTAGTTCAAATTTCTTCCTCTGTGGCTTCCTCTGTTTTTGATGAAGTTATTTTTCATGAAGATAACATACAAGCTGCTGCCATAAATATTGTTGAAGGGAATATCTTTCATCTCTCATAATTGTTCTTTCATGATTATTCTATTTACTGTGCTAGTGTGCGAAATAGTGATCCCTTGGATGTTTTGGAAGAAGGATCAAATATTGGAGATGTTGAATTTTCTCTCCTTGGATCCATGCCTCTTATGTATTCCTATATGATTGCTAGCACTAATTTTCAGAGTTACATAGAAGATGGAGAAATCTTAGCCATCACAATGGCACATTTGGGACTCTTGTTCCACCTTCTTGGAGCTGATTACAACCTTCTTTTGAAGTTGATGCTTCAAGAACCTTATGATTTTCTTGGGGTAACTTATTCTCAATCACTTCAAGTCTCTTTTTTACATGGCACCTTGGTTGGTTCGAAGCTCAAGTTGCAAGAGTAACCTTTGCTCTCCTATCAGTGCATTTTAGTTTTTCTACATGGTCACAGGATTCATCATGCAAATGTACAAATTTATGAGTTGGTTGAGCACATTCCATTTATTCCCAGGAAGAATATTCCTCTAGACATAGTCATTTAGTTTGGAGTGTATACATATTTTGGTTTCTCTTTCATGTCCATTTTTAGGGAGGATTTTCCCCATGTGGTTTTTCCTCTTTCCTCGTTTCATATGGATCAATAATGTAAAGGGTGACCATAATCCTTGTTCTTCGGACCTCAATAATTTCTCACAACCATTTTGGATTAAGGGGGGTGTTAGAACATATTTCCCATATAGACCTTGGTTAATAATATTGCATAAGGTTCTAAGTGTTTAGTGTAATTTGTTCCATGTGAAACTGGTTCTAGTTCCTAGTCTAGTATCTTGGATCCTTGTTTGTCCACATTTGACCCACTTAGACTAGTGGTTATTCCATAAAATATTGTTTTTCCACTTACCCACTCCTTTCCTTAATATATGGAGTCAATGCACCCCTTTATGCTACATTTATGGGGTAGTTATTACAGTTCCCTATTTTAAGGAGACTAGGTGCACATTCCCATGGATTTGGTTAATTTTCTCATTAATGGTCCAAAACCAAGACACTAAACCACCTCTATCACCCTCATAATGGTTCCTTTCACACTTGTTGACTAGCCTAACCACTTGATGGTCCATCTAGGTTCATTTCACCTCATTAAGGCCACTACTTGGAGTTACACTTGTCACAATGTCATAGGTTGGGGGAATTAGTCAAGATAAGCTAGCGTTAATGTGAGCTACTAAACTCACCACTAAGCCTCTCAATTTTGTGTCTTGAGAGAATATATATATTGTAATCATGTTAATGAATAATATCATAGTGGAAAAGTTCCCACTGGAGTGATTTTCCTGTAGTGTTCTATCCAATATTTCTTCTGTATTCTTGCTATCTCTTTATGCGAATAATTCTAAGTGAGATTTTTTTGCTATCTAGATCTAGGCTAGAATGCCACATGAATCAAAACTTTGGTTGTGATGTTCTGCATTCCAAAATATTACATTAATAGTAGAATCAAATAAAGGTACATGAAATACTAGAGTTGTGGGTTCATAGAAAGGGTTACTATGGAGTGTACCAATGCAATCAACTTGGTATAATAATTCTATTGAGATAGGTCTAAAATAAGTGTGGATGGTACTAGATGTGGGTGCACATAAGTTTAGTGGAGATTGGTACCAACATGAACAACTTAGTGAAAGGGTTATGTTGATATTGGTCAAAATATGGATGTAGACAAGAGTTTTTGTATGTCCTCCTAAAGATATAAGAATTGAGTATAACACAATTGATGCACATCCCATTGAACATATCATATATTATAGACAACATGCATAAAAAAGTGAGTTCCATAAATGTGGAATTAGTAGATATTGTATTGATCAGGTAACAAATAAGGTTCCTCTCAAAGTTCTTTTCATATCCTGATAATTCCACATTTTCAACGAATGTTCTGGTATAAAAACATTACATAATTTATGGATTACCATGCATGATACAAAAGTGTAGATGGTTTCATGCAAATTCCTAGAGATGAACCTACATTTAGATACATCGAGGAAATATGGCCAATTTTTAAAGAGGAACCATGTATTGTTAGAATTTCATTGGCACTTGATGGTGCAATCCATTTGGAGAGATTATAACCAATTGATTTTTTTGGCCAGTTTTTGTTATAAACAATAACCTTCCTCTGTGGATGAAAATTAAAAGGGATCATGTCATGTTGGGATTAATTGTTCTAGGTACTTATTTTTAAGAATGTTAACATAATATAATCAATCCATTTTTTCATTGTCGCATGATCGAGAACTTATTAATTTTGTATTTTAATTTTCAAATAACTACAAGGTAAACACCAAGTTAAAGATATGGATGTCTATCTTGAGCCTCTTATAGATAAAATTTTAAAATAATGGGATAGTATCAGTATGCACAACATCTACAAAAAAATTTCAGTTCCATGGAATACTTACATGGTTAATTCACGATGCGCCCAATCTTACATAGTTTTGTGCTATGTAAATTTGTCATGTATTGTTATGCATCATTTATTATTGAACCTATTTTCATAATTTATGGATTTATATATATTAACACTATTCCATAACTTGCAGGGATTCAAACAAAGGGAGAATATGCATGTCCACTATGTGGTCCAAGAAAAATATCTATGTAATGAACCAAAGTCAGATTCAATATCTCATTAACTCTTTCACAATAAATTTTAAAACAAGCTAAGAGGCAGGGGGGATTTCAAGCTAGAATAGTGAACAAAAGGAGAACTATGGAAGATAAAAAAGACTTAGGAATGATCATGAATGTTCAGGATCCTATGCACAATGTTTTGGGTACTTTTAAGGTTTGAACATCATCCAGGATGAAGTCTAATTCTAGGCTCCTAAGAGTCCCAACACATGCATACTATAACTTCTACCATTCAATTTCCAACAACCAGGGGTGAGTAGATTTGGCTTATGTAATATTTCAGATATTTTTTATAATTTTATATCCATAAAGAACATGTTTATACATATATGGACTCAAATTTGGAGGCTAATAAGTTCGCATTGGCCAAACTAGTCATTAAGAATGCTCATGAGGGATCATTTCTGGGATTCCCAAACACCTAAGGAAGGACAAAAATTATTAGTTTTAATTATGAAAAATAATTAACTGAATATTAGTATACTCTCAAAACAATAATTAATTAAAATGGTTTAGTTAATACCAACTAGAACACAAAATAGTAAGACTAGTCAAATTTGCATTGAAATCTAGACTAGGTTGAATTGTCTAATTAAACTCCACCAGAATGCTTTTAAATGTCCTAAATACTACATATGTTCCTTATGATATCAAATACATTATTATAGGGTCGAAATTAGTCTCACAAGAAACTCAGAGATAGCCTCCTGGCATTTAAACAATACATTAGCTAAAAAGGATAGAAATCTCAGAGATTGGAATGTTAAGCTTCCAAGATCTTGGAAAGAGCACTGTTTACTCTATGTACATGATATAAATATTGAAAAAATACATTAATACATGATATATATAAATTAAGGTTTGACATTGCATTTACATTGATTCCGTTATGGCCATATCAAGATCACAATTTACAGAAAGGAGAGAGGAGACAAGAGATTCACTCAGATCTGAACCACTGATGAAGGGTATTGAAATTGGATGGAATGATATTCAAGAAATGAAATAAAACTGAATTATAGGCTGAACTAGAGCTATTAACAAATATGGAATACATTTTCTAAGGGGCACATCACCCAAAGCTGACTTGGGCACATCTCCAAGCACTAGAGAGGCTCAAGGCCCACTCATACAAAATTTCAAAATGACAAAAGATGTGAAAGTGATGTGCTAAAATTATTTTATCAGTAACTTGGATTCTAGGTCAAATTAACTCTTCATGTGGCCCACTTGCCTCAACCCATGCGCCCTCATGATTGAAATTGGGACTTTCCTGCTTTTACATTCACATGCCCTTTTTCTTCATTTAGAAACTGTGCCTTCCTGCCTTTAGACTAAATTTCATTTTTCTCAATTTCTAAAACTAATCCCTCCTTCCTTTTGGGATGACTTTCCTTTCTCCTTTTGGGAAATTGCACCCTCTTGAATTCCAAAATTTGTCTTCTTTTCATGCTGATAACTTTTTTTGCACTTTCTTATTTTGTGCATGTTTTTCTGGCGGAATGATTTTTTCATTCTTTCTATATTTGTTTTCTTTTATGTATCTTTCTTAATGTTTACCTAGTTTCTAATTAGTGTGAAAAATCATTGGCTCCACAAGGCCTCATGCGCCCCCTGGCCACCTGGCACATCCACTAGGTCCAAAAATTAATATTTTCATAATATAAAATAATTAAGGCATGCAAATTTTATCCTAAGTCTAAGAGTTACATACAAGGATATTTACTATATATAAAAATTAACCCCCACTTTTTAATTAATCTAGTCCTCCACTAGGAACCACGGGGTTCTCAGGGCTAGGGGTTTCTCCATGGTGTTATAAAAAAAATGGGGACATTACAATCCTCCCATCCCAAAATTGCTTGTCCTCAAGCAATGAAACAATTCCAACCATCTATGAATCCAACCAGTGATTTGAATCCTTGGGATATGTTGTTGTCTGTCTAGAATTAAAATCCTCAATTCTAAGCTTAATACCAAATTTTCACCATGTGTCTACTGCACCACTCTAATTATAGTCATACCCTAATTACTAACCCCTTTTTAATAAAACTTTCAACCCAGCTAAGATAACTGAGTAGAAATCCTGGATCCCACTGCCTCCTTTGCAAGGATCCAAATGTTCCTGCCACTTTTGGAAAGTTGTCATTCCAAGAAATTCCAGAGTCCCAATGTCTCAACTACATCCTACCAAAAATCAGTAACAACATTAAAAATTCATCATCACACAAAATTAAAATGAGGATATGAAAATCATACCACCACACTATACGATCAACACTTCAAGTGAAAAATTGAAACTGTGAGGGATCTTGTAATAAATTATGCAACTCCTTCAATGTGGGGAAAAACATTGTGATCCTTCTCCACCCAGCATAAGATTTATTATGTGCCTGATGCAAAAAAGAACTAGAGCTCACAATTTTGTTGCTGCAATGACATAGATGTGAGTCCCATGTCCCAAGAAAACTATAGGCGTCCTCCAACAACCATAGATTCCCATGTTGCTCACAGAAGATGTAGGACGTGTATGCTGAAACTCCCTTGGTGTAAGAAAAAGGTACACCCTCCAAGGTGCACAAATCCAATAAGTTCCTATCCATCCATGCCATGGATGAACAAACCTCCAACTTTCATGTCCATAAGGAAATCTTATTGTTTTTCCATGTTCATAATCCCAATGGCTCAACTCTCTGCCATTGGTCATGAAATCACCACCATGAATGGAGGAATCAAATATAGGAAATGGATTCCTTTGCTACTCCTAAGAAGAGTATGGTTCTCTCATCAAATCCCTATGGATGAGTGTATGAGCCTTCTGATCCTTAATTAGAATCAAAATAAAGAATCCCTTCACCCATTTAACATCCTCATGTGCTATGGTTGTTGTAGAAAGTGAAGACGAAGAAAACTCATGAACCAAATTGAAACTTCAGTAATAATCATCGACCAGGAATGTGGATGAATCATTGACTCCTTTTATTGGTTCATAATATGTACCATCTTGTGTCTCCTCCAAAATTATACAACTTTCACCAAGAGGTATTCCAAATCTCTCTGAATTAGTGGAAGTGCTTGGTCTCCATGTTATTTTCTCTCAAACTCTTAAAGCACATGCAAATAAAAGTGCACGTCCAATGCACAACTATTGGAGGTATATGATGGCTTCAAAATATATCTTTGTTTCTACCCACATGGTAGGACAATATCAGTAAATCCAAAATACTTATCATAAAGTATTTTTTTTCTTTGATGTTTCCCAATCTTGGCTATGTATTCATCCACCCAATCCATGGATGAATAAAATATTTGGATTGCTGATTTATGTGATATGTAATAAACCACCCTCTTCAAAGCTAAGTATTCTCTCCATATAGGTACTTCCCAAGGCTTTCCAGACAACTCCCTATATATGCAAGAAAGACTTGTGCATCCTTGGATCTCCATTTTAGTGATGTACTTGTATATCCAATCCATGGACAAATAAGTAACTTTACTTGTAGTTATGAATGGTATGTCATCTTGAATGTATTTATGCAAAAAGTAAAATGTTTTGCTAAGATATTATATGGAATATCCTTTCACAAACACTTACAAATCAGAAATTTCTTCATGTCCATCCTCCACATGAAGTTCGTCCATCATACCCCACGCATTTCCTTCCATCCAAGATGAAAGGTGTGGTACATCCAACTCCTTTTGAAGTTGATATATTTGCAAATTTGACTCTTAAAGAGCCTTTTGGATGCTCTCCAAAGATACATATGCAACCTCCAATTTGTTACCAATCCTTTCTTCTTTATCTTCCTCCCTTTTGAGTGCATGATGGTATATTTTGGTTACCTCAAGAAGATGATAGCTATTTGAGAGCAAATTCAAGTAGATTTCCTTCAACTTGTCCACTGCTTCTGTGAGAGTTTCAAAATCTCCCAAGAAGTTTTTTTCTTCCAATCCTTCTTCTGAATATCTCCAGCAACATCTTGACACCAAGGCATTGGCGTCAACAAAAAGTTCCTTGGTTTCTATGATATTCTCTTCACCCTCCTTTAGTGATCCAACCAAATGGTGTGGCTCACAAAGAATATTATTCACCAAATGATCCTCTTATTTGAGGTCTACTGAAAGATCCAAATATGATCTATATGATTTATTCTCTCCCAAATCCTCACGTGGTTGAGAAGAGTCTAAAATTTTGGCCTCATCATCCTTTTATTCAGCTGCTACAAGGTTTTTATGCTCATGGAGATTTGGTCTTGTAGAAAATTATTCAAGTGAAATATCTATGTCACCAACATAGATAGGTGAACATCCATTAGTAGATATCTCACTAAAACTTGAGCACCCATCAGTAGGTACTCTTTCAACCATGTACATAGTGATAACTCTTTCAATCATGTACATAGTGATATTTGTCTCTCTGGATTGTTCTTCTACAACACTGGTGGTAGGGTCAAGTGAATGCACACCCTTCTCTTTTGTTGCAAAATCCTCACCAATAAGGATTCAGTTATGTCCTCTGATGGATGCAATATAAATATCACTTTCTTTAACCTTATGTTTACTTCTTTCTTTGGATCAACTTCATCATGATACAATGGAATACAAAAATATGAACTATGTTCATCCTTTTGCATCATATTTTTCTCTTCATGCGGTGGAGCTATGGTATCTTGATCTTCCATCAAATATTTTTGTTCACATCCAATTGATGTGTGCTTGTATTCTACTTCATTGTGAAGACCAAATGGTGATTTCATATCCTATCTATGTCTTTCTTTTGGATATGATCCAACATGTGTCTTACCACCATTGATAACATCATCCTCCTTACTTTTTATAGCACCAAAATATCTTTGGATATCCTTTGGAAATAACATAGGCTTCATCTCTTTGCACACCTTATCAACCATATGTGCAACTTTTTTAATTCTTGTCCTACAGTATGGATCTTTGAACAACTTATGTGTCTCAAGAGAGAAGTACTCTAAAAATGAGAGGTCCTTCAAAACTCCATCCCTTAGTCCCCAATAATCTGCAAGGTAAATAAATGATTCCTTTTTCCTCCCTCTACAAGGGAAACCATCATGAATAGATCTCAAACTCATGAATTCATCAAAGGATGAAACATAGAAGTATTTATCATCCTTGTATGTGAAATGCGATGAAGTACTGCATGTTGGTTCTTCATCTATGAAATTGTAATCTCCTTCATACAGTTCACAATCACCATATAAATCATAGGAATCATCATCATAGTAGGACTTGGCTTCAATTTATCTTCTAATTAATATATTACTTTCCACATGAGTTGAGGAAAGAGATTTGACACCACTGTAATGAAACAAATTCAGATTCAATAGCTCATTAACTTTTTGGATCCATATCAGGATTCATCATCAGGACAATGTTGAATGTGGAGAGAGCGAGAACCTTTGATAAATACTGGATCTGGGTAGAATAAAAGCAAGGTCTTGTCTCCTCTCTCCACATTCGACATTGTCCTGATGATGAATCCTGATATGGATCTAAAACATTGAATTGGTCATTTCGATACTGTGGTTTCTCTAACAACAACATCAATAACCTACCACCACAGAAATTTAGCAACAGAGCTCATTAACTCTTGAACAAGAAATTTTAAAAGAAGCTAATAGGAAGGGGGAAATTTCAAGCTAGAATAATGAGTAGATGGAGAATTTAGGAATATCAACAAGACATGGGAATGATCATGAATGTTCAAGTTCTTATGCACAATGTGTTGGGTCCTTTTAGGGTTCGAATATCAGCTAGGATGAAGTCTAATTCCAGGATCCTGAGAGTCCCAACATATGCATACTAGAACTTTTACAATTCAATATCCAACAACCAAGGGTGAGTGTATTTGGATTATAAAAGATTTCAGATCTATTTTATGATTTTATATAAGTAAAGAATAGGTTTATACATAAATGGACTCGAATTTTGAGGCTAAGAAGTTTGCATTGGCCAAACTAGTCATTAATATTGCTCACAAGGGATTGTTTCTGGGATTCCCAAACACTTAGGGAAGGATATAAATTATTGCTTTCAGTTATGAAACATCATTATCAACTTGTTAACAGAATATTAGAACAAGAATGAATTAAATTGGTTGAAACAGTAAGACAAGTCAAATTTGCATTTAAATATAGACTAGGTTGAATTGTCTCATTTAAAACTCCACCATAATGCTTCGAACTGTCATAAAAATTACAAACCTGACTTATGATATAAAATGAATGATTATAGGGTCTAAAAGAGTCTCATAGGAAACTCATATATATTTTTCTCTGGCATTTAAACAATACAATAGCTAAAAAGACTAGAAATCTCTAAGAATGGAATGTTAAGCTTCTGAGTTCTTGGAAAGAGAATTGGTACTTATCTGGACTGATATAAAGATTGAATAAAGAAATTAATCATTATATATATCAATGAAGTGTATACATTCCATTTACAATCACTCCATTATGTCCATATCAAGCTCAAAATTTATAGACAAGAGAGAGGAGACAAGAGATTCACTGAGATCTAAACAAGAGCTTCTTAACCACTAATGAAGGGTCTTGAACTGGATCAAATGATATTCAAAACCTGTAATAAAAATACATTAATGGATGCACTATATTTATGAACAAATATGGAATACATTTTTTAGGGGCACATCACCCAAAGCTGGCTTGGGTACATCTCCAAGCACTAGAGAGTCTCAAGGCTCACTCATACACAATTTAAAAATTCCAAAAGATGTGATAGTAATGTTATATTGTTATTTTATAGGAAACTTGTATTCTAGGTCTAATTCACTATTCATGTGGCCCACTTTCCTCAACCAATGCACCCACATGAAGGAAATTGGGACTTTCCTGCTTTTACATTGACATGCCCTTTTTCTTCATTTAGAAGTTTTTTATTGAAAAAACATGTTTATAGATAGGTAGGCGAATATTAAATATGAAACATAAAACTAAAACTGAAATGTGTAAATTTTGGCAAATATTATGATAAAAAACATATTTTATGTAAATATAGGTGATATTAGACACTAAAAATGACCAAATAGAGATTTTTTTTTAAAAAAAAACCCAAAAAATAGCCAATTGGAAAAATTGCGCCCCTAAAATTTACCCTACTCTCTAATGTTTTGTAAAAAAAAATTCACTGAAAATTAGAGATCTTGGTATTCAACATTTTGGGAATTAAAGGAACTTTAATAAACCCAAGAATGGACCCTAGGTCAACAGGACACCCCACTGTTTTCATCGATCTGCTATCTCACAATATACATGTTAAAGAACTTTCACAGAAACACATTTTATGCCATATACAAATTTCGATGTGATCATGTTGAGTTGGAGTGCAATTTTTTGGAATATTTAGTCATTGTTGGTGACTAATATTATATGCACATTTATATGATAAGTTCACCTTTGGTACGCTTTACTCTCTAGAGACTTTATTTGTTTTTTAATACTTAATTATATTATACTAACAATATTTACAAATCACTAATATGATTTGTTTTTAAAAAAATGTATTTGAGGTTTGATTCTTAAAAGGATTTCAATTTGTTTGTTCTTGAATATGAGTTTGACATTTGCAACTGAAATTCCACATTCTCCATTCTCTCATGTCATTTTGTATTCAATGGGTCCTTTTGTGATAGGATGCGTAGGCTAAGGATAAGTTTTTTTTGGTTGGTTAGAAAATCATGTCACTTGGAGCCAGTGCATTTCAACCATTGGATAATAAATCATAACCTAGGGGCATCTAATATGTCAAATCACCTAAAGATCGCACCCGACCTAGGACACACCAACCTTTAACATGGATGGATTTTTCAGTGTATCCTCCCAACTAAGCCACCCCTAAGGGTATTGAACTCGAGTCACCTTGCAAACAAAACCCACATTTTAACCAAGTGAGATAGTGGGAATCGATGAGTAAGGATATGTTATAACTTAGCTAAAAAAATTTGTTTTTTTCTGTTAGGTTGGTTAAAAAATATTTAAGTATATAAATTATTGACTTTAAACTATACAAACTACATGTAGAACAAAATTTATTTGGGAAATGCCAAGGTGAGGTATGGGAGGATGTATGTATTTTTGGATAGTATATTCCATGACTTGTAGGAAAATAGGAACATGGAAAAAAAATCATCCTTCTCATATCCATGTTTTTATTCTATCTATTGTACAATAATCCAACATTCATCACCTTATTATTTCTCGAGACCTCTTTCAAAGTCAAGGGGTTTATGCGACATAAAGTATCTATATTTTAAAGTGGACATTCAACCATAGGTTATATACTTCTAGTATCCTCCCACACCTCACCTTGTCTGAATATGGAATTCAAATCATTTCCATTTTCATGCTTCCTTAAGTTAATGTTCCTTTAACAGAAATACCAAAAACCTTCCCTAAAAAGAGAAGGTCCATGAAAATTAATAAAATTAAAAAATGAATCTAAACTTGGGAATAAAAATACATAATAATTGAATTCTATTAAAAAATAAGACACTCTTGACTTGAAGGATATTACATCATCCTATAAGTAGCCTGTCATAACCCGAAAATTTCATAAAAAATTAAAATTTTTAAGATAACATAAAATGTCTGAATATGCAGTTTACTGACTGCTAGCGGTTAGCAGAAAATGAAATAGTTTAGCAATTAGTATTAATTAGTTTCAAAATACAATAACTAATACAACTTTAATTTTCATAAGGTATATAAGAATGACTTGCATTTAGATTTCTTTTAGCTTTACTAATAATTGTACTTTTTGGCAAGTAGGTGAAATCTATCTTTGAAAACTTGGACTTACTTAGCATTATGCTAACGTAGATGAACTGCTAGTTCTTACAGGTTCAACAAGTAACGATCGATCAAGTAGGAGTTTAATTCATAATGTAGCAAGAATTAATTCTATTGCAAGTTAATATGTTAGTAACTAAAGAGATTATTTAAAAGCAAGCTCTAATGAGGTAAGGTAATTGTCTTCTATAGTTTTTGTTTCCAAGACAGTATTCAATGTTTAGTCATAAATATTATTATCTTTATCATACTTAGCTAAACAAAAAGATACTTACTGTGAGCTTAGAGCTCAAGTTCTTCGTCAAACAATTTCTTCTATTTTAACATGCTTATATCGCTAATGTTATGTTTAAAAGTACTGTCTTTTATTCATGAAATTACTCCTATAAATCTGAAGGTAAGAATCTCCAATAGAGTACATGTTTCTATTTTTTCTCTATCTTACTAGCCACATAAATAATTAACCTGATGTTTGTATGTACATATGCTAAGCATCAAGTTATAAACTTCAGTATTAATATTATCGCCTTGCTGCATGTATTATTGTAACAACATACAATACCACATTATTTTATAAAATACCAATCTAATTGTTACTTGCATCTTGTAGAGATCTTACTACCTACCACCACTTGTATAAAGTCTAAATAATAGGTAAATACTTTATCAATGTTATTCCTATAATTTATAAACCTTGTGGATGGTTTACACAATAGTAAAATTACTATTATAATGTTGCCTCACTATAATAAGTTGTAGTTTATAATAACTACTAAGGTAGATTTTACTACCTAGAACTTATGCTCTAAGGTCTATATCAAGTGAAACATTATGACAAAGATCCCTATACTATGCTAGAAACTAGTAAGCACAATTGACTTTGTAAATAGTGATAAGATTCATTATTATTGTCATTGGCAAGTTGAGCATACAAAACATTATTTGTAAAAGTTTACACTATGGTCGAGCCACATGATTATTTATTTGACATGGTTAAAACTACCTTACTCTATAGTCAAATGATGAATATTAGTTATTAGCAATTGTAACTAATATTAAACCATCGATTGCAAATAGTATAGTTTGAGCTTCAAATAATATGTAACTATTTTAAAGTCGATTGTAAAGTAAATATACAAATCATTATTTGGAAATGTTTATTCTATGGTCGACCTTGGGATTGTTTCAAAGGAAAGGTTTTTACATACTTACTCTATGGTCAACGACATAGATTCATTGTTAACAATTATTACAAACCTCGAGACTATCGTTTACAATGATATAGTTTATGTTTTCATTAGAGAATCTATATTTATACATTCCATAGTCGTATGCATAGTTCATTTATTGATCATGGCAATAACAAATTGAATAATTGGAAACATAGATTGACTATAGAAAATACCCTTGCATGGTTGAAAGATTTGGAGGGCACGTGGTTTGCTCGCGTCCATGCATTGGTGATTTAAAAGACTACAGAACCCTATTCACCTGTCATTTGTCTTCGAGGGTTTCGTTGGCCTGTGGGCTACTCTGTGTAGTTTTCTTGGTGGACATGAGAGGCTGTTCCTGTGCTTTCCTTCTCCGTAGCTTGTGTTTGTTGTTGTTGTACTCTTATTACTTAGTCTTAGGTCACGAATCTTCATGGTTGTGAATCTTACTGCGCGAGTGGTTACTTGTTTATGTGTTTGGCTCTTGGCCTGCTCATGGTTTCAGTTCTGATTTTCTTGTGTCTCGTCACGGCTTTGTGAAGCTTGTTAACACAGTCTCCACTCCAGGGTCGACATAGGGGTTTGAATACTCCTCTGTGTAAATTGCTAAAGCTGGTGACCTCTTCTTCGTTGCTCGAATTCTCTTCTTACTTGTAGGTAAAGACAACTAAAATATTCATTATGAAAACTCTTTGTTAAGTTATTTATATAGTTAAGGTTTTTAAGCTTAGAAGCTAAGAATTATTCTAACGCTCAGTATTGTGCTATTTACATTAACCCATGACAGCTCCAATATTCAATGGAAAGGAATACAATGGCCAGCTTTAGTGGACTCATGGCCCCAACCGGTAAGCCCTGATTTCAAATATGGGTTTTTCCCTAGTTGCAATGAGGGTTGTCGAAGGAGAAACACAGTGCTTGGAAGTGTTTTTCGGTTTCTTCGTTAGTTAAGAGGTTTTATCATGTTTCTTTCCATTTTTTACTTACAAACCCTTGCTCTTATGCTGGGTAATACCGGACCTTGAGCCGTGATATGTATTTTTGTTAAGTCTTAGCCTTATGGCTCGACAATGTAATATAGTTGGTTTTTAATCAAATGAAAAGATTTCGTCGATCTTGGAGCTCTGTCTCGTTTTTGCAGTGATTTTGTTAACCTATAATTAATGTGTTATTTTAGTATTTTAAAAGGTTTATAAAAGTTATTTGTTTGTAAAAAGACTATGGTCAGTCTATTGCATGAATTCTAGTTTTCTTGATAATTTTGATACACAGTTAATAATGTAAAAGGTTAAAACTTTAATGGATTAATTTATAATTGGATAAAAATAGTTGGTAGGGTTTCCACCCTCGGGTTTTTCTTTCACAGGTTAAACCCTATTTATTAAAAATAAATAGCTCCTAACTATGTAATTGTTAGCTTTATTTCGTTTAATTTCTATATTTACTTTTATTTTATTTACTATTTTGTAACTTAGAATTATTCAGAGCTTTGTGAAGAATAGAAGGTTAACTCTGTAACTCTGTTTATTTTTCATAAATAAAAGGTTTATAAACGTAACCCTAATCTGGTTTTTATTAAGTAATAGTTTTAAGATTTAGTTAATAGTTTAAAAGATATACTGTTTGGTTAATAACTTGTTTATATACTTAAGCTATTATCTTCTATCAAATTTTATTTGTATCAGTATTCTATTACCACAACTCTAAAGTAAGTTACTATTTCTTTTCCTACATTTTTATTTAGTTACACTAAGTAAAACAGTAAACACAAATAAACCATATCATTATATTTTAAACATTGAAATAAATTTTACTCTGCTATCTATAGATACAAAATCCTATTTACTATTTTCATTCTCTTAAGAATTCTTTCATCTACTTAAAGCATTCTAACTGTGCTAGAGCACGACCTGGTTTCCAGGTGTGGAAAAACACAATTTAGAAATTTATATTCTTTCTATTTCATTATTCTTTAAACAAATTTCATTTCTATAACAATCTAATAAGAATACTAAATCTAACATTTTACATACTCTAAACTTTTAACTTTCATATAGCAGATAAACTAAGATTATTTAATTAAAAATAGTAAATTAAAATAACATAGAACCTGTTGAGCACAAGATGACAACAGCTTTAGGAGGTTGTTCCTCCCTACCAATATCCTGGAGAGTGCTCAAACAACGCTTCCTCAGGACCCCCGATCCTGTTCCTGGTCTTCTTGGTTGAGAACTGGGTGGAGAATGCAACTGTAGAACCCTCTGTCATCTATCTAGTTCAATACCCCAATAAAACACTCTGCTCTCAGCAGTATGATCTTCATCTTAAAAACTGCAACTAGATCAATCATCAGTTATCCCCTCAAACACTTTCCATATTTCCCCTCCATTGAATTTCTCTGAATACATTCATTCACCCTGAATGATCACTTCTCTAGAATGAGTAGCCTTAGCTCTCTTCAATGGGAATTTTTATAAAGATGCCTAGGTCTTTTGGGTCAGTTTTCATTAATTGAGCCACGTGCTCTAATTCCACTTTCTTGGGGAATCATGACCACAAATGTAGGGAGGTTGCCACCTACAACAGTTGGAAGTGGTTTGATGATGCTGCCACATGTCAATTTTCTCTCCACCCAGTCTCCTCCACCAATTTGACCAGTAAACACTCTTTTAACAGCTCTCCTAAGCTGTTATCTCCTCATTTATTTATTTATAAATAAAATATCCTGAATTTACAATAACTATTCTTGACCCCACTGGTCATTAATTACAACTTAGCATAAAATTTAACATAATGTTCCTCAAATAATATAAAATTGTTTTGCAAAATTGGGGAATGTGACATACACACCCCCTTAAATTATAACATCGTCATCGATGTTATTTATTCCTCGTCCTCAAAATTCCCCTGGAACAGAATTGGATATGCATCCAGCATATGACTTTCCAATTCCCAGGTGGCTTCCTATGGACTAAGGTGCTTCCATTGCACCTTCACCTGACCAATGGTGCGATTCCAAACTGTGATCTCTCTCTGCTCGAGGATACAGTCTGGTTCCACCAGAAAATCTCCTTCTGGTTCCACATGTACATCATTCCAGTTAAAAACATGAGTAGCATCATGAACATATTTATTTAATACAAAAATGTGAAAAACGTTGTGAACTCTTAAATTCAGTGGTAAGGCTAACTGATAGGCTACCTGTCCAATCCAAGATAGTATTTCAAAAGGACCACAGTAACGAGGTGCTAGTTTTGCACAACTACCCAACTTCAGAGACCTCTTTTCAGGTCTCACCTTGATGAACACATGTTCACCTATTTGAAACTCTTTTGGAGTTCTTTTAAGGTCTGCTTGAATTTTCTGTCGATCTTGCACAACTTTCAGATTGCCTTGCACTTGCTTTACGATTTCTTCCATTTCTTTTAATAGTTCAGGTCCTAATACTAGCCTATCCACTGGATTACTCCAAGAAATAGGAGTGTTACACTTTCTTCCATACAATATTTCGAAAGGACTAAATCTGGCTGAAGCTTGATAATTATTATTATAAGCAAATTCTACTAGGTGCAAATAATCCTCCCATTTACCTGGTTGATCCTTTACATACATTCTTAGTAAATCTTCCAGTACTTGATTTATTCTTTCAGTCTGTCCATTACACTTCCATTAGTTTGAGGATGGAACGAAGTACTAAAATTTAGTGTAGTATTTAATCCTTTAAACAAATATTTTCAAAAGTTACCTGTAAATTTGGGGTCTCTATCTGAGATTATAACTTTTGGTATCCCATGCAGTCGAAAAATTTTCTTTAAAAAGATATCATCTATGTTTGTAGCTTTATACGTAGGTTTTACAGGTATAAAATGAACTTCTTTACTCAATTTGTCAACTACTACCATTATAGAATCATTTAAATTTTGATTTTTAGGCAGTCCAGTAACAAAATCAAGACTAATTATTTCCCATTTCCAGCTAGGAATGGGCAATGGATGAAGTAATCCAGCTGGGTGTTAATGTTCATTTTTTACTTGCTGACATTCAAAACATCTAGCGATATATTCTGCCAGTTCAATCTTCATGTTTGGAAAAAAATATTATTTTCTTAACATAGTTATAGTCTTATGATAACCTGGATGACCTGAGTATGGATTTTTATGGATTTCATCTAAAATTAATAACTTAACTTTAGGTACATTAGGTACATACATTCTGTCTTTATATAGTAAAAATCCTTTTTCATTCAAGCTGTACCCTTTACTTAAAATTTTTGTTGGATTTTCTTTCATTTTTGTTTGTAATTTTGGGTAAATTTCATCTTGTTCTAACCCTTCTTTAAGCCGTTCTTCCAGATATATTGTATAAGTGCTGATAACTGCTGTAAAGTTTAGCCTTGCATTTTTACTTAATGCATCAACAACTTTATTTTCTTTCCCTTTAATGTGCTGAATTTCGAAATCATACTCACTTAGAAAAGCAAGGTTAGGTTGATCTAACAGATATTTTAGTCCTTTATTATCTGTCATTAGAATAAATTTTATTCCAATTAAATGATGACGCCACATCTTTAGAGCATGTACGACAGTAGCTAATTCCAAGTCATAAGTTGCATAATTCTTTTCATGAATTTTTAATTTCCTAGACTCATAAGCGATAACATGTCCTTATTGAGTCAATACTCTGCCTAAACCATCATTGCAGGTGTCAATACACACTACAAAATCTTTATTTGGATTAGCTATTCTTAAAATAGGTGCGCTGGTTAATAAAGTTTTTAACTTTTTAAAACTATCCTCGCACTTCTAATTCCAATCAAATTTATTTCCCTTCTTCCGGAAATAGGTTATCGGATTTGCGATTCTCGAAAACCCTTCAATGAACCTCCAGTAATAACCGGTAATTCCCATGAAGGATCGAACATCTGTTACATCTTTAGGAACTGGCCAATCTTCAATCACCTTTATCTTTTCTGGATCCACTGAAATTCCTTATTTAGTCACTACATGACCTAATTACTGGATTTTATCCTTAAAGAAGTTGCATTTACTAAACATTGCAAAGAGTTGATGATCTCAAAACTCTTGCAAAACAATTTTTAAATGTTCTTTATGCTCTTCTTCAGATTTTGAATAAATTAATATGTCGTCGATAAACACGACCACAAACTTATCCATGTATTTATGCATTACATTATTCATTAAACACATAAAAACAGCTGGGGAGTTAGTAAGCCCGAATGGAATGACAACAAACTCGTAATTTCCATATCGATTCCTAAAAGCTGTCTTAAATATATCTTCATCTTTAATCCTAACTTGGTGATATCCAGACCACAAATCAATTTTTGAAAACACCGTAGCTCCACATAGTTGATCAAACAGATCATCTATGCGAGGCAACGAGTATCTATTTTTAATAGTCATCTTATTCAACTGACGGTAATCTATATAAAGTCGTAGAGTTCTGTCCTTTTTCTTAATGAAGATGACAGGTGCCCCTCAGGGAGACACACTGGGTCGAATATATTTCTTGTCAATAAGTTCTTTTAATTGTGACTTAAGTTCATTAAGTTCAATTATGTTCATCCGATAAGGGGCCTTTGAGCTTGGTACTGCACCAGGTACCAGCTCAATGGTAAAATCTAGTTCCCTTTTCGAAGGCAGTCCCGGAATTTATTCTGAAAATACATCTGCATACTCTTTTAAAACTGGTATATCCTCCAATTTTAATTTATCTGTATTATTTAGATTTTGCTCATTAGTTACTGTTACTGCATAAGCCTTACAACCTTTCCTAACAGCTCTCTTAAGTTGCAAAGCAGAAATCTGCCTTACAGTTTTTTTCCTAGGGATTCCATTTAAACTTATTGATTTTCCATCATTATTTATACAAGTAAAGGTTTTATCATAGCAGTTTAAGATCACCCTATGTTTCTCTAACCAATCCATACCGATTAGTATGTCGTAATAACCCAAAGGTAATACATTAAGCTTTACAAAAGTTTCAAATTGATCCATAACTACTGCACAATTCTTTACAAAACTAGTTACCTTCCTCTTTGCACCAGTAGCTAACTGAACCAACCAAGAACTTACAAATTTTTCAATAGGCAGTTTACATTTTTCTACCAAATTAGGTGAAATATAACTTAAACTAGCTCTTGGATCAATTAAAATAGCTATGGGTGTTTGGTTTATCTTACCTTCTACTTCCACCATGTAAGTTTGATAGTCTGCTTGTCGATTCTCCAAGGCTGCATTGATCTTGGGCATAGTCCTCACTAAATCTCCAACAGTCATCTCCTCCTGTATTGTATGGATATTACTAATAGTCTTTTTCTGATTAGGACAGACTGAGGCATAATGTGGGCCATTACACTCCCAGCACTTTATGGGTTCTTTTCATTCAAAGTTTTCCATGTAATTACCATGATTATTAGCAGACTCTTTACTCTTTTGATTGTTCTGATTGTTTGGTGAATTATTCTTATTCCCTTGGAAAATATTATTAGAAAAATTTTTGGCGTTATTATTTTTAGAATTTCGATTGGGCACAAACTCTTTCTTATTTTGATCATAATTATTATTCTTTTTGGCCTTCTAGTTGGCCATACTCTCCTTTTTCCTATTCTATTCATAATAGAAATTGGCTTTCCTCATAGCTTCTTCCAGAGTTTTTGGATTATCATACTCAATCCTATCATTTATGTGATAAGGTAGATAGCTGAGAAACCATTGTACCTTCAATTTTTCATCCACGAGGTATGGCACATACCTAAGCAGACTTAAAAACTTGTTATTCAAATCTTTCATAGTCATTGTACCTAGTTTAAGCTCATAGAAATGTTTAGCTCTTTCTTCATAGTACCTGTTTAGATAAAAATTTCTTTTTAAAGTAATTCTTGAAGGTACTCCAATTTATGTTCTTCTCTCTTATTCTTTTCACTCTCTTCAAATCTTGCCACCATATATCAGTTTTCCCTAAAATATTATAGATAACCATTCTAGCCTTTAATTGGTTAGAATAGTTGTAAATCTGGAAGTACTTATTCATCCCAGATGACCAGGATTCCGCTTCCTCCCCCTTTTTAGTTTCTCCATTAAATGTTGGCGGCTTAATATTTTTAAACTCTCCATAAATTTCTTCATAAGGTTTATATTTTCTCTTTTTAGTATAGTGGTTATCTTCACTACTATCACTAGTAGAATGAAAATTACGTTGATCACCAAATACTTCAGAAGATGAGCTGCTTTCATTTTTAGTTTGTTTAGTATTTTTACACTTATGTTGGTAACTTATATCTTTTGAATCATCTCTTTTACCCCTTCCCTCATTATGAAATCTTTCGGTTAGGATCTGATTCAGCTCCTCCTGAACTCTCAGAATCTCTCATTTTATTTTTTAACAGACTCCATTTCAGATTTTAATTCTTTTACTGTTTGTAAAAGTTCTAAGGGATTAGTGGTTATTTCTTCTTGTATAGGTTCTCTTTGTAAGTTTTCTTGTTCAGTAAAGGGAGATTCCTCCTCCGCATATTCCTTCGGCCTTTCCATACCTGTTGTTAAACTCAGAAACAAATTTCTCTGTTGAATAACATTAAAAGAAAACAACATCAGCAAAATGATTTAAATTCAATGTTTCATATAAGCAAGTTGAGCTTCATCAAGGCCTAGTATTTGAACCTTGTACTATAATACCACATGTCTGTTATAGCTCAAAATGACACATCTCCGCCTGTGACCACTTTCCCATGATTTCGTCGCATGTCGACACTTCCATGACGACACTTTAAGAAAGTCACTGAAAGTCACTGAAAAAACACTTATCTTGGAGGACCCATATCTTGAGTTTTGCAACTCCATTTGACCTCATCTATGTACCGTTGGAAAGGTATTTCTGTTAGCTAAAACTTTCCAGAAGACACCAAAGTTTGAAAATCCCCAAAAATACCCTAAAAATGCGTTTTTGTCAATTCGCGACTTTCCTTAAGGCATATGCGCGAATGATACGCGAGTTGTTCTCTTGCGTACCCGCGGATGCAAAAAGTTGCTCATATCTGCGACTTTCTGTACTGGAAACCCACGTATACTTTTCATATCCATGACTATCCAGTTATGCAACCCGTGGATGCCTTTTAAAATATCAAAAAACACGCCTTTTGATTTTCGGTTAGTTTGGGTAGTTATGCAATTGACTTCTTCAGTTGTAACCACTTTGTCTTCGCCCCTAACTCTTCCTTAACCATATAAATAGAGGTAGGGAGGTCCATGAGAAGGGACTTGGAATTTTTCCATTGTTATGCTGGAGGAATTGGAGCTCTCTTTGCCTACACCTTTACCCTAGAAGCGTTCTCCTTGTGTTGCAGAGCTTGGAGGCTGAGTTCTTTGGAGAAGAGCAGCAGCAGAACCAGATCAAGGTTTCGTGAGGTGCCAAACTTGAAGAGAAGGTATACTTGTACTTGTTTTCAAGATTAATAAAGATGTGATTTCCTTCTTCTTCCAAAACCATTGTTCAATGTGATTGAATCTCTGTTTATGATCATATGATGATGTTATTCAGATCATTAGTTCATGTTTATTTGATTATCATTGTTTTATATGTGGTCATAATGGTTTGAGGAAGGTATAATTCGTTTTGCAGGTCTCTTGGAGCGAGAGGAGCAAGAAGAGGATTGAAGAGAAAGCTTGGACCAACCTTTAGTTTATCAGGTGTGGACCTTTCTTATCTCTGATCTTCCTTATACATGCTTGCTGAACATTATGCATCTCTCTTTCAACCCTAGTATGTTGATGGCCTCTTAAACCCTAGCCATAGGATACTTTCCTTTACAACAGAACTGGCGACTCCGCTGGGGATAGCCTTGTCTGTTTGGGGTTTCTCTTTATTTCTTTCAGCCTTTTGCATTGTTTTAGGTCCTTCTTGCCACTTAGGAACACTTTATAAGTTTGATTGCACACCTCCCCTGCCTTCCTAAGGCAGTTTTTGACCTTTTTGGGAGTTTTTCCACCCATCCGCAACTTGCAGACTTGAACAGTCGCGTGTCTGGTTTTGTATCCGTGACTGCCTATAATAAAAACCCACGTATGATACGCTACTTTCCAGTTATACAACTCGCGGATGATTATATACGCGACTTGCTGTATTAGCAACCCGCGTATGATACGCGACCTGCCAGTAGTGCAACCCGCGGATGCCCCTTTAAACAATGTTTTTTCCTCTTTTGTGATTTTTTCTTCTGTTTGAAGGTGTTTTGGTAGGTTTTTTGGGGTCCTCTGCAGGTGCATGACTCTAGGGAGTTAGTGTCATCCATTTTGGTTGTTCTTTATCTTTGTGGTAAGCCCTTTTATAACATTAGGGTTTGCTCTTTTCTCTTTCCCCCACCTCCTTTGCTTGGTTTGATTTTTGGCTTATGTTTTTGGTCAGCCTCTGTTAGTGATCTTTGTCTGAGTTCAGAAGCTTGTTGGTGTTGGTTTCCTTCTTGCTTTGTTGTTTAAATTCACCATGCCAAAATAGTTGACTTGTCTCTTATGCAAGCCTTCCTTCCAAGTAGGGTTTATACTGACTTTAGGGCATTCTAGAGTTTGTTTGGTGGTTGTATAGAAAAGTTCCTTCTGCTTTGTTCTTATTATCTGCATACTTTGTTTTGTAGGTAGTTTTTCTTTTGCATTTATGAAATAAAATAAAAAACAACCTATACTTGTTTTTGTTGCTTGCCCCTCCACCTCCTTATTTGGCTTGACCTTGTTGGACAAGGTACTGAGAAGCCTCTGTTTGTAGGTTTAGATTGATACTTGGGCCTTGTTGACCTTTGTTTATGTCAGTCTTTTTGCTCAGTCTTTTCATCCCAAATTTGTTGGCTTGTTTATCTTTGTAAGCCTTCCTTTCAAGAGAGGTTGATATCCAACTTTAGGGAAACCTAGGGTTTGCTTTTTGGGGTGTAGAGTAGTTGTCTATTTTCTTACAGTACTTGCTTGAATTAGTTAATAGGCTGTTTTTCTTTTGCATTTATAAAAGAAAAAGACAAAAACACATGTTTTCTTTATATGCATGTAGATTAGGTTTTTAGTCTAGATTGCATGGCATATCATTGTTTTTGAGAAAAAAAAAATTAAAAGTATAAAAATAATTTGTTCTTTTGTGGCTTTCAAGTTTTCTATTTGAAAAAGAAAGAGAATAGTTTTTTCTTTTTGCATTTCATATCTCTTTGCTTAGTCATTTTGTTTCAACTTTGAGTCAAAACACCACATAAGTTTCATTCCATTTACCCTCTGACTAAAAACAACCCTTAAAATAAACGATATAATTTAAAATTTATTAGTAAGTTTTATTTTATAGGGTCATACACGAACTAGCTTAGGCTAGACTTGTGGGATAGGGAGTTTTAACTCTCCACAAGTATTTAAATTTCAGACGTAGTTGGCCTATCACTAGGTAAATCCTTTTCTACGTTGATTGTATCTGGGAAGCTCCTCTCAAACGGGAGTCAAGCACGAGGCCATGTGGAGGCTTGGACAGAGGAGATAACCCTCCGAATCCTTGTCAAAATGTAAATCAGGGTTTTTACGCATCTGGGGATTCTATCTTAGACAGGGTTTCGAGCTCAGCTACCCTGCCCATGCATACGAACCAGGCTTGCGACTGTCCCCCCAGACTGTCAATATAGTTAAGGTAGCCTTTAGTCTCTTTGACATCTAGGGTTCATACACAAGTACACCGGAAGGTTATTTCTAGTTGACCTTGGATGGACTTGGAAGGTAACCCCGGTAGAAAGTGTGGGAGGGCGGTGGGTGATTCCTCCGCTTGTGCCTAAGAACATCTACAGGGACACCAAGTAACTGTCTATCAGCTTTCTTCTTGAAAGTATATCTTATACCCGTTTGTCTGTTTGGCTTTAGGAATTTTTAGTGAGTGCTGTGTGGTTTGTCTGTACTTAGTGTTCCTTTAGGTGCGTGCTTTGTAATTTTGGTTTCCTATCAACCTCAGACTTTGTCTCCTAGTTTGAAACTATGGCTAACACCCCTTCGAATACCAACCAAGAGATCCCCATGCTGGGAACTCCTTGTACTATTCCTCTCATGGGGAATGTTGGTGTTCCCTTGATGGCCACCTTGAATCTACCTGGATTCACCCTCGGGCTACCGGTGTGGTTGTTTTCCACTCCAACTATCCTGAATGCTCCTGATGCTTCTCAAGTAAGCTCTTTATATCAAGAGCATCAAAACAATGCTTCCCCTTCACCTGTAGTTGATTCTCCTCCTCCTTCTACCTCATGCGGTGAAAGTACTGATACTAGTAACCGACATTCTAAAAGGAGTAAAAGAAGGAGGAATAGGAAGAAGGCACATAAGCAAGGGGGCACCTGTTCAACCTCTGCATGTCAAGTTGAAACTCACCACCCATCCTCTGTAGTTCATGCTGGGGGCACCCATCCAACCTCTGCAGGTCATGTTGGATCTAAGCACTCAACCTCTGCAAGTCAAGTTGATCTTCACCATCCAGCCTCTGTTGATCATGCTGGTGGGATCCTTCCAACATTTCTAGGTCATGTCAGATCCAGTCACTCAGTCTCTATGGTTCATGCTGAGGGAACCTATTCAACCTCTGTTGTTCAAGTTGAACCTCCCCATCCAACCTCTGGTGTTCATGTTGGATCCATCCACCCAGCCTTTGTTGTTCATGCTGGGGGCACACACTCAACTACTGAAAAGCATGTTGATCATAACCATTCAGCCTCTGTTGTTCATGTTGGTGGTGCCCCCCCAACCTCTACAAGTCATGTTGGACCCAGTCTCTCAGCCTTTGCAAGTCATGTTGGGGGCAGTCTGTCAGCCTCTGTGGTTCATGCTGAAGACAATCCGTTAGCCACTGCGAGTCATGTTGACACTATTGAAAAGACTACCCATTCAAAACACAAGCCCAAGTTTCCTTGTAAGCTTTTTGAGGGAAATCACCTTACTTATAAATGCCCTTCTATTGCAGAGGCGCGAAGAGTTTGGGTTCATGGTCATCCCGTTTTTGAACATTCTGAAGCTTTTCAACAACCAACCTCTCTTAATGAGGTTGGACCCAGCCACCCAGCCTCTGTCATTCATGCTAGGGGAAAAATATTAGCCTCTGCAGGTCATGCTGAGAGCAAACAGTCAGCCACTGCTAGTCATGTTGACACCGTTGAGAAAATTGGTCGTTCGAAGTGCAAACTTAAGTTCCCTTGTATGCTATGCGAGGGATGTCATATTACTCACCTATGCCCTGCTATCGCAGAGGTGTGAAGGGTGTGGTCCAAGACTCAAGGATTTCCTTCTCAAGAACAACCTATAGTTCCTCAACAACCTACTCAACCTTTCAATTGATCAAGTGGTCAAACCAATCTCAGATTTGGTCGATCCCACTCTCCCTTCAGATAGTGATCCTGATGTGATTGAACCAATGTCATATTTGGTCAATCCCACTCTCCCTTCGGAGAGTGACTTTCATGAAGCGGTTGAATCGATTCCATTATCGATCAATCCCACTCTTCCTTTGGAGAGTGAAGTGTCTACTAGTCACATTTTCTTCACTGCCAGTTCAGAACTTACTGAACAAGGGGGCACTGAAATTTCTTCGGATCAACCCCCACCAAGCTCTCGGATTGCTTCCTTTGATTGGGATAGCCTAGTTGAGCCGCGCCTTCCTTCTAATGCACCTTTCTAGATAAAGGTCAAAGTTGAACCTTATACGATTGCTCGTTGTATTGTTGATGAAGGAGCCTGAGTTAGTATCTTGTCTGCTCGTGCTTGGCGAGGCCTGGGATCTCCCAGCCTTGTGTTGACTGCTAGTCAGTTACTAGCATTTGATAGAAGAAATTGTACATCCTTGGGAATTCTTGCTCAAACACTTGTTACTTTGGGTGGGAAGACCGTCTTAGTTGACTTCATGGTGATAGAAGACCCCTTGGACTTCAATATGCTCCTTGGATGTGATTATGTCTATGCCATGCAAGCTGTGGTGTCAACATTTTTTCGTGTGATGTACTTTAATCATGGAGAAGAAATTATCACTATTGATCAGTTGGATTTTCTTGATCCGTCTCCTGACCCAACTAGAGACCATGTCTTTCCTTTATTGATTCCTAGTGTTTCTATAGACACTACCCCACCACAGGTGAACTATGTGGCCTCATGTCCTTTACGTTCAATTGCTACTAAGAAGCAGCCTCTGTTTTCATGCTTACCTTCTTGGGACTTGGTCCCAGCAGTTGACCGGGTGAGTCATCCTATACAGAATATGGAGCTTTCTCTCCACTCTGTTAATCCATTTGAAATTCTAGACATGTGTCCTATCTCAGATGATCTTCTTCCTTTGGATGAAGTCTTCCTAGAGTCTTTGATATAGTCTAATCTTCTTTTGGATGTTGGTTCAGTTGTGACTAAGTCTAACCCTGATTTTCCTAGTAAGCCTGACCTTTCTTCTTATGTTGATCTTGTTGAGTCTTTGGACTCTCCCTTCGAACAACAAGTCAGTTATCCTGATGAGTTTGATTTTTCTTATGAATTTTTCAACTCCTGTGATATTGAGTTTGTTCCTGCAAACTCTATCTCCCTTGTTGATTTTTGCTCTCCTTTTGAGGTTTATCTTATTGATTATAAACCCTCGGATCTTGGCACTATAGAGTCCTCTTTAGTTGATTCTGCCTTGACTACATCTTTTGTAGACAATAGCAAAGCCACATGTGTTTCTGCCAAAGTGACCTGCATCGGATCTTTTCTTCTGAATATGATTCTGATGTTGTTGTTTCTTGGAGACAGGATTTTTAGTTGGATTCACAACTGTTTGCTGGACTCGCCTTGTTGTTCAAGTCGTAATTGCATTTGCATGTGCCCTGCTCACACTTTTGAGCCTGATGCCGGCTTCCACGCTTTTAGCTCGTTGTATAAGCCCTCATCTTTGTTCTCATCGTCGCTAAGCCTTGTATCATTTTGCATTTGAAACTTGACACCCTTTACCTTGAGGAGACGTTCCTCGAGTGTCCTTATCTTGCTCACTTTCCTTGCATTATGCATAGGTTTGTTCCTTGCGCTTGGAACTAGTTTCTCCTGTCTATGACACTCGTCTCCTCGCATTTAGAGCATTCTTTCTGCTCTCCTTCAAGCTCGTTAAAAACAGTAAGGAGGCCGCGAGTTGACTTTTCCAGAATCGTTAAAAATTCACGAGAAAGATATTGAGTTTCTTTAGGCCCAAGTCTAACTCCTTAAAAATAGACTTTACTGCCGAGTAAACTTGTCCATTCAGGCTCATTAAGAATATGTGAATGGGCATCCACATTGGTGGTAGGTTATCTCTTTCTCAGACCATGTGGAATAATACGAGAAAGGATCCGTCTCTTTTCTTTTTGAATTGAGAAGAGTATTCTCAGGCATAGGTTTATCTCTTTTCCGGACCTGAGGGACTAAAATTACGGAAAAGGAACCCCCGGTATGAGCTTAGTTTTCTCTTTTTTGTGCTCTAGACCAAAACATGAAAAAGATTTCGAGTGTACTTTATGTCTTTGTCATGCTCGTTAAACCTTAAAGAACAAAGCATCGAGTTTATTGTTGTAAGCCCCATTTCTCGTAATCAAATGGATCTTTTTGAGTGATCTTGCCTTCCTTCACACTTGAAGGAGCGTTGGGTAGGTGGTAATTTAACCTTTTTCGGACCTTCCTGACTAAGTACGAAGAAGGTGTGCCTTTTCTTCTTCGGAAGTTAAGAGAGTTCTTCTTTGGTTTGTTTTATACTTTTTCAGCCTCAGGAGACTAAATTGTATGAAAAAGGACCCCCCTGGAGTCTTCTTTGGAGTTTTCAGACTCTCTAAACTATGAAAACACCGTAGAGCATGTACTAGTTCGTGCTCATAAAATCCACGAATCAGTGTCTTATCAAGCATTCTTCTTTCTTTTCTTCGAGCTTGCCAAAAATGAAGATGGTCCCGAGTTTGCTTTCTTGGACTCGTTAAACCTTTACAAGAAAGAGGGGAAGGGAAGTTCATTCACATGTTTTTTACATCATGGCAGCAAGTCTTCTTTCCTTGAACAAAGCACCAGTTTTGAGTCTATCAACAGTTGGTTCCTAGTATTTTGACCTTATCTTGATTCAGAGTTTCTTACTCCTCCAGTTGGTCTCTTTTCCAATTATATGGGGAATCTATCAATGTCTCCTACATTGCAGATTTGTTTCGTTGGTTTTTTTTGTGTCAAAAGTTGCCTAAGTCACTTTTGTGTCGTGCTCACTGTTCAAGGATTAAACCTTTGTCGGCCATTCTGCAGTTTCCTTGACCTTTTGTGTCGGCCATTCCCTGGTATCAGTTCATTACATCATGTCTTCGGCGTTCCTTGTCGTGAAATTCAGTACCAATTCCAGATCCAATTATTCTTTGACT
>LPNX010646236.1:17709-35227 GCA_001517045.1 Pseudotsuga menziesii | reverse complement strand
AAGGATGCCTTAATGCCTTCCTTCCAACGGATCTCTTCCTATCGACTACAACACATCTTGCTCTGGGAATGAGATTTAGAGTTTTATGACAGTACCTTGGGGATGTTGTCATCAATGGCAATTTCCCTCGCTATTGGGTAGTGGGAATACCTTAATGTCTCATACTCAATGGATTCTTCAAGTGTTCGACTTCAAGTCCTTGTAATCACACTTGTTAGAATGTACTAGGTACCTTGGGGGACATTTTCATTAATGGTGGTTTCCCTCGCATTTGTTAACAGTTTTCATTATTGACCGGTAATCAACCGGTTTCCTCCATGTTCGACTTCATCTCCCTTTATTCGCATGGTCAGGATTTGTACCTTTTTTGGGCGGTTTGGATTGAAGACCTTGGGTTGACAGTAGCATTGTCATTTTTTGCTATTGCCCAAGTTGCGCAAGACCTTGTTATACTTTATATGACATTTTGCTACGACATAGATCCACCTTGTATTTTTGTGGCTATGATCGATTGTTGAGCATGGATCCACCTTGTTCATTTGTGGCCATGACTCCTTTAGATTTGATATGGCGCCTTTTTGCATATTGAGCGACCATGATAGTTTCATCAGTTATACATATGTTGGATCCTCCTGTATATTTATGGTGATGATTTGTATATGGACGTGTATGTCCCAGAGATCAGTTTTTATGACATTTATCTCTCTTTCAGGTACCTTTGTTCGAGCCTTTTGATCTTGGATTCTCTGCTCTCTCCATACTCATCTTTTTCCTTTATAATCTATTTCAGCTATCGTCTTCCCCTCTAACCTCACACTTTAGGGGGCATCTGTTATAGCTCAAAATGACACATCTTTTCCTGTGACCACTTTCCCATGATTTCGTCGCATGTCAACACTTCCATGACGGCACTTCATGAAAGTCACTGAAAAAACACTTATCTTGGAGGACCCATATCTTGATTTTTATAAATCCCTTTGACCTCATCTCTACACCATTGGAAAGGTATTTCTATTAGCTAAAACTTTCCAGAAGACACCAAAGTCTGAAAATGCCAAGAAATACCCTAAAAATGCATGTTTTGTCCATTCGCGACTTTCCTTAAGGCATACCCGCGAATGATACACGAGTTGCTCTCTTGCGTACCCACGGATGCAAAAATTTGCTCATATCCGTGACTTTCTATACTGGCAACCCGCGTATACTTTTCGTATCCGCGACTATCCAGTTATGCAACTCGTGGATGCCTTTTAAAAATATCAAAAAACACGCCTTTTGATTTTCGTTTAGTTTGGGTAGTTATGCAATTGACTTCTTCAGTTGTAACCACTTTGTCTTCACTCCTAACTCTTCCTTAACCATATAAATAGAGGTAGGGAGGTCCATGAGAAGGGACTTGGAATTTTTGCATTGTTATGCTGGAGGAATTGGAGCTCTCTTTGCCTACACCTTTGCCCTAGAAGCGTTCTCCTTGTGTTGCAGAGCTTGGAGGCTGAGTTCTTTGGAGAAGAGAAGCAGTAGAACCAGATCAAGGTTTTGTGAGGTGCCAAACTTGAAGAGAAGGTATACTTGTACTTGTTTTCAAGATTAATAAAGATGTGATGTCCTTCTTCTTCCAAAATCATTGTTCAATGTGATTGAATCTCTGTTTATGATCATATGATGATGTTATTCAGATCATTAGTTCATGTTTATTTGATTATCATTGTTTTATATGTGGTCATAATGGTTTGAGGAAGGTATAATTCGTTTTGCAGGTCTCTTGGAGCGAGAGGAGCAAGAAGAGGATTGAAGAGAAAGCTTGGACCAGCCTTCAGTTTATCAGGTGTGGACCTTTCTTATCTCTGATCTTGCTTATACATGCTTGCTAAACATTATGCATCTCTCTTTCAACCCTAGTATGTTGATGGCCTCTTAAACCCTATCCATATGATACTTTCCTTTACAACAATGTCATAACCCCAAAATTTCATAAAAATTTAAAATTTTTAAGATAACATAAAATGTCTGAATACATAGTTTACTAACTGCTAGCGGTTAGCGGAAAATGAAATAGTTTAGAAATTAGTATGAATTAGTTTCAAAATACAATAACTAATACAAATTTCATTTTCATAAGGTATATAAAATTAAGACCTGCATTCAGATTTCTTTTACCTTTACTAATCATTGTACTTTTTGGCAAGTAGGTGAAATCTATATTTGAAAAATTGGACTTACTTAGCATTATGCTAATGCAGATGAACTGGTGGTTCTTACAGGTTCAATAGGTAATGATCGATCAAGTAGGAGTTTAATTCATAATGTAGCAAGAAGTAATTCTATTGCAAGTTAATATGCTAGTAACTAAACTGATTATTTAAAAGCAATCTCTAATGAGGTAAGGTAATTGTCTTCTATAGTTTTTGTTTCCAAGATAGTATTCAATGTTTAGTCATAAAGATTGTTATCTTTATCATACTTAGCTAAACAAAAAGATACTTACTGTGAGCTTAGAGCTCAACTTCTTCGTCAAACAATTTCTTCTATGTTAACATGCTTATATCGCTAATGTTATGTTTAAAAGTACTATCTTTTATTCATGAAATTACTCCTATAAATCTTGAAGGTAAGGATTTCCAATAGAGTACATGTTTCTATTTTGTCTCTATCTTACTAGCCACATAAATTATTAACCTAATGTTTGTATGTACATATGCTAAGCATCAAGTTATAAACTTCAATACTTATATTATCGCCTTGCTGCATGTATTATTGTAACAACATACAATACCACATTATTTTATAATGTACCGGTCTAATTGTTACTTGCATCCTGTAGAGATCTTACTACCTACCACCACTTGTATAAAGTCTAAATCATAGGTAAATACTTTATCGGTATTATTCCTATAATTTATAAACCTTGTGCATGGTTTACACAATAGTAAAATTACTATTATAATGTTGCCTCACTATAATAATTTGTAGTTTATAATAACTACTAAGGTAGATTTTACTACCTAGAACTTCTGCTCTAAGGTCTATATCAAGTGAAACATTATGACAAAGATCCCTATACTATGGTAGAACCCAGTAAGCACAATTGACTTTGTAAATAGTGATAAGATTCATTATTATTGTCATTGGCAAGTTGAGCACACAAAACATTATTTGTAAAAGTTTACCCTATGGTCGAGCCTCATGATTGTTTATTTGACATGGTTAAAACTCCCTTACTCTATAGTCAAATGATGAATATTAGTTATTAGCAATTGTAACTAATCTTAAACCATCGATTGCAAATAGTATAGTTTGAGCTTCAAATAATATGTAACTATTTTAAGGTCGATTGTAAAGTAAATATACAAATCATTATTTGGAAATGTTTATTCTATGGTCGACCTTGGGATTGTTTCAAAGGAAAGGTTTTTACATCCTTACTCTATGGTCAATGACGTAGATTCATTGTTAACAATTATTACAAACCTCAAGACTATCGTTTACAATGATATAGTTTATGTTTTCATTAGCGAATCTATATTTATACATTCCATAGTCGTGTGCATAGTTCGTTTATTGATCATGGCAATAAAAAATTGCATAATTGGAAACGCAGATTGACTATAGATAAGACCCTTGTGTGGTTGAAATATTTGGAGGGCATGTGGTCTACTCTCGTCCATGCATTGGTGACTTAAAAGACTAGAAAACCCTATTCACCTGTCATTTGTCTTCGAGGGTTTCGTTGGCCTGCGGGATGCTTTGTGTAGTTTTCTTGGCAGCCATGAGAGGCTGTTCCTCTGATTTCCTACTCTGTAGCTTGTGTTTGTTGTTGCTGTAGTCTTATTACTTAGTCTTAGTTCACTAATATTCGTGTTTGTGAACCTTACTGCGCAAGTGGTTACTTGTTTATGTGTTTGGCTCTCGACATGTTCATGGTTTCAGTTCTGATTTTCTTGTGGCTCATCACAGCTTTGTGAAGCTTGTTAACACTATCTCCACTCCAGAGTCGGTGTAGGGGTTTGAATAATCCTCTATGTAAATTGCTAAAGCTGGTGACCGCTTCTTCATTGCTCGAATTCTCTTCTTACTTGCAGGTAAAGACAACTCAAATCTTCATTATGAAAACTCTTTGTTAAGTTATTTATATAGTTAGGGTTTTTAAGCTTAGAAGCTAAGCATTATTCTAACGCTCAGTATCATGCTATTTACAGGAACCTATGACAGCTCCAATCTTCAGTGGAAAAGAATACAACAACTGACTCTAGTGGACTCGTGGCCCCAACCGGTAAGCCCTGATTTCAAATATGGGTTTTTCCCTACTTGCAATGAGGGTTGTTGAAGGAGAAACATAGTGCTTGGAAGTCTGTTTCAGTTTCTTTGTTAGTTAAGAGGTTTTATCATGTTGCTTACTAGTTTTTACTTACAAACCCTTGCTCTTATGCTGGGTAATACCGACCCTTGAGCCGTGATATGTATTTTTGTTAAGTCTTAGCCTTACGGCTTGACAATGTAATACATTTGGTTTTTAATTAAATGAAAAGACTTCGTCGATCTTGGAGCTCTGTCTCATTTTTGTAGTGATTTTGTTAGCCTGTAATTAATGTGTTATTTTACTATTTTAAAAGGTTTATAAAAGTTATTTGTTTGTAAAAAGACTATGGTGAGTCTATTGCATGAATTCTAGTTTTCTTGATTATTTTGTTACATAGTTAATAATGTAAAAGGTTAAAACTTTAATAGATTAATTTATAATTGGATAAAAATAGTTGGTAGGGTTTCAACCCTTAGGTTTTTCTTTCATAGGTTATAATCCTGTTTGTTAAAAATAAATACCTCCTAATTATGTAATTGTTAGCTTTATTTCGTTTAATGTCTATATTTACTTTACTTTTATTTACTATTCTGTAACCTAGAATTATTCAGAGCTCTGTAAAGAATAGAAGGTTAACTATGGAATTTTGTTTATTTTTCATAAATAAAGGGTTTATAAATGTTAATAGTTTAAAAGATATATTGTTTGGTTAATAACTTGTTTATATACTTAGCTATTATCTTCTATAAACTTTTATTTGTATCAGTATACTATTACTGCAACTCTAAAGTAAGTTACTATTTCTTTTCCTGCATTTTTATTTAGTTACACTAAGTAAAATAGTAAACACAAATAAACCATAACACTGTTTTTCGTTATATTTTAAACACTATCTATAGATACAAAATCCTATTTACTATTTTCATTCTCTTAAGAATTCTTTCATCTACTTAAAGCATTCTAACTGTGCTAAAGTATGACTTGGTTTCCAGGTGTGGAAATACACAGTTTAGAAATTTATATTCTTTCTATTTCATTATTCTCTAAACAAATTTCATTTCTATAACAATCTAATAAGAATACTAAATCTAACATTTTACAAACTCTGAACTTTTCACATTCATATAGCAGATAAACTAAGATGATTTAACTAAAAACAATAAATTAAAAAAACATAGAACCTGTTGAGGACAAGACAACAATAGCTTTAGGAGGCTGTTCCTCCCTACCAATCTCCCAGAGAGATCTCAAATAACGCTTCCTCAAGACCCCCGAGCCTGTTCCTAGTCTTCTTGGCTGAGAACTGGGTGGAGAATGCAACTGTAGAACCCTCTGTCAACTGACTAGTTCAATACCTCAATAAAACACTTTTCTCTCAGCAGTATGATCTTCATCTTAAAAGCTACAACTAGATCAATCAGCAGTTATCCCCTCAAACACTTTCTAGATTTCCCATCCATTGAATTTCTCTGAAGTACATTCATTCACCCTGAATGATCACTTCTCTAGAATGAGCATCCTCAGCTCTCTTCAATGGGAATTTTTATAAAGATGCCTAGATCTTCTGGGTCAGTTTTCATTAATTGAGCCACCTGCTCTGATTCCACTTTCTTGGGAAATCATGACCACAAATGTAGGGAGGTTGCCACCTGCAACAGTTGGAAGTGGTTTGAGGATGCTGCCACATGTCAATTTTCTCTCCACCCATTCTCCTCCACCAATTTGACTAGTAAACACTCTTTTAACAGCTCTCCTAATTTATTTATTTATAAATAAAATATCCTGAATTTACAATAAGTATTCTTGACCCCATTGGTCATTAATTACAACTTAGCATAAAATTTAACATAATGTTCCTCAAATAATATAAATTTTTTTTTGTAAAAATGGGGAATGTGACATAGCCACTTTGATTTCCCATATGGACTAAGTTCTTCAAAACTCCACCTTGAAAGAGTAGGCATTGCTAGATTTGTTTACCTTACTAGCCTCCATAATTATCTGTCGAATCAATATCACCTCTATGTTACTCGCTAGCTACTGCCATTATCTTTAACGAGTTTAAATTGGAGACACTCCTTAAGCCTCTTATGATATGCAAGAATACAGTCATTTTTTACACTTGGAGCGGTCTCTGCCTACACTAAGGGCCCTGTGAATACATAATTTTTTTCATAATGAATATATGCATATATTATATAGTCAAATTCAATATATTATATAATAATATTAAATAATTATTAATATATTATATATGTTAATATGGTTATTAAATATAGTTAAGATATTAATATATATTTATATATAATAATATAGTCAATTTCTTATGTAATGTTTAATAAAATCCCACATAAGACCATATGTGTATAAGAAGTTTGTTTTGGCTCTAGGCTCCGAGGAAAAATCCTCTAGTCGAAGGGAGATGCGAGCCACTTATTTCTAGGTTAATACACAATACATATTTGGTATTGAGATTAGGTTGAAGGAACATATGGTTCCTTCTCCTTCTTTCCTCGGATACTCATATTTATTGAAGAAACTAACAATAGTGGAGCCTTTTTGGTAGTAGATGACCAAATTGTTGGGATTTCTTTCAAGGGAGATTATCTTGAAGGATATCGTTGACCTAAAACACCACAAGGATTTGGCTCTTTTTGAATTGGATATTATGATTTGAGGCATGGATTTTGGAGGAGTTGGTGGCTCGATCTAGCTAATATTTTTCTAGATCTGCGTATTCTTTTTCTGAGGTTAGTTTTTAGGGTTTCCTTAAGCGGTTATTGGGAAAATGGAGTCAAAATACTCTTTCAACATGATAAATGAAATTGTATTTCAAATGAAGGAAGGATAAGATTCTTGACTCATCATGCTAGCACATTTTCCTCTTTAAATTGGTAGGGTTTTATAGCAGTGTGGTCTTATATCACAATGATATTCTCTCACTTGTGAAATTGCTATGGACTAATATCGCTCACTATGATGGTGGAGGACTAAAGATCACCTTTGAGATTGAGGATGAGGTGGTTTCTTGCCATTTTTTGCTCTTGTTATTTTCCACTAACACTAGTAGAAATGATTATCTCTATATACATCATTGTGGTTTATCGAAATGACCACGAAACAACATTCAAATGGATTGATATTCAAATATAGAAAAGTGACTAAAAAATGAAAAAAGTTTGCACTTATAAGTGTATGTTTCGAAAATAGGAATTTAACTTTGTTATAAAAAGAACGGTCCAAGTGATTGTGCCTTATTTCTTAGTTTGTAATGGAAATTCAAGGATTGATAGACGAGAAACTCAACTTTAGTTAATTGGAAAGTGATCCAGTTTTAGTATTATCCATTATTTTAGTCAATAAAACTAGAATCCCTTGAGATGGGAGCGATCAAGATCGAGTAAACCTTTCCAGTCTTCTTTATTGGCACATATCAATTTTGGAAGCAAGGATATGGGGTACCATTATTCCCTATTTTCTTTAGATATGTCACTATGGTTGTAACAATGATCATGATAGGTACTATAGAGCTTTGTCAATGATGACATTTGGGAGGGTTTTTATTTCTTAAATTTGGTTGAAAATAGTAGGATTGAAAGGCAAAATTTTCCTTAAAGGATTGCTTTGGTATTTGAATATTGCTTCATTGTTAGGGATTTTGTTTTTAAAATGTGTTTTCTACCCAATTGATTTGTAGATGAATCCAATGCTAATGAGTAGGATGGAAAGTTGGAGCAACTTTTCTGGTAAATATTTTCACCATTCTGGTGTGCTTTTACCCCATTAAATAAGTAGATCTCTCATATATCAATATGGTTGTGTAATAAATATTTACATATTGAAAGAAAACTTTAAACCCCACGGAAATCATTATTTCCTAAGCATGGTTTCATTACACTTGTAGAAATGGTGTATGTAGTTAGATTGTTTATGATAATGTTTCTCGTATACTTAGAGGTGGGGTATCTTGATTCATTAATGGTTGTCCATTTTTTCAATGGATTTCTAGTTCTTTTCTCTCTCAAGGCTAGTTTTCCACTAATAATATTTGCAATATTTAAGTGTAAACTATCATATAATCAAATATTAAGCCATTAAAATTGGCATTTAGTGTAAAGCATACAAATAAAATTTGGTACGATTGAAGAAGGATACTCATCACTATAAACTTAGATCTAGGAAATTTGTCATATATTTTGTAGTTTCTGTTGAGTATTGTGTTGAGGGTTCATCGGTTTTTTATCCTTTATAAACATTCGATCTATTTTCTGGTTGATTCCAAGAGTTTGAGAACAAATAGATCGAAAAGAGTATCTTGAGCATGCATGTGAGCCAACTTTAATATCTTGCAAGAGCCAATGCCTTTGCTTTCTCTTCAAGATGCAAGTCATAGACCCTCTTTTGGAATCCAAACTTCCCAAACTAACTTCAGTTCTACTAAATTTTAACTGTAAAAATACACACACACACGTCATTCATTTCTCCTCCAATATTCCTTTAAATTATTGCATCCTTGAATGTTTTTTTTTAATCTGATTCAAAAATTCTCAAAGCTTTGTGGTCCAAGGTCTATTGTGCCTCTTTGCATGGAATGAACCCTCTGGGTTAGAACTCAAGAAGCAAAAACAAACTTCATGAAGCACTGGGATGTCATTCCTAAGTTCATCAATAATTGAAGAAGTTGAGTAGAACATTTGACTAGTTCTGAACTAAGTTATGACGAAAAGGTACGAAAATATTTTAATATTTAGGTTATGATGACATGATTGATTATGAGAAAAAAACAAGGCTAGAAAAACTTGACCAAATTTTTGAGCAGCCATGATTGTATACTTGGAAACAAATTTAGTGTCATATGGTTATCATATAATATGGATGGATGTGTGTCTCACTCATTGTTTTAAGGGATCCAAAAGTCTCTTTACCCATCATGATACCTGAATCTAAGTAGGAATGAAGAAAGCACAAATTGAGCAAGTATAGATGTGAAAAGAAAGCCTTGACAAACACTATTAATAAGTTTTAGTATGCATGTAAATCTATATACATAACACACACACATTATGGGATGTATGGTTACTTATAAACACCATACTAAAATCAAGGTCAAACAATGGATGAATATTTAATGCAAAAATATTGAAATTTTTTCCCAATAACCCATTGCTAATTGGTTAGTACCACGTAAAAAAAAATAATTGTACATGAGTATATTTCTCTTCTTGAGCCTTTATCATGAATTTCCTTATGAATATCTACTATGGGCATCATTATTTGTTTAGTGCGAGGGGTCTCCACTTGCCCCTCAAGAGTTTCCTTGGATAAACTAGCAGGGCTCTTTATGTGTTTTCTGATTATGAGTTGAGTTATTTTATTGTTTTAAAGGTTGGATTTGGTTTAGCTTGGTCAGGGCATGTGTCTTTGCCCTAGTACTCCTTTGCTGGTCATAGTTATGACTGATATGTTACGATACTTGTGTATCTTAAGCTATGTATTGTTACCTTTGATTCACATGAATATTAAGGAACGGTCTTTTTCTTCTTGAAAAAAAAGTAGATGATGTATCAACTTTAAAATTAAACTCACCTTTTATAATAAGGTGTGTAACAATTTATCATTTCTTTTATAATATAAAGAATTATTTTTTATTCCGAGGATAGGTAGGTGGTTAGTATGGGGCATATGTAACGTTACAAGTAACCATGTACCAAAAATAAAAAGTAAAAAGCAATTATTAATTTTTTTTATGTAAAACCAAATAAAATGTCATTAAAAAATATAACACCTCAAAAAATTGGATGCCTCTAGTTGCTTGATAGGTCCCCATTTAGGATGGATCTATGTTGGTATCAACATCTTTTAGTATGGGAAGATGTTGTGACATTACTAAAAATAAGATAAAAAAAAATTTAAAAAAAAATTGAATTTTATAAAAGCTATTAAATTTAAGTAGATTCATTTAAACCGATATTTACCAGTATGCACTCAAAGTGATCAATAAATGATGTATAAACTTTAAGCTAATTTTAAATAAATATATTTTATAATATAAATAACTAAAAAAATTATGAATTAGGTAAACAAAATTTAATTATACATAATGATAAGTAAATGATGTATAAAATTTACACTAATTTTAAATAAATATATTTTTATAATATAAATAACTAAAAATAATTATACCAAACTTTTGATGTTTTTCATATTTGTTAATGATCTTTTTAATAAATTTGTTTAACAAAATCGATATGTTTTATGAGTAAGCATAAATCTTTAAAATAAATATTAATGAGATCTTATTATCCCTACCACTATAATAGTGATTGTATAGTCAAGTTAATTTGAATTTAGATTTTTTTTAGATCACTTAATTTTTATTTATTTAGAAATGAGCAAAAGTTTAGTACAAATAATTAGTACTAATTTGATGACTCTCTATAAAGCAAAAAATGTACATTGTTAGAGAAATATTTATTTAGAGAGATTTAAATTACTATATTCTCAAGAAAAAATTGGGTGGCCACATAGGTGAGGGATAAAATAGTACATCCACCACCATGAATAAATGAATAAGGGATATAGAATTTATATTTTCAGTTGCAAGGTCTCTCAAGGTCTCTCGTGAATTTAACATTATAGTGCTTGAAGGAAAAAAATGAAAAGTAAGAGAGATCATTGTTTTTTCAATGCATGTTTACACTTGTTAAATTTAGCTTAAATTCCTCATTTGTCGTGATGGCATAAGGCTAATAATTGGCACAGTGTGTGACTACATGTTAAAGAAAATGATTTCTTATTGGCCATCTAAATTGCATGACAAAATAATTAGTGATAGAGTGTGTGCCTAAGGACAAAAGCATAAATAATGATAAAGTGTGTGCCTAAGGAAAAAAGCAAAAGACTTTATGTTAGTCATCTAAATTGTACAACATAATATTTTATTAGAGAAATACATTGCATACTCTATTATTGCGATAAGATATTAAAAAATAAACTCCAACACTAATTTTAAGTTTTAATATCAACCCATTATGATAATAAATTGTGAACACAATATAATTTAGTATTTTATCTATAACAGATTACCAATTATTAATATAATAATAAACTATTACTATTAAGATACTAATAAATCTAATTTTGAAGTTTTAATCCAACTTATTATTCTTGGTAAACTTTTTTCATTTAAAAAACTAAATTACCCTACCAAATCCAACTTGCTATTCTTAGTACACTTGTTTTCATTTAAAAAAATAAATTACCATACCAAACTCAATTCCCATAACAAGTTTGAAAAAAAGTAAGAGTAAACATTAACTCACTAAATTAAACAAAAATTATCTTTCTAATCATTAAAATAAAAATAAAAAGCTATCTTGCTTATTGCTAAAATAAAAAGAGTTATCTAAAGAGTTATCTAATTTGGCTAAGTAGGTAACGTAAAATAAAAAAATAAAAATAATTATCTGGGTAATTGCTAATTTGGCTAACTAGGTAATGTGACTGTCCTGTGGGCTAAAAATCCGACGAGTGATATATCCTGTTCGTTCCTCAATTTAGCTGAACATGAGAAAGAGCGGCTAGAGGGAACTAAGGGAAAATAGGTATCTATAATTCGTCTCCTCTCCTAAAATTAGCCCAAAATCCATAATTTAGTATGGCATCCATAATTTTCCCAGCAAATTAGCAAGATAACTTGCTTCTCCTCTCAAATTCGCCCAGCAAAGAGACCTTGAGTTGGAGAGTGACTCTTGTTAAATCAACGTAGCAGTGAACAAATCAGATTGGTTATCTATATTTAGTATATTTTCGAATTTTAGAAAGAAGACATTTTTGTTTTTTTTCAATTTTAGAAAGCATGAATATTAGCTTTTAGTTTTTTTGAAATCTTAGGAATCTTTAACTATTTTTTAAAGCATGGAATAACGGCAAACGTGTTTAAATGATAATGACAAAGAAAAAGCGTGTAAATGAAATTCAACCGTTTAGGAAATGCTCGTTAATGCTACTGGCATCGCTCGTTAGGAAACACATTTCCAAACTCAAGACGTGCCAATGGCCATTTCAGGTTCGAAGATAAATTTAAATTTGTTTTATTATTATGAAGTGGGAAGCTGACTGTCGATGTGAAGGTTTTTATGACAGAATGCTCCAGAGCCTTGCTTCACGATGATGAAAAGTGGCGGAGTGTTTGAGCATTTCTCCATGTTGAATGCCCAAGAAAATTCCTCACAGATTTTCTCGATGGGAGGTCATAAAATGGTAAGAGGGTTTCGGGTACCATTTAATTCAATTGATATATGGAGCATGATTTGTTCTTGGATTTCTGATGCTTCGGGCATGTGTCAGGATTTACAGAGCATGATGTTTCAGGCATGTTTCAGGATTTATAGAGCATGAGATTCGCCATGTTTCAGGCGTGTACAACGACGCGGATATGATAGTTCTCTGAAGCTTTGGAAAACGCCATCCGAGTGCAGAACGTAGATCCCAGAACGGGCGGTGGAATCGGCTGAATAATGCAGAATTTTCTTGGTGGGAGGTCATAAAATGGTAAGAGGGTTTCGGATATCATTTAATTCAATCGAATTGGGATGATCTTTACTATTTATGGAGCGAGCATGATTTCTTCTGGGATTTCTGATGTTTCAGGCATGGAGCACTTGTCTATTTAACCAGATGTGGCAGACTCCGCCAGATTACCAAGTGGTTGGACCAGACTCCGCCATATTATCATCTTGGCTGTTGTCAGCCAGATTCTCCCATGGTATGTCCGTAATTGCTTTAGATTGAAGGCATTTGTTCGCTGCATATTCTTTTGTTTCTCAGCTTTGTGATATAGAGTCTGGATATTCTATTTTGAATCGCCTTGTCTGGGAATTTCTCTATGGGTTCTGTTTTGTTTGGTCAATCTTTATGTAGTTGCCGCCTTACAATTACTCAATAAATTCTTCTTGCATCGCTTGAAATATGTAGTGGATTCCCTTGCCTTGGCCAAGCCCACCCGAGCCAAGCCCACCCGAGCAGCTTCTGCGAGAGTGTGACCATGGACTTCACTTCCATGGTTGTAGTGGTGGCACTATACTCATAATTAGTACCACAAACTGAACTGCACGGCCAATCTCTCTCAGAAGCTGCTCCACGATGGCAAGATCAGCTTCGTATCAAGGGATCAGATCCAAGGGGGCGTTTATTTCTTTGTTTCCTGTTCATTTTAATTAATTTCCAATTTCAGTAGTTCCTGACTGCTTAGGGTTTAAGGGTCACTGAATCGACCAGATAAATTTTACTTCCCTTCAGAAACGCTTATAGATTTCTTTGTTGGTGACTTCAACAAATTATTCAAATCTTTATTGTTACGGTTTGTGTTTTGTTTACTTTATTCAAATCTTTATTGTTACGGTTTAAGTGTTTTGTTTACTTCTTCATAGAGAGAAACGATTTATCAGCAATTTTATATTATTTAAGAATTCATTCTGTAAAAGATCAATATACTAGTCAGAGATTTAATAATTATATGGATATTTAATAGTTATCAATAAAAATTCCATGTGATATAATATTATGCATCGTTAGCATACCTATAACAGAAATTGTTTATGTCAATTTATGGAGCATGGCACATTCTGCCAGATTACCAAATCGTTGGAGCAGATATGCTTCTTTCATCCTGGCTGTTGTCAGTTAGATTGGAGCAGACATGCTTCTTTCATCTTGGATTTCTGATGTTTCAATATTTCTGATGTTTCAGGCATGGAGCACCTGTCTATTTACTTAGATGGGGCAGACTCGGCCAGATTACCAAGTGGTTGGAGCAGACTCCGCCAGATTCGCCCATGGTATGTCCGTAATTGCTTTGGATTGATAAATCCATACTTGTCTCTAAATTTAGTATTGGAACATTGATTTTAAAATATGGAAAATTCTTCACAATACGATAATTGATTTCAGATTTTTTATATCATTTTTCCAAAACAGCTCTTTACGATCATTTTTCCAAAACCCAAACCCACCCCGCCCCGCCCCGCCGCGCGGCCGCCAAGAAATATGGTTACATATTTGATTCTTGATATTCTATTTTGAATAGGGTTGTACAGAAGCTGTGGCTCACTCATGCCAACTGGATGAGGAGGAGATGAAGAGGCTCGGGCATCGGCATATCGTGATCAAGGTATGGCTTCTGTCTCAGTTGGCCTTGGCCTATACTGATTAGTAGATCAAATTGGGTGTACAAGAAAAGACATGTCAGGAATGCATTAGATTTAGATTTGATAGATTATTTTCACTTTAGATTTGATAGATTTAGATTTAGATTTGATAGATTATTTTCAAAATTTAATGGAAGTTGAGAAGGAATAGTGTGTGCCTTGTAGCGTGTGTTCTCATTTTCATGTTACGTTTTATTTTTCATGGATTGCATGTTTTTTCATCATTCAAAATCTTCTTCGCTCAACGTCTTTCATAATTCGGTTTCACTAGGGTTTACGTTTAAAGTCTCCAACCAGAATAGCATCTGTTATGGTTTAAAGTCTCCAACTAGAAAATTGAAAAATTGAGTGCAAAAGATAATTGACAATAATGGGTACCAAAGGTTACAAGTTAAAATAAACTCTGTAACTCTGTAAATGTAAGATTTACAGAATCAAATTGGCTATCTAATAACTCTTTTCTTCTCAATTCCTTGAATTATCTTTTTCATAATAAACTGCTCTTCTCAATTCCATGGATTATGACAATTTCTTTAATGTCAATCTAAGTAAAATATTCCTGTAGACCCCAAATCTGTTTCCCTTTCACTCGTTGGCAGACACCAAATCCAAATCCTTTGACACCGTGTAGACCTCATAAGCCATATTTTGAAAATATTCTGCATTTCTATTTATGATGTGATGTTATCATGGTGTTACAGGTCACCATCCTCAGTGTCACTCAGTGTGACAGGTTAGCCAACTTTGCTTTTCAATGTTATACGTTTAGGAAACTTATTGGTCATGTGTTTGATATATATGAACCCGTATAGATCAAATAGTGGGTTCTGTATTTGATAGATGAACCCGTATAGATCAAGTAGTGGATTAGCCATTAGCTTCTGTAACAATCATAACAGTATCTACAAATTATGCAATAATTTCTTTATAAAGTTTATAGATTTTGCCTATATTTTATTTTAATAGTAAGATCAATTTTAAAGGTGACCTTTGATGTAATATCATATAGAATCTCCATAATTAGTTTAAATAGGGTTGGTGACTTGTCTATCTTGTTTTCTAAATAAAATGTGAATTCATGATTTAGTTCAAATTAACACCAACCATGTTCCACTTTCAGACTAAATCAAATCAAATTAGGTGTCTGTGTGATCAAATATTTTATTTTTCTATCGTTTATAACTTAGAGCACACCCTGACCTTATTAAGTTCACGACAAGAGCATAGACGAGATAAATTCAAAAGTTGAAACCTTGTCAACATTTCGATCCAAAACTTACTTTCTTGCCGACACAATGATCGTAAAACCACTTTCTTGTGTCGATATATTGGTATTAAATCCATTTTACTTGTAAGTTATGCATCTCGGTTCACCATCCTTGTGTCGATGTATGGTATTAAATCCATTTTACATGCGTTAAGTTACATGAGCCCACCCCTTTACATGCGTAATGTTAACGGTGAGTGTGCTCATTATAATATTTAAAATACGGAGGTAGCGCTAGGTTAAGCCCAACATGTCTGATATATTGCATGACTTGTCACCAATCAATTATCTTAATTTATGCATTAGTTTACTTATAAGTTATGCATCTTGGTTAACGTTCTTCACAAGAGACTTGAGAATTATTGGAGGCTTAGAGAGAAATGATACAGAAACTTTTCTTCACAAAGAAGCTGGCTTTTCAAGCAACGTGAACAGACGACTAGATTTACCTGGAATATATAAGGGGCAATTTGGCACTTTATATTAATTAAATGCTTAGAATGTTATTCATCACTTAATTTTTATACTCAAGGGCTCAACTAATTTCATGAATCAAGATTATTTCATGACACTTAAACTTTTTACTGTTAACTTAAAAATGGCCACTTTTTATTTTTTTATATGGGTTACTTTTTATTTTTTATATTGGTTACATGTTTAGGATTTGATGAAATGCAATTTTTTTAAATAATATAACTAATTTTTAGATTTATTTTATGTTAGTAAATAAATTCAGTAATTAAATTTACTAAAATTGAATTGTTTTATATATATTTTATGATTTAATAGTATAAAGATTATTTTGTTATTTATATTGAAATGTTTTACTATTTTCTTAGATTATGATATTTTTAATGGTAGTGAATTTTTTTAAAATTTTTGTCCATAGTTAATATATCTTTCTCTTATATATAAATTTAATTGGAATATTTAAATGAGAATACTATTGTAGAATATCTTTGTATTTTATGGATATTAAATTGTGTACATTTTTCTTATAATGTTTACATTAGTATGTTGGCCATAGGATTTCTACACAAAGTCTTGTATAGAGTGTTTTCAAAGGACCATTTTGGAAAATTGCCTGGAAACAATTTCCTAACTCGGTATCTTGACACATGTGCCTTTGTTGTAACTGGGAACTGGGATGCCGTTGCGCTAGTAATAGGTGGAGGGAGATAACTCCTAGAGAAGCCCTCCCAGTACGCCCCAAGTTGGGTGGTCGACCATGTCTACACAAGGTTTTTAAAGTGGTCTAACGAGGGACCCCCCTTTGTTAACACTCTATTCATGCAACCTAGGAGCTAGTATCTCTTTCTTTAGTCATTATATTATATACATATACCTTATTGTAACATGTATACTTCTAAGCCTTATCTACTTTAACCCCTCTTAACCTTATCTACTTTAGCCATTATATCATCCAACCCATACTAAACTTGAAACCACTAACTTTTAGAACATAGAATTGTAAATCCTACTGATTTTAACTTTTACAAATCCTAAACCCTTGAAAATTCATGTAACACCTAAATATTATAACCACACTCCTAATCACTATAACTATTATGAACCTTAAGAACAAAACCCTATAGCTCTTAACTATACCCCAACTACACAACTATACCCCCATTCTCTCTAACTACCCTACTAATCCCTAAACCCCTCAATAACTATCTCTTTCTCTCCCCCAACCCCCCTCCTCCCCACTACCCCTAATCACCTATCTTTCTCTCTCTACCCCAC
>LPNX010646210.1:449405-468600 GCA_001517045.1 Pseudotsuga menziesii | reverse complement strand
TGTTGCTCCAGGACCTGTCGACACTGCTACCGACAGACCGCTGGACAGAGCATATCAGCTGTTTGAAGGTTTGGTGTCGACCATACAGACCCACCTCCACGAGACTAAGGCCGCGCGAAAAGAAGAAACTGTCCGACTGCTCCTGACTCAACACACCGCATTCTCGGAGGCTCACAAACTTCTACAAGACCACATGGAGGAATCCATTATAACTGAGGAAGTACTCCGAGATTGGCCTACTCATTATGGGCAGCTCTATAGTCAGACGAGGCAGACCAGACAAGGCATTCAGGCCTTGGAAAGAAGGAAGTCGACTGAGACAGAACCGAGGCAGGCAGTCGAGGAACAAATAGTGATGGAAAACACTAAGCTGCAGCAGTTGGAACGTGAGGCACACCAGTGGGTTCAGCATGCCCTTCCCAACTTGGATAAAGTCGACAACATCTGTCCGCAGATGAAGAGACTCCTTGAGACCGTGGAAGAACACAATCAGCTGCTGGGCCCCAACATGGAAAATATTGCAGAGATGGCCATGGCAGAGAAAATGTCGGTACTATCAAATCTTACTACTCTTACTATCGACATTCAGAAAGCCTTGCAGACCTGGACAGACTTTCAACATCAGCTTGCCATCACAGCACCAGCAATAGTCGAAGTCTGTGTACAGAAGAGACCAACTATTCGCCTGCACAGCCCACCTCAGTAGCAGTCTCCCTTTACAGACTATTTTTTTGTACTTCTAATCTCATTTTTTTTACCTCCGTTTTTCTTCGGGACGAAGAAATGTTTTGTTTGTGGGGGAGATGTAGAAGGAGCAAGTCGACATAAGTCGACTTGAACGAAGACCGACTTAGTCGATCAGCCGACTAAGTCGAGATACTGACTACGTCGGTCGGCTGATTAAACACAGTAGTTAGTCTGTTAACTAATAGTCGTGTCGGTTCGGTGAACCGACAGGTAGTTATGATTGTAACTGTTTGTAACCTGTATATTAGGCTGTTGAGCCACTCAAGAATGTAGCTCAGTTCTTGGCTTTGTATGATCTATTGAGAATAATATAATCTGTTCATCTTATCAGTTCTTATCTCTTGTATCTGTGAATGTTCTGTGTATTTTTGTATGTATTATTGGTAACCTTATGTGATCTGAGAGATTACAACAGTCATTCCACATATTGTCTCACACCTTTCGACTATCTCCCTCATGCTCTTGGTTAAGGAAACATCATTTGCTTGACTAGGGGTAGGTCTCCCTCTGTCGACGACAACACACATATTCCATAGGATAGAAACAGAGGTCCCTATATCTTGGTTTCATTAACCTCATTGATGAGTTCCTTGGACCATTTGAGATGAGTCCTTAGTGCCTCTCGGGATGGTTGTTTCTCACATGCTCGACTCCAACTACATCATCTCACCATTGAGATTCGAACAGGGTTTGGTCTGCACAGTACTTGGTTGAAGACCCTGGATATTACCTGACTCTAGCACATTAATGAGTCTATTCGAGGGACCTAAACAGGTTATGTCCCTTGTGATTTTCAGGTTGCATTGGAGACAGTGTTTAGAAGCCCCAATAGTGCTTCTATATATATTTATGATTGATGCAGCATACTTGTACCACAGAGACTCTGACTCTCAATCAACGAGTCCATATATCTATGTACCATTCTAGATCCAACAGGTTGTTAGTCATGAAGATATAGCATTACATGAGAATTCCACAGGTCTAATGTACCAATTCTTCAAATTAGTATTGTATTCAGCCTCACATTGAGGCAATCATTATTGTATCATCAGTTGTATATGACTGACTCTTGTATTTTAAAGCATAGATCAAATTATTCTTTTGACATTGTCACAAGCATGGAGATGCCTTCCTTATCCATATACATGTCACACATTGTTTGTATCTCACCCAAGAATATGAACCATATTAATACAAAAACCAAAAGCCACCATGCCCCAGCCCTGGAAGCACCACCTCTATGCAGCAAATCCTATGATGTCCGTCGGCCATACGATGAGCTCCTTCCCTCACACATAAGGAGGTAATTTGTTCACCCAAAAAATCCCTCACTCAGCTCTACATGGCCTACACCACCCAAGGACACCCATGATCGACCCTTGTAACACCCCATTAGACCCCCACACCCTAAAAAAGGATTAAGAATGAATAAAAGGGCTTAAAAACCCCAAAAAGGAGCCTAAACAACTCCCCTAAGGGATACAGCCTCCAAAAAGGGGCTAAAATGCCTCAAAGGAGCCTAAAACCCTGAAAGGAGTTAAAGTTAGGGCGGAAGGGGCTAAAATCTCAAAAAAGAGGCTAAATCCTGGACCAAGGGCTTAAAAACCTAAAACCCCAAAAGAAAGCTATAAAAGGAGGGTGGGGAGTCACTCTCAAAACACACCTCTTTTGCATACTATTATGCTGCCTATGGATGCCTTGAGACCTCTTTGCCTCTCAAGCCACCCACATCCCCCTCTCTTCCACTCATCTTCCCCATTGATCCATAGCTCTTCCATTGTTGAGTGAGATAGGGAGGTGCTTCTAGCCAGGGCATGGTGGCGCATTTCACCAAAGGAGAGGTATAACATCATTATGTTTATTCTTTTTCTTTGTTAGTTTAGTTTTTTTCCATGAGGTCTTCACTTGTTGACCAATATCCTATCACGTTAGTTCATATTGTGGGTTTTTAAATTATTAAAAATTGAACCAATATATTGCAGTTATTGGGGGGATGAGGGGTTTAAGGTGGGGGTGGGGAGGAGGTTTTAAGTATTGGGAGGGGGTTTCAACAAAAAGAGTTTGGGTAAATATCTCTAGAAATTAAGGGTATTATTTAATATCCCACGATCACACGTGTTATGTGCAATGTTCACTAAGTGAAGTCCCTGTGTTGTTTTCTGACCACCATTTTTTTGTAGGCTTGATTTCTAACATGTTTTCAAGTTTATTTTTTCTTAATAGTTGTTTGCAGGTAGCTAAGGTGAATCCCTAACCTTGTTTGTAGAGGAGCTCACGACCATTTTTCTTTCTTGCTCTTTGCTTTCTGTCCATTCTATTTTCTTTCTGTATGTTCCACACGCATGAACATACCCTTCTGTCCTATAGATAGAAGGGAGACATTCTTGCCCCTGTAGCAAGGAGAAATCCCTGCTACAATCCTCACAGAAGAACCTGTAAAATATGGAATACAACAAAAAAACATGATAGCATACAATATAATCAACTAGATCTATGCTTGTGACCAAGGAATCAAGCAATACATACATACGATACAACATATATGGGAAGGAAAAGACATTCTTTATTAATAAATGATTGGAGAGACTACAACCTTCATGCCTTGATGTTGAGAGTTCCTTCCAATGGATCCTTGCCTCTAACTTCACCTTGCCTCCAAAGACTCAAGAATGATTTTGACAGGTTTGTGTATCAAACACAATTCTTCCTCCTTTGTCCATGGGGGTGAGCCAGTATTTAAAGGCATGGGAGGATAGGTACGGTTGAGGATATCATGGGTGAGGTGGACATTAGATCCTAAAAGGGAGGATCTCGAGTTCCAGCTGGTCCTAAACTACAGGGATGAGGCTCCACGGAGGTCAACTTCGAGAATCCTCTCGAAGCTTCTCTTTTTGCCTTGAAAAATTGAGCATCGCTTCTCCAAAGAAGAGAAAAAACGGTGATAAGGGGGCACTGCTTTTTGCAGTAAGGGAAAGAGCAGTGGCACCTCTCTTTTCCCATGTATCAGGAGCGGTGCTGTCTCTTTGCTTCTTTGGTAATGCTTTTGGTCAATGGGGAAAGAGCGTTACCAGCTCAACACAAGGAAAAATTGCAGGGGTTAATTTGAACCTTCATTTCTCTAGGGAAAACTTTGAGGGATTGGAGCAGTCAAGGGAATACCTATCTCATAACATGAGGGTGATGAGATTTTGGTATAAAAGAGATTCATCAGGTCAAGGACACCTCAGTATTTGATAACCACAAAGGATAACTATAGTAACTGAATCAAAGGTCTTGTCAAATAGTTATGGAAGCTTTATCACATAATACAACAATTTGAGAGAATTAAAAGGGTTGAAACAATGGAAGAGTAACTATAACATTGATATAAATAACATAGGAGGGATGAAACGATTTCACTACCAATAGAAATAAAATAACCAAAGAAAGAAATGATTGAAGTTTCTTGAAGAAAATAGAAAATTTGATAGATAAGAGGAATCAAGTGTAGCTGATTGATGAATCCCAACCATTTATATAGATTAGAGGAAAAAGAGTGTAGTTAACATATAAACACCTTATCTCAACCATAGTGCAAGCCCACTTCCACATGGGTCATTGTCAAATACAACTTCAACACACATTATTATATATAGTTCTTTATGCTTATCGAGATTTACATGTGCATCATTTGCATGACAACACCCCCTCTTAATTTCAAGAAAATAGACACAACACAATCCCACTTTAACATGGATCTACAACCCAAACTATATTGTTTCAAAGTTCTATGCTTGCTAAGGTTTGAACATGGCTTGTAAGTATGGAAACACCCCATTTCAACCACTAGATCACAACTCAACAAAATCAAATTATCCAACATACAACACATGCACATCCAACTAAAAATTCTCTCTCCTTAGGGGAGTCTTTGTACAACTATTTTTAGATATAAATAAATATCTAAGAGATCTTGATTTTCATATATTCTCATGTAAATTTAATCTCAGTTGAGGGTCAATACCTAAATAAATCATCCAAATGAAACTCTTAAGGAATGTTTCTTTAATTATTTACTAGTACAAAGCATCAATAACCTAACTAAGAGTTGGAACGTCATCTCGTATTTAATTATTTGGACAACATGGTTTACTTAAATGACCCTATCAATTTCTACAAAACATGTCACTTCTTGGAAGGTATTGAACCCAACTAATGGGGAGAATAGCATTGAACTTAGTTAACAAACTTGTGAAATCCATTGTGACAAGAATCATCCAACATCTATGACATGAATAAAAGAGACTTGTTTTCACCACCATTTATCCCCTCACTTTATCTCTTTATTAAGAATTATTAATCGACCATTATACTAAAACTCAATTTCTAGTTCTGGTTCGAGTTCGAGTTGACTCTTGTCTGTTTCAACTCTTAGTTCCGAGTTTTAAAACATTGATTTAAGGTTTCAACGTTACAAGGAATATTAATAATGACCATTAATAATTGACTTCAACTCCATAAATGGTCCAAGCATATTTATTTTCCAAACCCTTAGCCAACTAAAACTGATGATGTTATAGGTCCCTGTTCAGGTCTCTAACTATTTTATGTGACAAATAAAAATCCATGAAGGGCCTTCTTAATATGCATAGCCCATCAAAATAATATATAATATCATTATCCATTGTTCACATAAACAAATATACAATATGTTTCCATAAATAAATGAAACATCAATGATACAACAATAAAACACCAAGGATATTCTCCTTATATCTGTAGATGTATCAATTCATAATCTTTAAATATCTACATTCCTTGAAAAATAAGAAAATCCAATTCATTTTTTCTTTAAGCATTGCATCATCTCATTGTAGTAGTAATTCTTGAGTAATTTACAAATGATGATATCTTAGTGCTTGTTATAAGCAGGATATTAGTAGCACAAAAACCTTGTGTAGAGAATAGGTGCACCACACAATATATTCTCTGGTAACCTTGAAATCCACAATAATTCACTTTGATTTGAATCTTCCAAATTCATTGGTCAACAATACGGTAAATTCTAGTTGCAACTAACATGGTGTCATTCTCTTCCTTTCATTTCACCCCCTCCCCCAAAGGTACTTCATTGGTTACTACATCCCATAGGTATGTATCACCCCCCAACCACCTTTACCATTCCACCCATACACTATGGCTGCATATTTTTCCATACAATAATCTATATGGTGCATCCCCACTTGTTAGATACAATATTGAAGAAACTATAGCTTCATCTATGTTATTTACATCTACAGTAGTTGCAACTATGGTTACTAGAAGTATATCCATCCCATCTCTCATTGTTTCCCTTAACTAGGTTGTCTAACTGAGTGCTTTTCTTCCTAGCCAATATTTTCCATTGCCTAGGATATTCACAATGATATCATTAGTTGATGACATTCTTATCCAGCATGAATGGAATTGATTTTAGTCCTTTTGATTTTTTCATTAATTGATTCTTTTAACTGGTGTAGAGAGGCATTATACAGAGGCGAGGGTCAATGAGCAAGGCAATTCCCTCATGACTTGTAGCCTCATTTGCAATGAGTTTTGTTATACTGAATTCTATCATTAGAGGAATTTTCAATTCAAAATGAGCCTCCTAAGGAAAATAATAAAATAATAGCTAAAATAATAAAATAATATTTATTAATTTTGGAGGAAGAAAAGAAAAAAACTACTTTTTTTGTTCGTATTTTCGACATATCTCTCTATGTTTTTTTACTCAAATTTCAATCAGGAGAGCTCGCTGGATGCAGAATTTGAGTACCCACTCTACATACTTTTGATGAACCCCGCTACCCCAAAAACAAGAAATACCTGAAAAAACATGACGATGACATTTTTTCAGGTATGACATCATCATCACATTTTTTCAGGTATTTCTTGTTTTTGACGTAGCAAGGTCCATCAAAAGTGTGCTGAGTGAATACTTGTTGGACGTGGAATTTAATTTCGCATCCAACGAGCTCTCCCGATTGAAATTTGAGTAAACATACAGGGAGATATGTCAAAAATACAAAAAAAAATAGTTTTTTTTATGATACCTATCCCCAAATTTATATTAAAAAATTGTTTAAGACCTATACGTTATTTTAAATTTAAATAAATTTCATTGGCTAACACATGATGACATGGAATTTGAATTAAGGTTTAAAGGCCCATTTTGAGTTGAAATTTCTTCTAATGTTGTATTTTTTAATTTTGTTAATTTATAGAATTGTAGAAATAAACCTAAATGAATGTTTCTTCCTTATAGTCTCCAGAAAAACACACAACTCCATTTATGTCTCTTGGGAATGATGTGCTATTTGGTACTTGTAAAATTAGACAAATTTTGAATGTAGATACATGTCTTTGGACATGTATAAATGATTCTCTATGGTTTAATAGTTGACTTATGTTGTGTTATTATTTAAGTGTTTTTTTAATGTTTATGATGAATTTGATGGGTATATAGATAGAGAAAGACATGAAACTCAATTGTTTTGGTAAGACACTTGACACGACTAAATCTATAAAAACGTAAGGCCAAGTACACCATGGTCACTCAAGTACACTACTGTCACACTACCTTGTCCATCATTCTCACTAACACGTTGTTTAAATTCAAACATAATATGGCAGTTTAATTATAATGATAGATATTCTTCTTGTCATTTCCATCTTTTAAAAGCTATACACATATGTAAAAGGCATGTATACATGCAAAATAAAACACCTGTGTTTAGGATGTTGAAATGAGTTATTATCCCATTTATGTAACTATATATATGATTTATTTTACATAACATTTTTGGTATGCCTTATTTATTTATTAAATTGTTACACCATAAAGTAAATAGTGTGTATGTAAACTCATATTTGGAGAAATACAAAAGAAGTACAATTTGTCTCTCCAATGAAGAAGACACTACATGGTACATGGAGTCTTATTTCTTAGAATCGCCGTCAATAATATATGATGCACCATTCACTACAAATCGCATTACAAACCTTAAATGATATTATTTTGGGGGTGAAACCTTGATATGTGGTTCATTCAACCTCATTTGAAAGCACGGGAAGAATGGTCCCATTGAAATAGATGTGTTGCATATGATGTATTTTCTATTGTAGGTTTGCATTTTTGTGCCCCCTATTTCAATTAGGTCAAGTGTGTCGTTTGGTCTAGGGTGTGAAAAGCCACATTATGGTTTATAGATAAGAAATAGAATGGTGGAAAGAAAATCCCTGCACTGAAGGAAAATAATTTGTATTTGAGAATTTAATGTTTTGCATGCTCAATTTATCCAAGTGGGAAATTGAATTTTTATCCATATCCCACTAGAAAAATAGAATTGAGAAAAAAGGTATGCATGGGATCATATATGGCCCTGATAAAGCATAGTGCAGGAAGCAACATTCTGTGTGCTCCTGTGTGCTTGTAACCACGTTGAGTATGAGTGTAGATGTGAACTTGTGTATGGATTAAGTCACGTTGTGCACTCTGTGCTTCCTTTTTGGGTGCACTCGAATTTTTCATATGCATTGAGTGCATCCTCATATGAATTGTATTGGCCTCCACAAGTATTCAGAAATCAAGAATTCTTTCCAGGAAACCATTTTTCCATCTCTTTCATCCCTTTAAGCATGAAAACAACAACTGAGCGGTCAAGATGTGGATCGAGGAAGCTGTCCGAGATAAGCAAGAATTTGTTGTTGTCACCATTAAGATACAAGATAAGAATGGATTATTTAGATTAAAAATGGGTAAAAACAGATTTCATGTCCAACCATATTAATCCATTCTATTTACTAATACAACAACGAGAAGTAGTAGTTTCCAAAGTAGAAGAAGACGGAGCAAAGGTTATTTTACTTTACAATTTTTTATTGTTTTTGGGTGGGCACAAATGAAGGATTTTTAGCATGTATAACCATCAGACCACGGACCAAAGAAGGCTGAATCTATTTCTAGATTTGTATATGCATTTGGATTTTCAACTATGATGGAAAAGGGTTTTGGATCCAGGTGAATCAACAACCAATATAAAGAGAAAAGAGCTGCTACTTTATCTATACCTGTATCTTGTCCTTTTCTACGGGATTAACTAGTGTTCAGTCAAATACAATAGAACATGGAACAAGTGAAATAGTCTATGCCAATATTAATGCTTGGTAAAATGTATCTATTCCACCTTGGCTACCCCTGTTGCTGAGCCAATAGGGTAAACTTAAGCTCCTAGTACATGTGGTTCTACTCTTGTAACTGGGCTTGATCTTTAACTGGGATTTCCCCCTATTTGATTAATGTGAAGCATTGGTGAAAGTACTATTGCAGTGAGTGGAACATTTCTGTGTAACTATTGAATATGCATCTATATAGGATATGTGACCCACTGGGAAAGAACTGGGTATTGATGACAATCATCAAGCATGAATTGAATTATTCTTAAAACTGAGGTGGGTGCACTATAAATATGATGAGCTTTCTAATCACACTACTTTTAGTGGGCCTTTTAGATCCTGAATATGAAAATAACAATGTATGTACTTATTGCTATCCATATGCATCTTATCTCTTAAATGGGTCTTTTACCTGATCTTCAAAAAGTATGAAACATGATGAAAAATGGTGACACGGGTAGAATATGGTGTAGAGGTCGAGTTTCCCTTCTAGTTGGATCAAATATGCTAGAGTTTATTCCACATCTCTTTTGTTGTTACACACTATATAACCTTGGTGAACATAGAATCTTCGAGTCCACACAACAATGCATATATGGCCTTCGCATTGTGTTCACATTATCTTCTAACCATTGGGTCAACTTATGCAGTTTTGGGGCCATGGAATCCATTTTCTACCGACTCCCAAAATCTTTGGTGGGTAAGGGAACCCAAAAGATTGAAGGACTGTTCTATTCAATTTTGGATCTATTGGGAAGTGTTGCAAGTGACAACTATGAAAGTTCCATGATTATCCAAGGAAGCTGCGATGAAGTATCAAAGGATTTATCGGTTTGTGATTGGCCCACATGCCATTCATGTGCAAGCAGGGCGTGACTGAGACAAGTAATGGTTGCTGATGCCTTACAAGTTGTCTGATGGGGAGTTGGAGGTAATTGTTAATGATTTTCCTATAGCATGGATCGATCTTTTCATCTTGGAGGAAGTATCAATAGGACCCCCAGTGGATGCACCGGTTGATCTAGTGCATAAGGATGACCAACATAGTCACCATGAGTCCGATGTAGAGTCAACACAAACACCCACTAACTAGGAAGGATATTACACATTTGAAGAATCAAGGATGAAGAGGCACTACGAATAGGGTGTGATAAGTAGCGCCACACTAGGGATGGAATCACAGTTGAATCGACTCACTAAGGAGATTACATATGCAACGGACGCGACATCTGAAGAAATGAAGAAATAAACGCAAGAGGGATTTGTTGAGGTAAGAACACGACTTGATTCTTTATAAGATTCAATTTTGAAGAAAGCACCAAAGGTAGCAACTGTGAAGGACTTTGGTTCAATCACCACTTGGAGCACCCATTGGCGTACAACTTGACATGAAGTCAGGAGATTGCTGAGAAGGTCAAAGGGTAGGTGAATTAGATTACTCAGTAGTATGAAGAATTAAAGCTGAATATCAATGACTATTCCATGTCCAGGTGACATGGATTGAGGGAAAGACACAAGATTGTGTTGGGGGCCTATTGGTAGGTGGTTTTAAGATAAGTAGTTGCACAACATCATGGATGTTGTGCAAGGCCAAAGACACCATGCAAGTGGAAAATGGTGTGCAAGTTAGAGTTATATTATTTATGTATTTTTGGGTCATATTTTGTAGTTTTGACCACACTTTGTGGATATTGGTCATTATTTTGTAGAATTAGTTAAGAAGTAGTTAGAAAGTTGTGTAAGTGGACCATAAATGTAAAGGCACAAGCCTATAAGTAGATGTAGAGTTACAAAGGTTAGAGACACTCTTGGAATATCATATTATGATCATAGAGACCTTGAGAGCTTAGCTTTTGCATGTTATGTAATATCTGTGCATGAATTAAGATCTGTTGATCTACAAATTATTTTAGAGAATCTGTGGTTTTGTGCAGAAGTTAACATGACATGACAAAAGTTGAGAATAATCATTGTGTCCTTTTTTGTTTTCCTATTTTACTATCTTTTGTGACTCAATTATGAACGCAATGTGTATCTGTGACATGGATCTATAAATGATGCAATGTTTTCCTACTTTAAATGATGTTATTTTATTGGATCTTTTTACGCATCGATGTGTTTATTAAAGTTCGTATATAATAATGCGATCTGTTGAATGGTTCTTTTAATGCCTAAGTTGAATGATTAGATCAGTTGAATAATGCTGCATTGAGTTGATAATTTGATGCACATGGTCCTCCTTCTTTCTGCAGAAACTTGGTTCCGTTAGCTCTCCCTTGAACATCTCAGGTGAGACTTCATCCTCTCTGTGGGCGCTTCCAGATGGGGTAAAACCTTCCTGGGCCAGTTCTGAGGGAGATCACTATGGTTTAGTGTTGACAAAGAGGGAACCCCCTCTTGAATGAGTTTGTGTCAACAATTTCCACTTTAATTGTGCCACGAGGAACTCATTTAGGGAACACCTACCACTTGATGAGCCAGTTTTCATAAGTTTAGGTGTTCTAGAGGTCAATTTCTATAATTTAGGAGCCCACACTGAGTCATGTGAGTCCCATCATCATGAGTTCACCCTAGTTTGTGTTGAGTTATCCTTCGATGGACATCAATTAGTTTATCTCCAGTTATCCTAGCACCACATTTGCTTGATTTAAGGAGGTTGGGTGCCTTTTCCTATATATCTTGTTCAGTTAGCTGACTGAGAATTGATTAAGTTGTTTTGAGTTATTTGAGTGAGCTTCTAGTGGTGATTTTCCCACATTGAGTTAGCACTGGAGTTAGTACAATTTGGTCAATTTGAATCATACCTAGTGGATTTGAATTATCCATATTGTATCATCATTGTATTACACTAAGATTAATTATAGTGGAAGTAATTTTATGTTGACCATCTTTTTGTCTCTTGGTTGTTCAATTTCACCATGATTATTTGATCAGTGTACATTCAATAGCTTCTTTCTCCTTCAAGCTTCCTTCATAATGAGGTTCATTCCATTCTAAAGATCTTGAAGCTTTGCTAAATTAAACACAAAAGATATAACCCAAAATATGTCTTCATAATGTTGTTTCTTATGATCCTCTAGGGTTGTGCACTTGTTCATTTGAACTTGTGAATTGTGTGTGTTACAGATGAGCCAAATTAGCTTCTATTTATACAAGTGAAGTCACTTTACTTTTAACTTGGGTTACTTTACTAGGCCAACTTGTTCTATTCATATTAATTATAATATTCTCTTCTTTTCAAATTACTATGGTTAACTTCTAATGAATTCTTGGAGTCTTCTAGAATATTCTCTTTGATATTATCTTCTTCTAGTAGTCTCGATCACACCCAACCAATGTACGCATTGTGGGTACAATTACCACCATAGTGTGGGTAATATTACCATCATAGTGTGGGTACACTATACTATAGTCCTAATTTTTTTCTTTTCACTTCCACTTTCTTCGGTTGACTTCATGCTGACTTCCAGAATCTTATGGACCGACATAAGAATAGCTTCCGAAGCTAAATAAAATATCAACACTCCCTCTTAGAAAGGAAGGTAGTATTATAGAATGATATTCAATACTTCTTATGCATTCTTGTACTATTTGACCATTTACTTGTTGACTTCATGATTCTATCTATCACTAGAAGTTTTGTAACCGCGCCATGCAACTGGGGCCTCAACATCATACATAACATATCACTAGTGGGCACATCCTTATCATCCTTTTAGACCTTATGGTTCTCAACATCCTTTCAGACCTTATGTAATTACGAGAATTCATATAGATCACCTCGAACTAGGAATCTATCTCACACAGAATCTAGGAATACAACTCACACATAATCTAGATAACTAGCTTGAAAGTTATCCCTTATGATTGCACCACCAGGAATTGAGTCCATATTCATTGGGAATCCAACTACAAGGATTAGGATATATAGTGAAAACACACTGACCATCTATCACAATACCAGGAACCCTCCAACCCACTTCGGTTGGTCCTCCATCCCGAAAGATGGGCATCCACTAGTCCACATGACCTGGTCTTCCAGCCCCGAAGGCTGGGTATCATGACCTTTTGCAAGGTCAAGATGACTTGTGCCTCAATTATTAATGTGCCAATGAGTGGCTACCCATTTTTTCCACACTCTATATTTTAGTTACCTTGGAATCACATCTATAGCTCAACACTTCCTCTTAGGGAGGAAAGTAATTTTACACTACACCAAGCTTGTTGCTGAAGTACTCAAACTGGAATTTTGACAGAGGCTTGGAAAACACATCATCTATATTCTCATCTATTGCAATATACTAGATCTTTATATCTCCCTTATGCACCATGTATTGAATATAATGGTACTTGATCTTGATAATCTTGGATCTGTCATGAAACACATGGTTCTTGAACAACTTTATACAACTCCGGTTGTCACAAAAAATACAAGTCACCTCCAACTCGATATCAAACTATTTAAATAATGTAACTTTGGAAGATGTTCTAGTTGCATTGTATTCCTCCTATTGGATATGAGTTTGGTCTTGTTAGAGTCATTGAAGGATGCAATGTAAACCTTTGAATGTAAGTCAAGTCATTAGTACCCAAGTGTCAATATAATAAATGCTATTTGTAATGTCCAGTTGGACAAGTCAGCCCCGACAGCTAGTGAAGTCATCCCCACCAAGTTAGAGGTCAAGTAAAGAGAAGAATATAAATAGGGAGGCTCTCCCCTTCATTTGTACTCACTCACTCAAGCTGGTTTTAGCAAGAGAGATAAGTAGTAGTGCACCAAGAAGGAGGAAATAGTTGTTGTCTAGATTTTATACTGCATCGGTTGAGTTCTATATTGAGGAAGTTTTGTGGGGTTTTCTCCCTTGTGGTTTCCCTGAGGAAAATATCCTATTCTTATGTTATTGTGCATGTTGTTCTTTCAGTGATATTCTAGAAAAGAAAAGAGGGCTCATCCAACTCACCTCTGAAGGGTGCATATTTTTGTGGTGACATAATTAAATTTCAAGAATTTTCAGTTTTGGACCTGTTACTGCTGCCGGGACAAACTAGGGTTTCAATTTTTCCAGGGTTTCATAATCAATCTCAGAAAAAGGAAGATAAAGTCTACCTCGCCTCAGGAGGGCACATATTTTCCATCTCTCAACCCTATTAGGGTTTCTAGTTGAGAAATTATGGTTTCTATATCAAACCCTAGGTCTTTCAGAAGGAGGTCAGGAAGAAACTATTTTCTTCATGTAAGTACTCTTCCTCCCTATTCCATTTGAAGTTCTCATTCTGTTGAAGAAGACTAAGAACACCAAGCTAGATGAAAAACTTGAAGGAGCTAAAAAATTCATAGCATGGAAGTATATGATCATGCTTATCCTACAAGAGAATGATCTAAACAAATTTGTGAACGAGGAACTGAAAGAACCAGAAGAGGAGGAAGATAAGTCCAAGCATAAGAAGGATATGATCATAGCCAAAAGGATCATAGCTGACTCCATCAAGGATATCTTGATTCCTCAAGTATGATTAAGAGAAACTACAAAATAAATGTTTGATTCCCTCTCTAGTTTATTTGAAGGGAGAAATATCAACAGGAAGATGAATACGAGGAATCACCTCAAAAGTGGAAAGATCAAAAGTTAGAGTCTATGCAATCTTACTTTCCAAGAGTGTCTCAAATTAAAGATCGACTAGAAGCCATTGGTGATATAGTAGAAGAAGAAAAAATTGTGATGACCACCCTAAATGGTCTTTCAAGAGATTGGGAAGTTTTTATCTGAGGAATATTCTCAAGAAGAAAGCTAACCAAATTTAGAAAGCCATGGGAAGAATGTGTTCAAGAAGAAGAAAGAATCTCCACTAGAGAAGTGAAGCTAAATGAAAATGAAGATGAAGTCTTGACAACCCATGCCAAAGGAAAACAAAAAAGAAAGAGTTATGATCATCCTCACAAGACTCAAGGGTTCAAAAGACCCAAGAAATACTTCTCAAATTTTGAGTGCTTCACTTGTCATAAGATGGGACACATTGTCATCAACTGTCCCATGAAAGAAGAAAGAGTTAAAAATATGAGAAGGTTCCGAGATCATGCTATTGAAGATAGTGATCAAGAAGTAGAAGAGGAAGAAAATAAATATGAAGAATCCAATGAATAATATGTACTTATTTATTCCCTAACAGGATCAGTCTCACCAGGAAATGACTCCTGGTTAGTAGACAGTGGTGCATCCAAACACATGGCATGTTGTTACAAGGACTCACTATCATGCACTGGGACTTCACTTAGTGAACCTCTCACATAGCACATGCGATTGTGGGATATTAAAGAATACCCTTAATTTCGAGAGATATTGACCCAAGCTATTTTTGTTGAACCCCCCTCCCAACACTTAAAACCTCCTCCCCACCCCTTTTTATACCTCAATCCTTACAAAACGCCTTATCCACCCCCACCTTAAACCCCTCACCCCCCGAATACCTACAATATATTGGTTTGATTTTTTATAATTTTAAAACCCACAATATGAATTAACGTGATAGGGTATTGGTCAACAACTGAAGCCCCCGTACTATCATGCCTCGTATAAAAATATTCACCACACAAGGTAATGCTTGGAGATGACTCTCAGTATCCTATTAAAGGAATGGGAGAAGCATCCTATAAGTTGGATTATGGAAAATCCATGAAGATGAAGGATTTCCTATATGTCCCTGGACTAAAGAAGAACAGATTATCTATTTCAGCCTTGGACAAGAGAGGATTCAGAGTTGCCTTCATAGATGGAAAAGTTATCATGTGGTCAAAAGGAAAGACTATAAACAATGTAGTAGAAATTAGAATTTAAGAAGGAGGACTCTACAAAATTAAGGGAAATACAGATTCATCTTTAGCAACAAGTACAATAAATCCATGTGAGCTTTGGTATAGAAGGCTTTCTCATGTTCATTACAGAGCTCTTCCAATAGTAAGCAAGGTTGTGACTGGTCTACCAGAAATTTAGATAGAACATGAAGGTGTATGCAAGCATAAGGAAAGAATACCAATAATCCCTATCCAAAGAGTGACAACAAAGAAAAGGGTATCTTAGATATTAACCATTCAGATATATGCGGGCCAATGCAAAAAAATTCTTTAAGAGAGTATGTTTACTATGATTCCTTTATTGATGACTACTCCCGCAAGACATGGATATATTTTTTGAAAAAGAAGGATGAATTGTTTGAAAGGTTTAAAGAGTTTAAGGCCCCAATAGAACACCTCTATGAGAGGAAAATAAATATTTTAAGATCAGATAATGGAGGAGAGTTCACATCAAATGAATTCAATGATTTCTGCAAGGAAGCTGGGATTAAGAGGGAGCTCACCATTCCCTACAATCCTCAACAAAATGGTGTGGAAGAGAGAAAGAATACGTCTATCATGGAAGCAGTAAAATCCATGATACATGATCAAGATCTACCAATGTAATTGTGGGAAGAAGCATCTAGAACAATAGTATATGTACAGAACATAATCTCCCACAGTGCCATTGGGAACAAAACTCCAGAAGAAATGGTCTCTGGAGAAAATCCTGAGGTAAGTCACCTAAAGATATTTGGTTTCCCTTTGTATATTCATATTCCCAAGGAGAAAAGAACAAAGCTAGAACCTTCAGGAAAGAAGGGATTGTTTGTGGGATATAGTGAACAGTCAAAAGCCTATTGGATCTATATCCCAGGATACCATCAGATTGAGCTTAGCAAAGATGTAACATTTGACGAAGACTCAGCTTTTATAAAGCCATATAAAGATAGAGAAGATGAAGAGGAACATGAAACTATCGAAGCTATAGACAATCTTAAACCAGTTGGGAATGAAGAAGAAAGTTAGATACCTGAGGATCACGACATGACTGAACCTCAGTTTCTTGAAGAAGTTCCCAATGAAATGATTTCTCAAAAGAGAAATCCTTCCTAGGCTCGTGATGTAATTGAAGAAGCAAAAAGACTTGGTTTTCCAAAAGGAACCACTAGAGAAAGAAAGAGGAAAAAGTCATATCCCATCTATATGGCCTTAATGAGTGATCTAGTTGATAAAGAACCAAATTTTTTTGAAGATGCAACAAAATATAAGGAATGGGGTGATGCAATGGTCTAGGTATACCAATCCATAATAAAGAATGATGTTTGGGAAATAGTCCCAATACCAAAAGACAAATCAATGGTATCCTCAAAATGGATCTTCAAAACAAAGCATTCTGCAGATGGTAGTATAGAAAAATACAAGGCAAGATTCATAGCAAGAGGGTTATCCCAAAGGAAGGAATTGCATATGAAGAGACTTTTTCTCTAGTAGCTAGGTACACTTCAATCAGAACTGTCCTTACCTTGGAATCCAAGAATAAATGAAAGTTACATCAAGTGGATCTGAAGACAACTTTTCTAAATGGCTTGATAGAAGAAGAAGTGTATATCGAACAACTGTAAGGTTTCAAGACTGATAATCAAGAATCGTATGTATGCAGACTCAAGAAAGCATTCTATGGGATAAAACAAGCACCCAGAGCATGGTACAGAAGAATAGATGGATTCCTGATCAGTTTAGGTCTTACCAAGAGTAAGGCATATTCTACCCGTTACTATAAGGTTGAGAATGATGGGATTATGATACTAATTTTATATGTGGATGAATTATTCCTAACAGGAGAAGATAAACTCATAATTGAATGCAAGAAGAAGTTATCTGCATAATTTGAGATGAAAGACATTGGAATGATGCACTACTTTCTAGGTCTTGAAGTTTGGAAATCCCTAGATGAGATTTTCCTAAACCAAGGGAAATATACGGTGGATTTTTTGAAGAGGTTTGGAATGCTATATTGTAAGGTTATGACCACTCTGATGACAAAAAAATTGAAGATACTAAATGATGATACATCAGAAGCTATAGATGCTACTCTATACAAACAAATTATTATTTCACTGATGTACTTAAGCAATACAAGACCTGATATTTGTTTTGATGTAAACACACCAAGCCAGTACATGGTGAATCCCAAGCATATTCACTTGATAGGAGCAAAACATGTGATGAGGTATCTAAAAGGAACTCTAGATTATGGGCTCAGATATACCTCAGACAACGAGATCAGTTTACATGGGTTCACAGACTCAGAATGGGCAGGAAGTGCTAAAGATAGAAAGAGTACTTCGGGTGGCTGTTTTAGTTTGGAATCAAGAATGATCTCTTGGTTAAGTAGAATGCATACCAGTATTGCACTTGGCACAACAAAAGGAGAATACATTGCTACTTGTTCAGCTTGTAGTGAATCAGTATGGATTCGAAAGATATTGGCAGGTTTATTTGATGAAGAGATAGATGTTACTGATATCCTTTGTGATAATAAGAGTTGTATCAAGATGACAAAAAATCCAGTGTTTCATGATAAGTCAAAACATATTGAAGTAAGATATCACTCCATTCAAGACATGGTTCAGAAAGGAGCTATCAAGCTCAAATATGTTCCTACAAAGGAACAAATGGCATATGTGTTGACTAAGCCTCTAGCTCATGTAAAGTTTGAATACTTTCAAGACAAGCTTGGTGTAGTCTAAAAGGACCTCTCTTGAAAGAGGGAGTGACAGTAGGTGTTGGATGCAGTGATGAGTAGGTCAGTCTAGAGGAGGGTACATATGGATAGGCTTGTTTGGCCTGAAAGGGTTAGTAAGCCAGAATAAAGGCCCGTCAATCCTAGGGGGATTAGTATGTCTAGCTAGGCTTGTTTGTCTTGAAAGGGTTAGTAAGCTAGAAAAGGCTTGTTTGGTCCCTAAAGATATCCATTTGTCTAACTAGGCTCTTTTGGCTTGAAACAGTTAGTAAGTTAGACAAAATTATCGGATGGATCTACCAGATAACTCACCATGACGCTGCTCCGAAGAAAATGAAGGGAAAGATGTATCCTCAATATTGCTATACTATTGATTAATGAGATGTTTTCCTTTAGTAATGCTATACTGATGAGATGTTATTTCAATATGGTTATACTGATGAATTTTGAGATGATAGTTCAGTATTGTTATACTGATGACTATTGAGATGATAGTTCAGCATTGTTATACTGATGACTGTTGAGATGTTAGTTCAGTATTGTTATACTGATGACTATTGAGATGTTATCTCAATATTTTTATACTGATGACTGTTGAGATGTTACCTATGTATTGTTATATTGATGACTGCTGATTGGTATGATGATTGTTGATTACTATTGTATTGATTGAGATATGT
>LPNX010646210.1:359686-448547 GCA_001517045.1 Pseudotsuga menziesii | reverse complement strand
ACCGCCGACTAGCACACTGGACCGACCAACCGCCGACTAGCACACTGGGCCAGCGACCCGACTGATCTGGTCGACCTCCATCGACCCGACTGAGCTGGTCGACCACCATTTTGTCGACCCTGTCCCGACTACGGATTAAATTTTTTTTTTTTTTGCATCATGAGAGGCTCAACTCACTTTGGTCGGCATTTCAAGTGGTCGATATGATTATGTCGGTGGGAGCATGTTGGATTGGAGCAGGTCGGTTGGGTTGGAGCAGGAAATTCATACTCTCATGATAGACAACGACGATGGCATTCAAGCAAATATTATTCACCTACACAGCGAAGTGCTTCAATGAACATGATGACAATGCACCCCTCATTATCAAAATGCTGAAACTGTTCCTAGGTTGTGACCTCGGAAAGCCAGAAGACAGAGACATGACATAGGAAGTCGAAGAGCCAAAAGGCCCCGCATGCCTGAACTGATGGAGATGCCGGTCAGATGAGCCCGGGTGAGGCTTTAAACCAAAAGGCCTAGTTGCGGAAGAATTGGTTCCCGCCGTTGTGAGAGGATGAGACTTCGATGGACTATTGTCAGATTGAAGATGGAGGCTGAAGAGTAACCAGTCACAGTAGAGCCTTGTACACATGCATTTTCCTATCAAGCTGGCGGCTGTTGCGGCTGAGTTACCTATGCAGATCGGTATGCATGGTTGATGCACAGTGAGGACGACTCCGCAGTAGCAGAGACCCAGGACGTTGATGCAGTTTTCTTTGTTTTCTTCGGGACGAAGAAACATTTTGTTTGTGGGGGAGATGTAGAGGGGGCTAATTACCTCCTAAATGTCATCATGTAACTATAGTTTAAAAGATAAATAAATATTAATAAATAGGTAGTTGGAGCGGGTACAACCGCTCCAACCTACCTCATAATGTATAAATAATTACCAAGGATAATGCAAAGAGGGATTGGACGTCCCTTCCCATATTTCTTTGTCTTTGATCGCTGTGTATGAACTTAATGCATGCTTGAATGGGATGTTGAAAGCCTAGCTGTCAACAATATGTCAGTATTGATTATACTGATGATTGATGAGATTCTTGATGAGATGTGTACAGTGTAGTCACACTGTTGATTGCTGAGATGATTGTTGAGATATTTATAGTTGATTGCTATTGAGATGGTTACAACTGATTGCTGAGATGCTTGATTGATGATTGATTGATGCTGAGATGTTTACTGTGATAGTTTCAGTACTTCTATACTGATGATGATGTTTGTAATGTTCCAACATCTTTATGTTGTTAATGTAGATGATGATCTAGCATTATAGATGATTTGTTCCTTAGCACTAATATGTTAATGATGTTGTTGATTGTTTGAATACTTACACATTATTGATGCAGATATGATGCTTCAGTATTTCCATACTGAAGAGACAGATGATGATGTTTTAGTATTCATATATTGAAGTTATAGATGATGGTGATTAAGTATTCACATACTAGAGATACAGTTGATCATACTTATGATGCAGATGATGATGGTCTCAGCATTCACATACTGAATATGCAGATGATGATGCTTCAATATTTACCTACTGAATATGCAGATGATAAAGGTTTAATATTCACTAACTGAAGATGCAGATGATGATGGCTCAGTATCTACATATTGAAGATGCAGATGATGACGGTTCAATATTCCCATACTGAAGATGTAGATGATGATGGTTCAGATGATGATAGTTCAGATGATAAGAAAAATGATGGTTTAGTGTTCACACACTGATGATGACCAGTGGATGATTCATAAGATGACTGCAAGAGATGTTCCAGAAGATGAAAAGAAGAAGGTTGAAGAAAGATGAATACAGAAGAAGATCCAATCGAGATCGATGATGAAGATGTATGATGTTGTACCAAAACTTCCTATGACATATAGAGTCTCACCAGTCAGTTGTATAGTTGTAATAGTAGCAGTTGCTACTATAGTTGACAACCTTCCTAGTTAAGAGGTAGTGTTGAAATAATGTAACTTCGGAATATATTCTAGCTGTATTGTATTACTCCTATTCGAGATGAGTTTTGTTATTGTTAGAGTCATTGAAGGATGCAATGTAAACCTCCAAATGTAAGTCGGGTCATTAGTACCCAAGTGTCAATATAATAAATTCTATTTGTAATGTCCAGTTGGACAAGTCGACCCTGACAGCTAGTGAAGTCAACCCCACCAAGTTAGAGGTCAAGTCAATAGAAGAATATAAATAGGGAGGTGCTCCCCTTTGTTTATACTCAATCACTCAAGCTAGTTTTATCAAGAGAGAGAAGTAGTAGTGCACCAAGAAGGAGGAAGCAGTTGTTGTCTAGATTTTACACTTCTCTGGTTGAGTTCTACACTGATAAATTTTTGCACGGTTTTCTCCCTTATGGTTTCCCTGAGGAAAATCTCTGTGTTCTTATGTTCTTGTGGATGTTGTTCTTTCAGTGATATTATAGTGGCAAATTGTTTTAAGATATCATCTAAGCAATTATAAATAATTTTAACACAAACAACCCTGCAAGAAGATTTTGAAGCCACACAACTTTGGTACTAGTTGAACATGCTCCTATATACTCTTCCTTGGTCGTACTAAGTGTTAAATGTGCAACATGACGAGTCATTCTCCATGAGACTTGTTTTGTATCAAGTCCAGAACTTATGTTGTATTGAGTTCAACAACCTCTTCACGAGACTTGTGTTGTATCAAGTCTAGAACTTATGTTGTATTAAGTTAAGAGATTGTGTTGTATCGAGCACAGATGTTGAGGGTATGAGAGATGCTTGTACTATGATATTATGTTGTAATAATATCAGGAACATATGTTGTATTAAGTTCATGAGTCTTGTGTTGTATCAAGACTACAGACTTGTGTTGTATCAAGTCTGGACTAGTGTCATATCAAGTCAAATGATTCTCATAAATGGTACCCTATGAGATGGTTTTTCTTTAACTGGATATGGTCATGTGTTGTTTCAATAATGTTCTTGTATCAAGGCCATAGGACTTGTGTTGTACCAAGTCATGAGTATCTACTATGTGATGTATGGCTAGTCATGGTATCTAGGTGTTATAAGTCTCCTTTTGGGATTAACTACCCCTAGAGTGATTTACTTTAGCCTTTGACAATATGACCTGGGGTAATACATATCATCATAGGTTGGTAAACAATTCTTCTGAGTATGATATGATAAATATGATTAATTAATTAAATAATCATGGACGATACAAAATTAATTAATGATAAATGAGATGAGCACATAAATAGAGTAAAATTCGAATTTCCTATGGCATACCTCTAGTGAAATTGAATTTCAAAGACATCAGCTAAGTCTAATTTGTGGAAAACAAGTTTTAGTTAATTAAGGTATCTACTCCTTGATTTATGAAAAGTGTTTATTGAGGATGACACTAATTGTGAAGCACTAAAGACATTCAATTAAACTCCTAACTAATGGTCTAACAATTAGTTAATTAGTTCACATTCAGTTCTGTTCAATTTAATTCAATTCAATTCAGTTACGTTTAGTTATATTTAGGTAAAGTTAGTTCAATTCAGTTACATTTAGTTACATTCATTTCTATTTAGTTCAACTTAGTTCAGTTCAGTTACATTTAATGTAGTTTAGTTTAGTTACATTTAGTTATGTTCAGTTATGTTTATCTCAGTTCGATTACATTTACTGCATTTCATTCAATTAGTTAACACTCGGTCAGAGGAAGTTAACACCAGTGAATTCATGGAGGGAGCATATATTCAGTGTGAGAGGTAATTATGAGGTGACAACTTGGGACCAGGTCAAGGAAGGCACAAAATTTTTATGTGTATATAGTTCCCATAGTGCACACAATGTATATATTGTTCATAGTTCCTAAAGGCATGCAACCATCCGCTACTTCTCATTGTATGACTGAATAAGCTTGTTATTAAAGTGCTATGCACTTGGAAAATATGAGATAGTATTCAGAGCGATCTCTATTATCTAGTGCTTCTTAGATATCTCTTATCAAGAAATATGAAAGTGTTGTAAATTCATTCTCTTCATTTATATATCATACTTAAATATTGTTTACTAGGTTTTTCATCCTACAAATTTGTGGAGAGTTTTCCTAGGGTACATCATGTCTCATACGGATTGAATAATTTGTGTGCTTGAATTTTTTATGAGATCTACATGCACTGTATTTGTTTATCAAAATTTTTAAAGTTCAAGTATCTCCATTATTTCTCAAACATCAACATGGTATCAAAGAAAGGGCATGCAAGAGCTTAGGTTTCCCCACACAAACTAAAACCTACGTGATATTGAGGAGTTGAGAAAAATATTTGAGCTATGGAATTGATTTTTGTCCAACTAGAAGACCAACTTGAAGGTACTTCCAACTTTAACAGGTGGAAGGAAAGGGTGTTAAGATTTTTTAAGAAAAATGACCTAGATTCATACATGACCTCAGTGAGTGAGGAGTCTTTATCCGATGCATGGTGAATTCAAGAGAAATTCAATATGCACCATTTTCATCACTTTTCAGGAGACAAATTTCATGGAGAATTTTTATCAATCATTGAGGAATTAGAAAAAAAATGTTGAAAATCGACTTCCCAAATGGGATTATTTAACTTGGTGGTGGGAAGATTTAAAAAATTTGCAAGTGTTTTAGAGATACAATCAGGTATTTGAATATGAAATTATTGAAATTTTTGTTATGGTCATTTTCCTAAAGTGGATGAATTGATGGAAAACCCCCCGTATTTGTGGTTTGGATATTATCATTATTTAATGGGTTTTTTTTATAGTGAGAGCCTCATAGTTTTGAGAACTCATTCGATGAAGAGGATGATCATTGGAATATTTTTTCCTTGAAGAAGAGCATTCGCTTTGGGTTGCATGAGATCTAGTTTCTCCATGTAGATATTCGCTACCTCCTGCATGCACTTAAATTTTCAAAGAGATCAAGACCGAGAAACTCCAACAATCTCCACAAGGAAGCATAGATCAAGAGGGAGCATGAAAAACAATAAAAGATAAGTACTTGGAGTTATTACATACTATTTATATCTATATGCTTTTGAATGTTTTCATTACATTCATATAGAGATACATATTCTTGGGATTATGAATATAAAGCTTGCATGATTGTTTTATAAAATATTAATATAGAGTTAAATGATTGATTCATAAGATATGAATATAAAGCATGCATGATTGTTTCATAAATATATGAATGTTGGGTTGCATGATTGATTCATAAGATATGAATATAAATTATGCATGATTGTTTTAGAAAGATATGAATGTTGGGTTGCATGACTATTTGATTATCATATGCTTTTATAAAATCATATTTTGTTCATTAGAATTTGTATTCCTGGGATTAGGAATGATGGTATGGTATAAACATGATTAAAAGCATATGTTACAATATTTATATTTGTTGGTCAATATAAAAACTCATGTTTTGTTTAAAGTAAGAAGAATACGGGGCTGCATAAATATTTCTAAGATTTAAATATAAGACTAATATAGAACATCAAAAAAATACACGAAATATGAATGGGGTTATGTCGAAACATTGATTTAATGTGTACATAACTATATGAACCAATGCAAATACATTGAAGTATTGATGTGATTAAAATTCATAAGATATGGTTATACTGAAACATTGGTTAAAATGTTTTGCATGTCAGTATGTGTTGTTTTTCATTTTATTGAAATGACTGGATTATGCAAAGTTTCTAATAACTTGGTTGAATTTGGATTGTAGGGAAAAACTATATGCCCTGACCTACAAGTAAAAATGACATGTATTGAATGAAGAGTAATTCTGATTGCTGATCCTAAAAGAGAGAGGGATGTTATGAAGCAAGAAGCTTCGGGTAGAAGATCGGGTGTTGCACCTGGAAATATCACATTGCTTAGCAGCTTCCATGAGAATTTCACTTTGCCATTCAACCTCCCAGAAAGCCTGGCTTGAGTCACCTTAGTCACTTTTTTCCCAGACCTAGAAGGGATGGTGCCTTCTTCTTTTTTGCACAGAGCGTCAGTGACGCCTGTCCCAGTTGAGCAAAAAACATTGTTTTCCCTCTTCTTTGGAAAAAACCCTAGATTGATGCTTCTGATAGTTTTTCTAAGAGCGCCAATGGTCAGTAAATGAGAAAAAAATATGTTTATAGAAGATTCCATGCAGAAACCTCCATAGGGTTAGTTCCTATATGCTTGGGAGAGGTGGTATTCGCCTTCCTCACCTATAGGGATCTGATCCTATCCTTTTTCCAAGTCATATATTGAGTTCTAGGCCTATAAATGGAGCCTTCATGAGGAGAGTGAGGGAGGCCAAAAAAAACACCCTTATGCTGATTATTTGAAGTCTAAATCAAAGGCAAAGTAGAGTTATCTTATGGTTCAAGAGGTGTTCATAGTCATAAGAGATTGTAGAAATTCTTGTTGAGATCGAAGCCATCGACATCAAGGTTTTGGTTATACTTATTTCTCATCTATATATTAATACAAATAAATTTCCCTTTCCTATATTTGATTGTATTGATTGTGATTAGATATTATTGGATTCATTGATAGTCAATTTATCATCATGTTTTGATCCCTTTCATTTTTTTTGTGATCTATTTTGTAGGTACTGAACTATTGCAAGGACTTTTTTGGAAAGAAGACAAGCGGATCTAAGGTTGAGGTATATTGTCTTTCATGTTAGTTGATTTGATTATTCAAGGGAAGGATATGTTGCTGTGTATTTTTTTTCTGTAGTTGTGACTTACATTGCAGAGGAACAAGCAGTGTCCGCACTGATTGAGAATTCCTGATAACAAAATTGGTGATTCCATTGGGGAATGCTTAATCCAATCATATCTAGTGCAGATCCAGTCATCTCTACAAAATTTGGTAACCATTCCATCTATGAAGGTCATTCTCTCTCCTTTTAGTTGTTTCAGTTAACAAGGTAAGTTGTCTATCTTATGTTTATGATTCTTAGCCTCTGTTTTGAGTAGTTTTTACCCTTTTTTCAGTTCAACTCTGTTTTTTGTGGTTTCTCCTGTAGGCTTTGAGCCTTTTAGTTCACTGTTTAGTGGCATTTTCCCCTTTGGATGACATAGCATCGGTTCATCCCAGGGTGTGTTTTCTCGTTTTGGACAGACCGCCAACACTGCCTTCTCCTTTGACAAATAGAGCGTCGACAACACCTATGTGCAGAAGGCTAGGAGTGTTGTAATAGCCTAGGATAGCTTGGTGCAGTGCCCTTTAGTGCACTAAGGTAGGTATTCAAAAAATGCTTGTTCAAGAATTTTTTTTTTCAAAATTTGTAAACTGTCCTGTTCCCTGAAGTTTTTGGTGATTTTCTTGCTTGCTTACTATCTGGTTCACTGGTTTTTGTGAGTCTGATTCTCTGTTTGATCTTAGATCCAAAATTTTTATCTTTTGCATTGTCATAAATGAAAGTGGAACATAGTTCAGTTTTGGTTTTTTAGTGAAGTGTTTGAAAATTTTCTCTTAAAAAGAAAGCATGAAGCCTCTTCCTAGAAGATTAGTTTCTTTTTACAAAATACTGCTTTGTGTGCCTCATATTTTCTAGAAAACTATAGAAAGAATCATGTTATTTTTCTCTTGTTTATGATTGTGAAAATTTCCATTTCCATTTTGCATGTGTGATTCAGAAAAATATGTCTTTTTGACATTGTAGCAGAAGTTAGTTTCGCATGCACGTTAGAGGCTTAGTTCTTACATTTTCAGAAACTTTAGAGTGATTTCTTGAAAGAGTTCTTGTGTTTGAAAGGAATTCCTTTGCATTTCTTTATTGGATCTTGTTTTTTTGTTGAAAACAACTTTCTTTTGGTATATTGTTGAAAATAAAAGAAAAAGGTTTCTTCCTTACCCTAGTTAGTTCTCATCGAAGTCAAAAAATGCATTTACATTTAGATTAATTTGCATTATTGGAGATAACATTTCACAAAGATTCACCTAATCATCTAGATAAAATTAATGGTAGCTTTAGCTCTAAAATTGTATAGAAATTTGAGTGATAGGTTAGTGATGTGTTTGGGCGTCGTAAAGCGTAGGAGTTGTCGTTATTTGTTGGCACTACAACCCGGGATTGACGTGGTTCTTCCACGTACCGTCTTTATATTGAACGACCTTTCACATACCCTTGAGGTATATATAAAGGTACTTCACGTACTCGATTGTATATCGAAAGACCCCACTAGGATACCTTGACCATCTGAGAAAAACCCTTTGGATGTCTTGTGTGGAGCAATACACTAAAAAAATCATTTGGCGAGATTACTATGCACGTACCCCTGAGGTATATCACGAGCTGCACCTGCTTGACAATCCTGGTGAGAGACCATATATTCTAAACTCATCCTATCATTTAAGTCTACTTGTGACCTTTAGCTCTATGTAGGCTTTGTTTGTGTGTTTTTCTCTTTTTTTGACCTAGATTAGGTAACTTCTGCCACCACCATGGCTGAGAAACTTGTGAGATGTCAATCTTGTAGATTGCAGGGTTTACCTCCTAACTCTCCTCCTACTATGGAAGGACAACAAGGGGTAACCATGGAACAACCAGCTTCTGCTAATGTTCCTGTAGGAACTTCCTTATCTAGTGAAACCAAAGAAGATTTCACTATTTTTACAAATCCTTTGGTTCAACTCCCTCATGCAGCTGTTGCTTTTGTGCGTTTGCCATTGGAAGGTCATGCCGACAGTGCTAATCCACCATATTATGGCCCGGATGATCCTTTTTTGAGGACTTCTATGGGCCAAGCTATTGCTGAATTCAGGGTTATTAGAGCTTCACTAGGGAACCCTCCTTTAGGAGAGGAGGAATAGAGAATAATTAATGCATCACTCAATAGAGCTCATAACTTTTTAGAGAGATATTTAGAAATAGTCATTCCTCCACCTGTGTCTCATTATGAAACTATGTCATCTCATTTACCCTGTAATATAGACCGTTGGCCTTTATCTGAAATTAAACCTTCTTCTGAAGGTCATCCAACCTATGGTGAGACTTCTCACAACCCATGGCCTGAGGGATATCGTTCACTAGCTCAAGTGTTAGGACCTATTGAAGAAGTTCCATTTTAAGGTAATCCAAGTCCAAATGATAACCCTACAGTCTCACATCCTGGCCCCATTACTAGGCCTTCCATACCAGTCATGGTTGGTGGAAAATCCACAAATCAAGTAATGTCAGCACACTCTAACGCCGGGGGGCAAGCCTCGGTGTGAGTTATGCCATATGTTAGTGGAATTATTACTAGTTCAGGACAAGTTGTAGCTGTAGCACAACCTATAGTAGCTATCCCTCCTACTAATACCAATGTTTCCCCCCTCCCATCCAGTTCATTCCAACCCTTAGGGGTGCAACCTGTCAATAATCCAACTTCTTGGGGATATACTTATCTAGGAATTCAGCCACCTACAGTTAATCAAGTGTATCAACAACCATCACTGATGACTATTTATCCTGGAATTCCCTACCCTAGGAATGATTTTGTACATTAGGGACAACCCAATTGGTCTAATGTTCCATCATATGGAGGAAATTTTGTTAAAAATTTTGTAGGATATGGTGGACCCCCCCTGGAGGACCATCGCATGGACCTAAAGGACTTGGAGGACCTGGATGACCCAAAAGACCTGGAGGTCCTAGAGGACTTGGTGGACCATTTAGAGGACCACCACTCAGAGGCCCACCACCACCACCTAGAGGTGGAGGACCACCACCTGGAGGACCACCACCACCACCTCCTATAGGACCATCACCACCACCACCACTTAGAGGACCACCACCACCATCACCACCTTTCAGAGGACCCCCTCCCTTAGGTGGTCCACCTCCTCATGGAAATTCTACAAATCATCAACCTTTTCAAAAATATTTGGGGGCATCATCCATACACATGTATCAATCTGTATATGGTCCTAATGGTTAGCAAATTCCATACCAGTACTACCAGTATCCACAACCAAATCAATAACTACCATTTCTAGATACTTTAGATCTTCCAGACTTGTTAAAATTGATTAATGACCCAATCCATCATGACCCCTCTTGGCCTGCCATTCCTGAAAATCTTCTTTCTGATATACCCAAGTTTGATGGTAAGCCAGGTGAAGATCGAAAAAAACATGTGATGACATTTCACTTATGGTGTTCATCAAATTATTTTATGGACGGCTCAATCCATCTACGGTTTTTTCAAAGAACCCTCACTGGTATTTCTGCAAAGTGGCACATTGAGTTACCACAACACTCTTTTTGGGACTTCAATGCCTTAGAAATGGCGTTTTGAACACACTTTCAATTTCCAATCCGATATGAAATAAGTACAGACCTTTTGATTTTTCTTCGACAAACCACATCAACTAACATCTCTGATCATATCCATGAATGGAGACGAAGACAAAGGTTAATTAAGGCCCCCATTCCTGATTAGTTGCTCATTCATTGGTTTACAAAGTATTTGCTTCCACCTATTTCCAGAGATGTTTCCATGGGAGGCATTGTTACTGAGGAGCAAGCTATTAGCCGCACTTAGTACCTAGACTTGGTTTATTCCCAGTCAGACACTATGTATGATCTGATTCCCCGTGCTCCTTGACCTACAACAGATCCATCAAGGCCCACGACCGAACCACCTACTGATGGCATACTTGGTTTGGTTCAAACACAAATGAAGACCAAATATTCTAAGAAACAAAATCAAACCGCCACTCCATCAAGTCAAAAAACACCATCTATCAAACCTGCACACTCTCTTGTTGCTTCCGCTGAAGTAAACGCGATCCAATCAAATGAATCTTTAGGTGAAAAGAAGAAAGGAAAAAATAAATCTAAAAAACCTGATAATCAACAGGAAGGAAACAAAACACAGAACTTAGATGCTGATTCAAAAGGCAAAATATCCTTTTTTAATCTGCGGAGGTGACCATTTTACAAAAGAATGTCCTCATCATGATGAATTTAGTATTTTTTTTAAAACTTCACCCACCCCAGCAGTTTTGAAAGATCTTTTCCCTTCCCAACATCAGTTAATTGATCGTAAGTCCTGGAACAAAACTTCTTTGTCCATTGATGAAGTTCGAATGATGTCTAGTGAAATAGTCAATTTAAACACAAGATCACACAGTTATGGCCCTCCTTCAGAAAATAAACCTGATGATTTTCCATTTGAAAAACCCTAAACTTCCACACCTCCTCCCAATAATGGTCTTCACATTGAAAAACCTATTCCAGAAGCAATTTTCTGTCCACCTAAGGGTACTCTACGTAAGTCCATAATCAATCCTAATGTTCATGTTGCCTAATATTATAATATTGTCGAATATTTGTCCCAAGCACCCTACACTATGTCAGCTTTAGACGTACTTCAAACCTTCCCAACTCAATAGAAAAAATTGCTTATTACCCTTGGAGCTATGGATCCTCAAAATAGTAATATCATCACTTTCAAACTGGATGATTTCAAGACGAGACTCTCACATCATTTAGCTTGCCATATTGCTACCAACATTGCTGGAAAGACTATCCATCATACCGTTTTGGACGAGGGTGCCTCTACATCAGTTATGTATTTATCTTGCTGGAGAGCCAATGGTTCTTCAGAAATAAACCGTTCACCTACCACTATTAAGGATTTTGATGGTCATGGATTTCAACATTATGGATTACTACCTGCCATCCATGTTGAACTGGGGGGGAAGTCAGTCTACATTCATATTCAAGTCGTCGAAACTCCTTTGGATTACAACTTACTCCTAGGTCGTAACTGTTGATGTATTTGTAACTTTAGAATGTATTCACTTGTATATATTATGTATTGTACCCCGATGTTTATTACAGTAAGTGTCTGTAATGTATTTGAGTCATTTCATACCTCGATGTTCCTATCGAGAGATTCAATAATGTAAACAAGTCATGTAAATTCATAGTGGGTAACCCTTGTTATTGTTCAAGGGTTAAAGTCCCCATAGATGTGGGGCACTAGGGTTATTATAATTTCCTAGAGAAGTCATCCCTAGGTGAGTTAATGTAAGTTGGGTCATTAGTACCCCAGCTATGGTTACTCGAGCCTACACAATTGAGTTAGGATTACTCAAGCCTACATAACAGAGTTAAAGGTTAAGTTAATGAAAGAATATAACTAGAGAGTGAGACTCTCTATTTATTTCACACACACTCACTCATTGGGGCGCATGAGTGAGACAGGAGAAGCTCTCTCAAGTGTGAGAGAGAGAACATGCTGTGGAGATCATCTTTTATGTTTTTGGGTTTTACTGTTGCCATTGGTGCTCATTCTATCTTTGAGGAAGTTGTGGGTTTTTCTCCTTTATGGTTTCCCCGAGGAAAATATTTGTGTCCATTTTCTCTTGTGTTTTGATTGCTATGCTTGTTATTCTCTCAGTTAAAGATCCTAAGATAATGCTAGCTTGAATGATAAAAATCTAACATGGTATCGGAACTAACCTAAGAAGAAGACATTGTGCAGCTGCAGAAGCTAGGGATTCTTACTTTTTGGGTCTCCCTCCACAATCCATCAGCAAAAGTATGCTAGAATGACTCTCCATTGAAGGGCTCATCTTTCTATCGAAGCAAAATTCGATTCCAAGCATTTTCAGTTTTTGGTGTAGGAAATTAGGGATTTTTAAAGAAGAATATTTTTTGAGTGAGACCAAAATAGGATGGCTATCCTCATCAAAATAGAAGTTTAGAGACCTGGGTCGAGATTTTTGGTTGGGTGTAACTCTGGGAAAGTCAAACCCTAGTTTGACCCCGAGTTGGAAAAACCCTAAATACTAAAACTGATAAGTTTTGGTACATTCACTATAGCTAGGGATTGGAGAAGTCTCATGAGATGTAACTTTCACAGGACGGAGATAAAATCATTATTTACATTGTGTCCAAATTTCGTCCTCATATTCTCTATATTCTAGGAGAGATGATCCCTCCAAGTTAGGGTTCCAGCCTCTTCGAGGATTCAACCCTAAACAGGACACCTAGGGAGAATTGCTATATCTCGAGATACAAACATGCTCCTTGGACTTGAAAGACGATGTGAACTAAACACGTGATTCATTGAAGTGAATTGGATGATGGAAGAACCAGGCATGTCGGTGCCCTTTGATTTAGGTGACTAGGTAGGCATTCTAGTGAATGAAAAGGTTGGAAGATCTGGACAAAGAAGGTGATAGCCCTTTATATAGCCTCATGGTTCAATTATTTAAGTCAAACGTAACGTGTTTTCATTAGGATTGCTTCATAGTGAGAAAGGGGGACCACCCTCATCCCCCAAGTATTCCTCAATGACCAATAGCATACAAGTACCGTGAGGGAAAGGTGAAAAGAATCCTAGGAAAGGGGCGGAGCTGCTCGACCATACGGGAGAGGGAGTGCAATAGAAAAGAAATCTGGTGCAAACAATCAGTCAAAGGAGTGAAGCATCTCACCCTAACGGCGTACCTTTTGCATAATGGGTCAGCGAGTAAATGGGAACAGTGGCTTAAGCAATTAGGTGTAGGCACTTTCTAGCCAGTGAATATACCAGTTGTGACTATTTGACCTAAAACCGATCGATCTATCCATGAGCAGGTTGAAGAGAGATCCAACAAGCGTGTGTGAATTACTGAGCTAGAAAGACTAGATAGGTGCGGGTGCGTTACCCGTCATTGTGCGATTGATTCATCTGTCTCCAACATGGACTCAGTGAAATTGAATTCTCCATGAAGATGCAGAGTACCAATGGCTAGACGGTAATACCCTGTGCACCTTTATTATAGATTTGTAGTGACAACCTCTGTATAATGTGTGGGATAGGTGGGAGGTGGGTCACTATCAATCCTGGAATACCACTCTTTCGTCTAAGGATGCCTAACTGCATTTTTATCTATAACTTCTAAGGGCGGGACACTACAAGGTGGGTAGTTTATCTGGGGTGGATGCCTCCTAAATTGTAATGGAGGTGTGCGAAGGTAGGCACTTTTTCTTATAGCAAGCATAATGGTCTAAGCATGCCTTACTGTGAGACTTACTGGTCGAACAGAGACGAAAGTCAGCCACAGTGATCCGGGAGTCCCTAGGGAGAATCACTATATCTTGAGATACAAAGGTCCAAATTAAATTTATGAAGATGTTACAAAAATGGTATGGAATTTAATTTATATGGTAGACATTTCATACCATGACGATGAAACAGTGACACGTGACAGTCCATACAACTTCGCTATGCTGAGCAGTCCTGAAGCATGTAATCTTGGGAAAACGATCATAAGTCCCAATTGGTCAAACCAATTCTGATGAAACCTATGGTGTTGGAACAATAATAGGCGAGGATACCTCAGTACAAATTTTCATACATAGAGGAGCAATAATTATAGAGATACCATAGAAACCATATCAGGCATTTCTGCATAAGAAATTGCAAAACTAGCTCTTCCTGTTTCGGGAGCTTCCCTCCACTATTTTAATAAAAGGAGTACATTGGATAGCTTGCCTTGAAGAGGTATATCTTTCTATCTTTCTGAAATATTCCAAGTTTTGAAAATTAGGGTTTCTCTAACAAACCCTAGATCAGCCAGCTCCAGAACCAGGACGGACACCTCAAATCGGTAAGATCTAATCCTTTGCTATTTTCATTTGAGGTTCTCATTTCAAAGTGATCTATTACATCAGCTTGATGATAAGCTTGGGGAATTTGAAAACTTCCAATAATGGAAGTATATGATCTCTCTGAAGGAAATGAATTGGACACCTACATAAGTAGAGAGGTTCCAGTTCCAAAGGGAGATGAGGCTAAAAGCCTTACACAAGAAGAACTTGGTCAAGGCCAAGAAGATCATTGTTGATTCAATCACGGATCACCTTATACCACAAGTGTTCTCCCTAAATATAACAAAAGAGATGTTTGATTCCTTGACCAATATATTTGAAGGGAATAACATAAATAAGTATATTACTTCAATAAAATAGTTTAAGAATGTGAAGATCTAGAATGGAGAGACCATACAGTCATACTTTACGAGGGTCTCTCAAATCAAAGAACAACTCGTAGTAGTAGAAGAAGAAGTGGAGAATGCAGAAGTGGTGATAGCCACCTTGAATGTCCTCCCAGCATCATGGGATTCATTCATTCAAGGAATGTGTGCCGAAAGGAAGTGATTACCTTCAGTAGACTCTAGGAAGATTGCACACAAGAAAATAAGCTCGACTCATAATAAGAAAAAGAGAGATGGGAGAAACTGAAGATCAAGCTCTCATGATCCAGAGAAGATACCTCAAGCGATGAGGAATATGAAGAAATAAATGCTTGAAGAACCTCTTATCCATATTATCATTTGGATAAGAAATGATGCTATTATGAATGAAGAAAATGATAAAGCTGAAGGATCAAGAAGGAGTTTACCCACGAAACAAAAAAAGATAAGTAATAATTTTGTAATTTCATGATATTGTTTTGTTATGCATTTGTTTATATTTAGTTGATGTATTATGCATGATAGAATGTTTTCAATAATGAAAGTATACTTCTAATACACATGTGATGGGTAAGTAGCTCATGGTTCTATACAACTATCCATTGCTGCTTATCTAGAATGAAACCTCTTTGCTGACATATTGGATTAGTGCACAATCTCAATGTTGTCTTGGTAGAGATGGAAGGCATCTAGAAAGTTTCCATGAGATATGGATGAATGTTGTATTGGATAAAATAGTTGCATAATCATATATCTTGATGCAAAATATTTTTTCATTATGAATATACCTTATGAAATGTTTTTAACCATACAACTAATGCATTTGACTTGTAGGAAAGATCGCGTAAAATCAACTACACGCAAAGAAGGATGAGAATTGTTCTGAAGAACAAGGAACGACAATTCAAGATGAAGAATAATATGACGAATGCAGCGACATCATTGATGCAGAACCTTACAGCCATGAAGAAGTAACCAAGAAGAAAGGGAAGACCAGTTCAAGAAGAATGATGTCTAGGATGCAATATCGATACATGAAGGGAAGTTTGTAGTTCCATCATGCAGTAAATGGAAACATCATGGGATAGAAGGAAATATTCGTAGCACAAGGCTTCTCATGAAAAGAAGTCATAGACTATGAAGAGACATTTGGATCCAGTGGGAGTTGAGACACATGATAGGTAGAATCATGTGTGCAAATGAATGAAGGCCTTGTACGAGCTCAGAAAACACCCATGGGATAACACATACATGACGAGCTTGATGAAGATATGAACCTTTGCTACAAGGTTGAAGATGAAAGTATGACAAGCTCATAGATGGGTGTGAGAAGAACTTTTGAAAAAGTTGAAGATAGAGGATATTGGTATCCAATGATCCTAGATGGATACATAGAATATTAGTAGCATAGGAAGCTACTTGTCACTTTGGTACAGAATGTTTCAGTGCATAGAGTACGAATGACAGAGGGAGAATGATGCTCTGCTTCAAAGGGAGTGACTATAGAAGATCCTAAGGCTCAACATGGTATGACAATATGGACAGATTACTGATGACTCTAGGCTTTACTAAGAGTAAAGTGGATTCCAACCTTTTCTTCAAGGTTGAAGGTGGAAGACCAGTGATTCTCCTATTATATGTCGATGACTTGTTCCTGACAGAAAAGAGGAACTCATTAAAGTTGCAAGAAGGAGACTTGTTGCCAAGTTTGAAATGAAGGACTTGGGGATGATGCACTATTTTCTAGGAATGGAGGTGTGGTAGAATGCAGATGGAATTTCCCTGGGACAAGGGAAGTATATAGTAGAGATCCTGAAGAGATTCAGGATAATGGATTGTAAGGCCATGACCACACCTATGGCATCGAACCTAAATCTATTGAGTGATGCTTCATTAGAGTCTGTTGATGTTACAATGTATCATTAGATGATTGGGTCCTTAATGTACCTGACAAATACAAGACCAGATATTTTCTTTGCTGTGAACACCTTGAGCTAGTTCTTGACAGATCCAAGACATGTTCACTTGATTGCTTCAAAGCATATTCTACAGTACCAGAGGGGTACGGTTGATTATAGGATCAAGTATAATGCTGATCAGAAGATTAACCTAGAAGGTTATGTTTATTCATATTGGGCAGGAAATTCCATCGATAGAAAGAGCACCTCAGGGTGTTGCTTCAGTATGGGATCAAGTGTGATCTCTTGGTTTAGTAGGAAATAGTATTACGTGGCACTAAGTACAGCTGAAGTAGATTATGTCACAGCCTGTTTAGCTAGTTGTGATGAAGTATGGCCGAGGAAGCTACTACCTAATTTAATTGATCTCTAGTTGGATTCTACTTGTATATATTTTGACAACCAGAGTTGTGTGAAGTTGTCAGAGAACCTGGTGTTCCATGACAAGTTAAAGCATATAGAGATCAAATATAACTATATTAAGGATATGGTGTAGAGAGGATTAGTGAAGCTCTAGTATGTTGCAATAGACGAAAAGATAGCTGATGTGTTGAATAATCCATTGGCTAGAGTGAAGTTTGAGTACTTCAGGGAGAATCTTGGTGTTCTCTAGATCGAGGTTCCCTCCAAGGGGAAGTGATGAGTCCGTGAGCCATTCTGACATGGTGAGAGGATTGGTTCCTTCCATGGTCAAATGTAAGGGATGATCCATTCTATCATGGTGAGAGGATTGGTTCCTTCCATGTCAGATATGAGTGCTGAGCCATTCTGATGTGACTGTAGGATTGGTTCCTACATGATCAGATATAAGTGCTAAATTCCATTATTTGGGATATGGAGGCACCTGGTCAATTACCAGGAATTTGTTCAGTCTGGGACTGACACTCAGCTTGGGGTTGAGAGCCTATATAACATGATGTGTGAATAAAAGTTTCCTATCACGATGCATGAATAAAGTTTCCTATCATGATGTGTGAATAAAGTTTCCTATCATGATGTGCGAATAAAGTTTCCTATCTTGGTCAGATATAAGTGTACAACCTTTTTGACATGGTTCTTGGATGTGTTCCTCCCATGGTCAGATGTGAGTGTTGGGAGTGCCTTTATGACATGGTGTTGGATGTGTTCCTCTCATGGTAATATGTATGTGTTGGGTGGGCCATTTTGACTTAGGGTCAGATATAAGCATTCAAGAAGACCTACATGGAGGCTAGGCCTACAACCAGCATGAAAAAGGGTTGGATCTATAGAACTTCCTGTAATGAGAAGAATAATGAGATAGCACTAGTGATGATTATCCAATAGTGATGATCCAGATCGAGTGATGATCCAGATCCAGTGATGATGTTCTAGTGATGATCTAGATCGAGTAATGATCCAAATCCAGTGATGATCCAGATCGAGTGATGATCCAGATCAAGTGAAGATCCAGACCGAGTAATGAATGAGATCCGGTGATGAAGATGACTTGAATATGAATATGACGAGAACTCGGTGATGATCTAGTTGATACAGAGAAGAATACCAGTGATGACAAATTGTGTCAAGAAAATTACTTCCTAGTTAAGAGGGAATGTTGATGTATTTGTAACTTCAGAATGTATTAACTTGTATATCTTATGTATTGTACCCCGATGTTTATTCCAGGAAGTGTCTGTAATGTATTTGAGCCATTTCATATCTTGATGTTCCTATCAGGAGATTCAATAATGTAAACAAGTCATGTAAAATCATAGTGGGTAACCCTCATTATTGTTCAAGGGTTAAAGTCCCCACAGTTTTGGGGCACTAGGGTTATTAGAATCTCCTAGAGAATTCGTCCCTAGGTGAGTTAATGTAAGTCAGATCATTAGTACCCCAGTTGTGGTTATTGGATCCTATGCAACTGAGTTAGGATTACTCAAGCCTACATAACAAAGTTAAAGGTTAAGTGAACGAAAGAATATAAATACAGAGTGAGACTCTCTATTTATTACACACACACACTCACTCACTGGGGCACATGAGTGAGACAGGAAAATATCTCTCATGTGTGAGACACAAAACAAGCTGTGGAGATCATCTTTTATATTTTTGGGTTTGATTGCTACCATTGGTGCTCATTCTGTCTCTGAGGAAGTTACGAGGTTTTCTCCTTTATGGTTTTCCCGAGGAAAATATTTGTGTCCATTGTCTATTGTGTTTTGATTGTTGTGCTTGTTATTCTCTCAATTAAAGATCCTAAGATAATGATATCTTGAATGATAAAAATATAATAGTAACTGTTTTTATGCTTTGCAAGCTGTAGCATTGACCATTTTTTAGATCGTCCAGTTCCCATTCCAAGGAAATATTGTTACTGTTGATCAGTTATATTTCATCACGCCTAGTGCCATTTCAAATGATGAAAATATTGTTCTGCTCTTGAATACCCCACAGTATAAGGACATTAGAGTAGGCCTTATCAAAGACTCTTCACTAATGGGAGTCTTTCCCTCATCTGATCCTCCTCCTACTTTGCAAACTGTATCCATTAACATGATTTATACCTCTCACACAGACAAAGGAAAAGCAATTTCTGATGAATCAACATCCTTTTCCCCTTTTGAAGAAATTTACAATGCAATCCAAGCTACCAGTGATCCCCCCATCAATGACCATTTGTTGGTGGCCTCAAACCATTATCACATGCCATACTGGCTCGAAACCCCCCCATCTCTAGATTATATTTCACACACACTTCCTACAGATGAATCTATTATGGAAGTCATGTCATTAGAGGGTATTCCTTGGGAATATTATCACCACCGATCTTCTTTCCTTCCCCCTTTCCATATGGTAGAATACCACTTCACCTCTATGGTTTCATCTGATATAGTCCTCAACCCTCAGTATTCAATCCTCCCTCATAGTGTCGATTCTGAAGGAAATTTATGCAACATTACAAAAACTATGCCTGTAGACATATCAGTGAAACCAAGTGTTTCTGAGAACATTTTCATAGGACAGAACTCTTCACCTTAAGAGGTTCAAACATGCATGACCCTTTTCAAGGAGTTTAGAGATGTCTTCTCATGGACATATGAATAAATGCCAGGGATTGATCCCTCTATCGTTGTTCATGAGATAAAAACTTACCCCGATGCCAAGCCCATTTGTCAAAAACTATGACAGGTCCATCCAAGAAAAGTAGCCGCTATTAAAGAAGAAGTTGAGAAACTTCTGAAGGATGGTTTAATTTACCCTGTACCATTAACTGAATGGGTGTCCAAGATAGTCCTTGTGAACAAAAAATAGTGTACTATTAGCGTTTGTATTTATTATAGGGATTTGAATCGAGCTTGTCAAAAAGACAACTTTCCCACTCCCTAAATCAATCATATAATCGACAACTGCACTGAAAATGTTATTTTTTCCTTTATGGATGGCTTCTTTGGCTATAATCAGATTGATATTCTCCCATCAGACCAACACAAGACAGCATTTATTTTCCCTTGGGGGACTTTTTCTTATCGTAAACTACCTTTTGGTTTAAAGAACACTAGAATGACATTCCAATATGCCATGTCCTATGCTTTTCATGAAATTAAACATGTTGTGGAACCCTATCTTGATGACATGCCTTCTTATTCCAAGCAGCGAGATATTCATGTCGATCATCTGAGAGCTGTGTTTCTTCGATGTCATCATTTTAATATTCATCTAAATCCCAATAAATGTGTTTTTTGTGTAGAAGCTATCCGACTTCTTGGATTTATTGTTTCCAAGATGGCATCCATATAGATCCCTTGAAAATTGAAGCTATCTTAGCCCTACCTGCTCCCACGAACGTAACTAAACTCCAAAGTTTGCAAGGGAAGGAAAACTTTCTACGTCGTTTTGTCTGCAATTATGCAGAGAGGACATACGGTTTCATGAGGTTGATCAAGAAAGATACCTATTTCGTCTGGGATGATTTTGTGCAACGCGCATTTGATAATATCAAACATGCACTTACTCATACACTAATGTTGCAACCACCTAATTATTCTAAGGAATATTCCTTATATGTGGCTACATCCTTGTCTACCATAGACATGGTCCTTGTTCAAGCAGATGAACACGACCAGGAACATGTGACTTATTACACAAGTAAGAGTTTTTTGGACTCTAAAAATCGATACTCACATGTGGAGAAACTCGCTCTAGCCACAGTCATCGCAGTCCAAAATTTTCGTCATTATATCTTGCTCTGCACTACCACTATTTACACGGATTCCAACCCCATGTACTACGTTCTTACACGACAAGTGCTTGGGGGAAAATACTCATGTTGGATTGTGATTCTCCAGGAATTTGAGTTAGAATTCACTAAAAGAACTTCCAAGAAGTCTCTCATCTTTGCAGAGCTTATATGTGACTTTCCCTGTACTACTGACACCACAGATCCCTTTGATTCATTACCTGATGAATCATTGTTTCTCACTAGTATGACTGACCCATGGTACGGAGATATCATTTTGTATCTCCAGACCTTACGATACTAGCTCACTGCTTCTCGAGATGAACGTCATCATGTTCACCACCAGGCCAAAAGTTATCTTATCTTGAATGATACCCTATACCAACATGGTGTTGACTCCATCTTACAACATTTCCTTACACATGAGGAGGTTATGATCATTTTAAATGATTGCCATGCTGGAGCTTGTGGTGGTCATCTCTTTGGGTTGGCTACAGCCCAGAAAATCTTGCATGTAGGTTATTTTTGGCCCTCTATTTTCAAATATTGCATTGAAACAGTCTAGAAATTCATGCCATGTCAAATTTTTACTTCCAAGAAATGCACACATCTAGCTCTACTCCATCCTGTTGTAGCAGTTGTCCCCTTTGAAAAATGTGGCATAGACTTTGTGCATTATATACCTACTTTAGCTGGGGGGCATGGCTACATTATCATGGCTGTGGACTATTTTTAAAAATGGGCTAAGGAAATGCCCACATATGCCGAAGATGGTAAGACTGCTGCACTATTCTTATTCAACCATATCATTGCGAGATTCGAGATTCCTAGGGCCATCGTGACCGTTCATGGATCACATTTTCAAAACAAAATGATGGCAGAGCTGAGTGTAAAATTAGGGTTTTGTCCCAATAAATATACACCATACTATCCTCAAGCCAATGGCCAGGTTGAGGCTATAAATAAAGTATTAAAAAAATGCTTCAGCGGGTGGTAGGGAAAGCCAGGTCAAACTGGGATTTACAGCTTTTCTCTGCACTCTGGGCCTATAGGACTGCTATCAAAACTTCCATTGGTTTTACACCTTTCCAATTAGTATACGGGCTAGAAGCTACTATCCCGATAGAGTGTGAAATCCCTTCTTTAAAACTTGCAATGGAACTATTACCTAATACCACTATAGACGAAGAAACATTCTTGCATCTAAACAAACTTGATGAAACTCGAGGCGATGCTGCCTTAGCTAATGAGGCACATAATCAAAGAATGAAACTTCAATATGACAGGACTATCTAACCCCGTTCCTTCAATGAAGGAGACCTGGTCTTGACTTATCATTAAAAGCATGACAAGCTAGGGGAAGGAAAATTTGAGTCTATGTGGCATGGGCCCTATATGGTTAGTCTCGTTTTAGAGAAAGGGGAATATGAATTGGTTGATTACGATGGGATACCTTTAGGATAGCCTTGAAATGGGCTCTACCTCAAGATATACTATGCCTAGGTCATCTAACATAGGGTATTTTTCAATATTGTTCATAGTTTGATGTGTGTCTTATCTTTGAGAAGTGTGTCTTTTGTGTGATTCAAAATGTGTTTTTTCATAAAACCCTACTTATGCATGTCTTTTGTCTGATGGATATATGACTTCCTTCATTGGTTTTGCTGATGGTGCTCATCGATATACACTTAAAATTGAATCAGTAGCTTGGGTACTGTACTATTTTACAAGTGAGCTGGTGAGTTCAAGGGGTATTCTTTTAGGTCCCTCCACCAACAATCTGGCGGAATATCAAGCCGCGATCAGATTGTTGATGGAATCCCTAGCTAATGATGTAGGGGAGATTAAGGTTTACCTAGACTCTGAACTAGTTGTCCAAGAACTTAATCGAGTCTGCACCATCCAAAATCCCAATCGTCTTCATACTTTCCGGAGAGTTAGGTTGTTAGAGAGGTCTTTTGAGTAAGTTACATATCAACACATTCCAAGACATTTAAATGTTGTGGTAGATTCCCTAGCTAACTATGTCTTAGATTGGCAGATTGCTCATTTTTAAAAGTCCATTTGAAACATAAACAACACATGTAAATTCATAAGTAGAAGATCATCTTACACATCACATTTTCCACACACACAACTGTAAATATAAATTTTGTCATATATATATATATTTTTAGCACCGAGATACAAAATTTGGGCTAAAGCATTTATAGCTTTCAGTGCGCATTTAGGACCATAAAAAGTTCATAATACATATACATAGGGAAAAATATGAAGCTTCAAATCTTTCAGTAATACATATACAAAAAGTGAAAATCAAGCCAGACTAGTCCTCATGATGCTCATGGTAGCATGCAATGGCTTGGGCAACTATGTGGAGTAGCCTAGAGAACTGTCCAGAGACACCTGCAGTATGGTGTTGATAACGCCTAGGTACCTCATTAGTAGTCATGTCAGGGATTCCTACAATCAAGTGCTATAGGTTTTCCTTGATATCTTCAAGCTCTTTATCAAATTCATAGCAGTATAGCATCATATCCTTGGTACCTACTCACCTAGCAATAGGAGACATCCCTGATGGATGGATAGATCGAATGTCTGCATGAAAACATTTTTATCTCAGTACTACAGATAAAAAAATGAAATAATACAAAAAATTAAAAACACAAGTGGATAATGTCTTTTCTCACCTCGGTCATCCCATTTTTCTCCATCAGGTAGAGCTAGCTCCAGGTCATCATGGAAGTCTTCCCCTTCATAGGCATAATCTTCCACCATAAGTAACTAGTTTCTTAACCAACAAAAGAAGCCTAACCCATAGCTATCTTTGGGTCCTCTACCTCCAGGGTGAGGCATGGATGTAACCCATGCAAGCATCCTTGGATCCTCAGGATCAACTCTGGTGATGGTCACCTGTGGTATCAGGTGAGGTACCTGCTGTAAGATAAAGGACACTATCACTGCCTCGTAGCCAAATTGCTTCAGGGTTCCTCTTTTGCACTTGTTCAATTGACTCTTCAAACACACCATCATTCCTTCACACCAGCTGAAGATAGTGGGCTCCATGCACTGCAAATAATATAGCATATGTGATCTACTGGCACGGTGGGAATCCTTAGTTGCAACCACCTTGCCGATAGTATACACCACTATCCTCAAGGGAAGATCTACTAGAGACTTTATCCGTAGCTTCCCCAATTGGGACTCTGTACCTAGTGAGTAGTTCTTATCAATAATATCATCCAAGGAGCCTTCCCCTCCTCATGCTCTAGATAGAATTATTGGGATTCCCCTCATAGACAAACCGGTCAGAAAATAAATATCCTTGACCTCTATAGGTAGGATATGGACTACCACCACAAAATTCTCCTGGTCAGGATCCCACATATCTATAATATATTCTAGTAGTCGTATATGTTCTTTCATTCTAGGTATCCGGAAATACTTAAGAATCCTATAGTTTTGTAGAGCCTCAATGGTGGATGGATCATTTGCAGCCTGGTTTCCTGGGACTTCATGTTCCCTTTCATTCCAAATTACCATGATGTACCTATAACATGAAAATTTTGTAGTTAGAAAACATTTCATGGTTAAAATGAAGAAAAGTAAATAAAATGACAAATTGCAAAGGGAGAAGAAAAACATTGATTTTTTTTTGTGTACTAGGGTTTTATTTTCTTTCTTTTTCCTCCTGCGGAACTGCTAGCCTTTGCCCAGAGAGCACCGCGGTGCTGCTTCCTGTGGCATGCAGAGCGTCAGGCGCCTGTCTGCTATGGGAAGAACACCTACGACACCTCTATCCCAGCTTGATAGAGTGCCATCAGGGGCTCTGCCCAATGGCCAAAGACCTTACGGGAAGAAAACAAATTGCCTCCTAATGTCGCCAAAAACCTCTATTGGGATGGTTAATACCCTACCCTACCATTGCAAGAGATAAATCTACCTTCTATCTTTCCTTTTCAACTATCAAAAACATTTTAATAACTTGGCATTAAGCAATGCAAAACAAGCAAAATAACAGTTTTTGAACATGGAGGGGGAAAGAAACAAATGCTTACCTCTTCTAAGGAGAATGAAGAACAATGTGGTGAAGAACCCTTGCCAAATCACCGAAGGAAACTCTTGCTATCAAATCCAACTTCCAAAATTCACAAATGGTAAAAAGCAAATGGTAAAAATAACTTACCCACCATTTCTATTTATAGAATATTTGGAGTTTTAAAAAATACATTGTAATTTATTTAATTTTTGAAATCCAAATTATTTTGGTAAAAGTGGGTTTTATTTTTTATTTTCTATAGTTTTGAAAAAATGGCTTTTAATGGTGTTTTTTGAGTTTTTAAGGTAAAAATTGGGTCATGGCTATGATGTAAACTATTTTTGTCTTTATCGAGCTTAGAGCACAACTGAAAAAGTACTGAGCATCATTTTACACTTTTTACATGCTTATTAAAATCCCAGTAGAAAGGTGTTGAGTATACTTTTTTTCTTTTTCAGACTCGTTAAAAGTGGATTATGAAAAAGGAACCTAGTTCAGGAGTTATATTTAAGCTCTTTTTAGTGTCCTCAAAATAGAAAAAGATTTCCAAGTGAACTTGTTTCATTCATGCTTGTAAAAGAATCAGAACGGTCGACTAGTCAGGGGTAGGTTATCTCTTTTTCAGACCGACTGGACTTATTTATGAAAAAGGACCTTTTGGAGTCTTCTTAGTCCTTTTAGACTCTCTAAACATGAAACGATAAATGAGTTTTCTTTCATCAGACTCGTAAAACAAAATGGTGAAAGACCCTATTTGGGAACGAACCCCTCCTTTCTCAGGTTCGTGAAAAATATGATATTGGACTCGTTATTTGATGAGCTTTAATGAGTGTTTGATACCCTCTTTGGACTCATAAAAATGAAAATGGGCACTCACCTTTTGAGGTGGATAAATTAAAGGAAAGGGGAATGATTTTAATTTGTTTATATGGAAGTGCTCTACGGTCCATCTTTGAACATGGAACCTATCTGTATTTTCATATCTAAACAGTTGGGTTTTCATCTTGTCTCTGAGTGGATCCACTTTTGTGAGTCACCTGACTCCTTTGATTCAATTCAAAGAATGCTTGTCATATTCCTTGCATTATGCATGTTTCTATTCTCGTTTAAGTCAATGCTGCCAAGTAATGTGTCATGCCATCAAACTGTTCAAGGGATGTCTCTCCCAGAAAAATAACTCATCCGTAACTTCACTTGTCCTTAAAAGTCAGTCATGTCTGAGTCAGTCCTGTTACTTCAAATAAAATTTTGTCGATGGTATGTACTGAGATACCTTGGCAATCATTGACATCAATGGTGGTTTCCCTTGCACTTGTTAACAATTTACATTATTGACTGGTAATCAAGTGGTTTCTACCATGTTCGACGTTAGGACATTGTAATCACATGGTTAGATTCGTATTGTTTGGAGATCGTAATGAAGACCCTGAGTGGTTAGGCTATAATCATTATTGTCTATTATGAGGTTGCATTCGGATATCATTCAGAGTCATGATATGGATCCACATTGTATGTTTGGTGGCTGTGTTTTGTATTGAGGTTGAGAGACATGGATTTACTTTGTATATTCTATATCTATGTCCTACCTCTTGTAGCAATTATTCATGGATCTATAGTGTATTATTAGTAGCCATGACGTGGTCATCATCATAGATCTGCAGTGTATTGGTCCGTAACTATGATTGGTTTAGATGAGGTCAGTTACTGGTCCTGTATGAGTTTATCTCTCTTTGCCTTTGTATCAAATGGAAAACTTTGCAAACTATTTCACCTATCACCTTCTTCTAGCTTCATACATTGGGGGGAATACTGTTGCACCTAGAAATATCACATTGCTTAGTAGCTTCCATGAGAATTTCACTTTTCCATTCAACCTCCCAGAAATCCTGGCTTGAGTCACCTTGGTCACTTTTTTTGCAGACCTAGAAGGGACAGAACCTTCTTGTTTTTTGCACAGAGCTTCGGTGACACCTGTCCCAATTGAGAAAAAAACACCATTTTCCCGCTTCGAAAAAAACCCTAGATCGACGCTTTTGACAGTTTTTCTAAGATCGACAGCGGTCAGTGAATGAGAAAAAAATATGTTTCTAGAAGCTTCCATGCAGAAACCTCCATAGGGTTAGTTCCTATATGCTTGGGAGAGGTGGATTTCTCCTTCCTCACCTATAGGGATCTCATCCTATCCTTTTTCCAAGTAATCTCTTGAGTTCTAGGCATATAAATGGAGCCTTCATGAGGAGAGTGAGGGAGGCCAGAAAAAGCACCCTTATGCTGCTAGTTTGAAGTCTGAATTAAAGGCAACATAGAGTTAGCTTGTGGGTCAATAGGTATTCATAGTCATAGGATATTTTCGACATTCTTGTTGAGATCGAAGCCATAGACATCAAGGATTTTGGTTGTACTTATTTCTAGTCCATATATTAATACAAATACATTTCCCTTTCCTATATTTGATTGTATCGATTGTGATTAGATATTATTGGATTCCTTGATCACCAATATGAATAGTCAATTTATCATGATGCTCTCATCCCTTTCGTTTGTCTTGTGATCTATTTTGCAGGTACTGAACTATTGCAAGGACTTTTTTGGAAAGAATACAAGCGGATCTAAGGTTGAGGTATATTGTCTTTCATGTTAGTTGATTTGATTATTCAAGGAAAGGATATGTTGCTATGTATTTTTGTTCTATAGTTGTGACTTACATTGCAGAGGAACAATAAATGTCCACATTGATTGAAAATTCCTGATAACATCAGGAGGTTCATATGTATTAGGAAGAAGTCCGAATAGAATCCCTAATCTTGTTCTGATTAATGTAAAGATTCTTGAATATTATTAAATTATCTTATTTACATCCATGGGCTACACATAAATCTCATCATAATCATGTGATGAGGTCCCAAACACCAACATTTTCCCTGAATCCCAAATTATGAAGCAAAACATTGTCCCAGATATCAATCTTGCATATAAAAATCCAGCACCGATCCTTCCTTTAAGTCAACAGGCGATGCCTTCTTCAACAACGCCTTTACCCTCTTGATAGTAGGTGGTGCCACCACCTTTACCTCTTGTACAAGGCACAGTTATACCTTGTCATCGCTTTGTCATAGAGAGAAAGAAGAAGTGCCCTTAGTAACAAGTTAAAAAGAGAGGTCTCCATGAAGCCAGGTGCATTTTTCCTAGCTACAAATCTGGAGACTCCACTGGGAAAAGTTTTCAGTGCATCTGATATTCCTTGGTTTTCAACTCTTGTTTGAAATCCAAGCTCTGCATTTATCAGTCAAATATACTAGCTGATCTAGTGGGATCTTGGTTTGGTATCATTAGATCCATTCATATATGAGTTTCTCCTACCTTTTATGCTTTAAATTCCTATTAATTCATGATTTATATACCAGTTTCATAGTGATTAATTTTTCTTTTTTCGCCTTTATTTTGGGACATCTACAGGGAACCACACATGCATAGTGGGAAATAGGTGGTTCCACCACCTGTAACCAGTGATCAGTAAACGGTGCCACCGCCTACACTCAGTAATCATGAAGTGGTGTTGCCTCAGAAACGCTCTGTCAATGACCCCTAGGATGCAGTGCCAGGTAGGCTTTTCCATACTTTTTTTTTCAAAGTTTTCAAATTTTTTTGTTTGATTTGCTTTCAGTTTTGAGTGTCTAGTCTTGTTTGAAGAGATATGAGTGTTTGAATTTCAAAACCTGAGTGTGGTAGATGCTTGTTTTTTCAAATCAAAAGCTAGGTTAGGCTCATCATCTTCATCAATTGTATTCTTGGTTTTTATATTTTGAAAGGAGTGCTTGAAAGTTTTAGTTGAGTTAGATCTCTTTCTTAATATTTGATAAGGCTGAAGAGAAATACTTCCTTATTGGTTTCTTGTTTTCATTTTTTTCATTAAATTAGTGAAAGACTTCTTTTTTGCTTGTTTAAAACAGATTTTTTTGTGTTGAGATTTAGCTATAATTCTATATGAAGATGAAATATTGGATCTATGACCATACTAATAAGCTTTCAGATCTCCATTTTTCTTCTTTCTTCTTACATTATTGTCTCAATCAAAAGAAAAATATTAGGATTTTTAAGTTAGATGTTTCTATTTTTGAATAAAAAATTGAAAAAAAAATTAGTATGCCTTTGAGTGTTCTATGTATTTCTTGTTAGAAAAGAGATCTCTCCCTATTTGGTTGATTTCAGAAGATTAGCTTAGAATCATCTTGCTTGTTTTGTATTCTTGAAATTTTTTTGAGTTAGACTACTTTGGAAATTTTTTTGGTTTTGAAACGAAATTGGAAAAATAAATACTCTCTCCTTCCCGTAAGTAGGAATTTTTTTAAAGGTAAAGTGAAAGAATTTGCACATCCTAACTGCATGGTTTTACATTTCTTTCATAATTCCATGAATTCACATAACCGTTCAAATTAAAATCAACGGCAACTATAGGTTAAAAATTTTTAGTAACTTGAGTGATAGTTTAGAGACGTGTTTTGGCATCGTAAAATGTAGGAGCTGTCATTTATTGCCTACACTGCAACCTGAGACCTGCACAGTTCTTCCATGTAATGTAGGTATATCTAACAACCTTTCACATACCCTTGAGGTATATCGAAAGGTAATTAATGTACTCGATTGTATATTGGAAGGCCCCTTGTGGACAGTTGTGCATTAGACAACACTACTATGGATTTGAACTCCCAAGTACCTTGTGTATATCAAAAGGCCCTTCTAGGATTCCTAAGACCATATGAGAAAATCCATTTTGGACGTCTTGTTGGAAAAATACACCAAGAACAACACTCATGTATATTACTATGCACGTGCCATCTAGGTAGTTAGGTATTCTGGTGAGGGACAGTTGATCCTCCTCACCGTGTTTTACTATTGGACCCTGCGGTATATCATGAGTTGCAAAAACTTAAAAATATTGATGAGGAACTGACTTATTCAGCTTCTCTTGTCACTTAAATTTGCTTGTTGCCTATAGTTTTTGTAGGACAAGTTTTGTGTGATTTCCCTAGTTTTGAAACCCTAGGTTAGGTTTAGTGACTTTTTACAATCTGGCTGAGTTTTAGTTGAGACAATCCAGAAGGAACCAAGGCTTACTACCTGACTTTCCACCTGCAACAGGGGAAGGCCCAATGGAAGCCACAGATCAAGGAGCTGCAACTGAATCCCATGTGGGAGGTATCCCAGTTGTAGAAAGTGGAGAGAAATTCACTTCTTATTTTTATCCCTTGGTCCAACAGTCTCTTGCGACTAAAAATTCCTTTCATTCTCTGATGGAAGGTCAAATTGATGGTCCTGATGAAACTGAGTATGGCCCTGATTCTCCCTTTTGGAGAACTTCTATGGGTCAATCCATTTTCAAATTTGGGGTGATTACACCCTCTTTTGAAAACCCTCCTCTGAATGAGGATGCATATAGGATAATTTAAGCATCTCTTGATCGTGCTTGTAATTTTCAAGAAAGGATGGAAAGCGTTATGGATACGCCTATACCTCACAAAGAACCTATGTCATCTCTTTTACCCCATATGTTAGATCCATGGCCTTATAGGTATAGTCCACTTGCTGAGACTTTGGCTCCTATTGATGATGTTCCACCTCATGGTATGTCTCCTTGCAATCTAGGTCAAACCTCCAACCCTATAGTTTTAAATTCTAGGTTTGTTTCTAGTCCTCTCTTAGCCTCTATACCTAGAGGGAAATACTCAGCTCAAATGCTGGAAGTACATTCGAACACCGAGGGGAAAACCTTGACGTGACCTACATTATCTATTAGTGGAGTTTCTACTAGTACTAGGCATAATTCTACTGTAGGAAAACCCAGAGTGGTTTTTCCTCCTACCCATAGCAATATGGTAAACCTTCCATTGAGTTCAAGCCAACTGTTCACTTCTTTCACCTTCCTTGTCTCGACCCATGGTTCAACAACACCACAATACCAACAATAAACCATAAGACATTGGACTGACAAAGAAAATTCATTAGCAACACCTGCGAGGCAGGCACAGTCTCACCCGAGATATCTACTAGGTAACTACTAGAACCATGTTACCATAGTTGGGGAGAGATTATAGTCCCTTGGCATGCATCCAAGGTGCTCAACGAAGGAAGCTTGGATAGTTGGATAGTTTTTGCGTGACTGAACACAATTATATGTCAGTGCGCATGACATGATCTTGTCCTTAACCTTAACAACTGGCGCAACTTGTGCAACACAACTAATTCCTTAAACTAACATGCCATTTCAAATTATTTTTTACCTTAGGAAATGAACCACAGACTTGATTACGCATCCCAACAATGCCTTAACAATTATTCATTCACAATATGGTGCATATGCATTCAACAATAGCTCATCGACATATAGTAAGCAAATAAAAAACATTCACATCAGCATATACAACATCAATCAACCATTTAAACACAAGGAATAACATGGAAACCCATATGGAAAAAAACACCAAGGTGCTCTTCATCTGGCATGAGAAATGGATATAGCACCTTGCAGTATGATCTTATGATATGTCTTTTATGACTCAGAATTATTTCTCTCATGCTCTCTGGTTTATTCTTCTATCTAGTCCTACTGATTTGCACACATCCTGGATCGACTCTCCTATCTACTGTCTACGCACAAAACTATAGATTCCCTCTATTCCTAGCAGTCTGCGCACACAGCGGCAATATTTGTGGCTCAACAACCTCCTACTACTACTAGAATCCTCTCTGAATATCCTCTCCGGCCAATTCTAACTCAACATACAACAAAAATGGTGCCCTTAGCTCTGGATGACTAATGAATGACCAAGAAAAACCAAAACCCACCAATGACTAATGACCAACCCTTATATAGAATGGGTTCTTCTTATTTATAACTTCTATCAGACCACGTAGGGTCGACTACATACTTCTCATCAGTTACAAGTCATGATCAGCCATCAGAACATGCTGTCATGGACAGATACTAGGCACTATCATCCTGACTTACAAAATATTCCTTCATAAATGCGTTTCCACAGGCTTACACCATATTTAACGGCCATGATTTTCACCTGTCTCTTTCCAACCGTTATCACCTATACGTCTGTATGCTTTCCTTTCCTTTGTCGCGCACATCTTTATTCTGCCAGCACTAGTCTCTTGGCTTCTGTCGTAACCTCTATTCCTTCCTATCATGTGCACAACGTAACTTCTTTTGCTTGCATGGACTTCTTCCTTGTGCTCGTTTCCTAGCCCAACAGGCCCCCAACACTCACATGTGGCTCCTCCGGAGCCATTAAGAAAAAATGGACTTGTGTTCAAAAGGTTTTAGTTACAAAACATACTACTTTTGCCACAAAATTTTATGAATCTGGTGCTGATTGTGCTGCAGGACCAACCTTGTACTGAAACTCTTTCACCATCTATTGTAACCCCACAACTTCATCTGATACATCTTCTTCCTGCGTGGCTAATTTCTCTACTTGGGTGGAACTGATATGTTCCAATGGACCTGTGTCTACTGACTGTGTGATAGTATTAAGTTTTTCCTTTAGTGGTTGAAGAACACTGGTGATGCGTGCTCCTTCTGACTGATGCACTTCAACTTCTGCTTCCCTATCCCACTCTCTATCTTGAAGATCCTGGACCTCCTACTGCAGTCGCTTGATTTCAGTCATCTTGGCCACCTTCTTATTGAAGGGTAGCTTCTTCATGTTTGATTTCTCTACGATGATTTTTTCTTCAGTTGTGCACCTATTTCCCCTTATTCTTTCAAGAGTCACACCCTCCATAAGCACTTCCCATACCATGGAAACATCTTCTAGTGCCTTAGCGCATGATGTTTCTCCTTGTTTTAGTTTTCCAGCATCCTCAGATGCTGATTTCCTTCGTTCTTCAAGCTCCTCCAGAGGTGTGCTCAATACCTATCTGGCTTGCATCTCTTCTACCTTCTTCTGAATATCTTATGTGATCTTTTCTAGCCTGGTTAACTTAGCTGTGCAGTCCTCATATTCTTATCCTACCTCAGGTGGGAATTCTACAATGGAACTCTTGATGGTCTCTGCTAGTGCGAGGTAGTTCTGCTCGCATGCCTGTATTTCCTGTTCCCTCTCAGCAAGAAGGTTGATGCACCATGAATTTCTTATTCCTTTTCCTTCAGGAAGGCCTTGTGCACCTTTTCCTTCTTTTATTGTTTTGTTTCCTGATAGGAAACAACATTCTCTCTTAGCTGCATTTTCATCGCAGCTGCCTGTTGTACTTCATAGACTTTGCTCAAGGACATCTTGGAGAATTCTAACTAGAGTGTGGAAATCTCCTTTACAACATCATTAAAGGTAGTGAGCTCTGTTCCAGTTTCTAGTGTGCTGGTCTGGATTGTCACTTTGATGGGTGGAAATAACTATGGTACAACTACTTGGACATTGGGGTCGACACCATATGTCTCAGCCTCAACAGTGGCTTTGACCTCATTGATTGCTTCTATCTAGTTATTCATATGGGCCCCCACTTGCTCAACTATGCTAGCTTGCTGCGTCTTCATCCTAACAAGGTTGTCTTGCACAAATTTAGCAACAACTACTGCGAGCTCCCCCACATCGTCTTTTGTCAGGGTTTTTGTGTTTGCTGCCTTGTTTGCTTTTTGCTTCTTGTGATGTGGTTGACCTTCTTGTTTCCTATTTTGTGTCTGGGTATACACATGCTCTAGTCTTGGTGTGTGCTTTGAATCACTTTGATCTGAGCTATGCTTATTGTCGTCATCCTTTTCTTCCTCATCCTGTGATTGGTTATCCTATTCGTCACCTCCTTGATTTCCTTCACCATGAACTTGGTGAAGTGGTGGGTCCTCTTTATCCTATCCTTTAGGTAGCGACTCTACCAGTGGGCTATGCCATTCTTCCAGCCATAGGTTGATGATTTCATCCACATTCTCATCCTTCAGCATGAATCTTGCATGGTGCACATGTCTGGCCGAGTCCTTTTTTGTCTCTAATATCATATTATCTGCTCTGGCCTGAAAGTTAATAAATGTTGTGTACCTGTGTACCATCGCAGCGTAGATTTGGTGGGATTGACGGACAACATCCCGCAATGGATTTGCATGCAAAAAGAACTCAATGTTTTTCTCCTTCTATCGGGTCAGGTATTTTATGTCATCCCACAAATTTTGGTACCTTGTGCCATGGAAGGGTAGTGGGACATCCATCTCAACATAATTCAGTGGTTTGGCCCACATGGTGAATCAGATTAAGATGAGCATCCATGAATAATGGAATTTGTAGGTGGTTTCATGTTGGTCCTGCGTTGCATCATCTATGAGCTTGTTCAATAGGTACCATGATCAATTGAACACTCTACCCAATGTGCATAACTTTGTGAGTTCCACCATTGCAACCAAACACTGATTGGGACGCATCTTATGTAACAACTTACACGATAAGGCATTAGAGGAAATTTCAACTCAAAATGGGCCTCCTAAAATGAACTAATAAAATAATAGTTAAAATAATAAAACAATATTTATTACTTTTGGAGGAAGAAAATAAAAAAACTACTTTTTGTTTGTATTTTTGACATATCTCCCCGTGTTTTTACTCAAATTTCGATCGGGAGAGCTCGTTGGATGTGGAATTAAATTCCATCCAACGAGTACCCACTTGGCATACTTTTGGTGGACCCTGCTACCCTAAAAACAAGAAATACCTGAAAAAATGAAATGATGATGTCATCATTCCTTTTTTTTCCAGGTATTTCTTGTTTTTGGGGTAGAAGAGTCCATCAAAAGTATGCCGAGTGGGTACTCGTTGGTACCCACTCGGCATACTTTTGATGGACTCTTCTACCCCAAAAACAAGAAATACCTGAAAAAACGAAATGATGATGTCATCATTCCTTTTTTTTTCCAGGTATTTCTTGTTTTTGGGGTAGAAGAGTCCATCAAAAGTATGCCGAGTGGGTACTCGTTGGATTCATAATTTAATTTCACATCCAACGAGATCTCTCGATCGAAATTTGAGTAAAAACACAGGGATATATGTCAAAAATACAAACAAAAAAAAGTAGTTTTGTTTATGATACCTATCCCCAAATTTATATTAAAAAAGTGTTTAAGACCTATACAGTATTTCAAATTTAAAGCAATTTCATTGGCTAACACATGATGACATGGAATTTGAATAAAAGTTAAAAGGCCCATTTTGAGTTGAAATTTCCTCTAATGTCTGTGCAACAAATCTCACACTTTTGTCCTTGATCGGTCGAATCATGAATCCCCTCTTTGTGCATCATAAGTTGTACTTATGCTTGATGTAGGTGGTGTATTTATTGGCCAAGTATGGTGTAGGGTCATCTCCTTCATTTGGGATGCCTGCTATCCTCGAAATTAGTTTGGCATCGACCGAGTATGGTTGATTGAGCCATAGGAATTCTCTATGAAATCATACCAGCAGCTCCTTCACGTAAGTGTTTCCATTGTAAACTATGGTGGAAATGGGGCACAAATAGTAGGTTCATCAAACCTACATGGCCAAATCCCTTGGTCCACTCCATCAACATGAGAACTTGTGCTCCAGTTGAGTCAAGATGGCTCAGGACCATGCAATCTGCTCTCTTTAATCTATGTTGCATTCAAGTGTCGAAGTCTTCAAATTTCATCTTGGCCAACTTGGGCATGATGTTCATCAGTAGGGGGGCATTATTAGGGATCCACAACACTACCAGAGTTGTATTCACCTTCTTTGGGAGGACCACCTTTAGTGCATCAGCTCTCCTTGGCGAAACATAATATGGGAAATTCTCATCTTCTTCCTCCACATCCATCCTTCTAAATCTTCACCAAATATCTGCACTTTAATGTCGGCCAGCTTGTCATTTCTGCTATTGGAAGCACTTTCCACCTTTTTGTTGCACTTTTTTATTTTTCATGCACTTTGCCTCCCTTTTCCTTCACATTTCACTTGTTCCATTATAGACGTGCGACGGAGTAATTTTTACGTCTTTTAGACCCTCTGTTTGTTTTTTTTTTCTTCGTGCGACATGGTTCTAACCTGGGATGTTATGATCGTCATAGTATGGTTTTAGGTGAATGTCGTTCACCATACCTGTGACATCGATACCGTCTATCTTTTTTAATTTTACTGTGCCTACATTAGTGATGTGTGCAACCACATATATCCCTAGCCAATGCTTCTTTAAATTCCCTAGGTGTTTTAAAATTTGCTGCCATACAGCAACACAAATCCTTTGATGGCCCTATCCAATGCATCTTCAATTTTTCCAAGATTTCTTGGCATTTTGTTGTCCATTGGAACTTTGTTTCTTTCTTCAATAGTTTCTCCATAGGCACAGTGATCGCTGCATATCCTCTTATGAACTTTCGGTAGTAGCCTGTATGTCCCAGAAATGATATGAGCTATGTGACTGATGTAGGTGGTGGTAAGTCCAATATAATCGCAATCTTTGTTGGGTCAACCAAGATACTATTGCAACATACAACGTTACCCAACAACATGCCAAATGGCGTGCAAAAAATAAATTTATTAGAATTCAACGCAATTTGATACTGGCAATAGCAGTTTAGCATCATACACAGACTCTCAATATGGTATTTTACTAGACCAAACACCGTCCAATCATCAAAATATACTTCAAGAAATTTATGAATAAAATCTTTAAAAGCAGAGACTACTATTCTAGAAAAAATAGTAGGTGCATTCTTGAGTCCAAAGGACATTACCATATACTGGAAGCATCCCCATTCAGTGACGAAGGTTGTTTCATGGAAATACTCCTTCATGATTTTGACTTGATGATAGCCTGAAAATTCATCAGTAAATGAATACATTTCTTTCCCTCCGACACTTACAAGAAATTCATTTGTAAATGGCGTTGGGAATGGATCATGCAAGCATTCATTTTTCAACTTCCTCAAGTTGGCACACATCCTAATTTCACCTTTTGTCTTCTTATCCTGGATCACTATAGGGCTGATCCATTCTGACTCCTCAATGAGTTCAATAATTCCAGCGTTGATCATATGATCTAGTTCTGCTTTTACCCTTTCTTTATACTTGGTATTCATCCTATATAGACGTTGCTTACTAGGTTTAGCATCTGGTCGCAGGGGTATTTTCATCTCCCCTAAGTCTCCCACTATTCCCTTCATTTCTGAGAAGTTGGTAGAGAATAGGTCCTGATATTCATGCAGTAAATCTTTGATTTTCGTAACTGTCTGTTCATCCCAATAATCTCCTATACTGGTGAACTTTGGGTTGTCTGATGATCCAATGTTTACTTTCTTAATTTTTAATGGCTTAAGGAATTGGTCACTTAAAATACCACTTCCTTCTACTTCATGCGTGCCTTCTGATTCTTGTATGTTTATGTTAGTTAGATCATCATCTAGATCTCCAGCTATATTGTAGCAAGCCATATATTGCTGAATGGTCACACTGCACTGGTGAGAGTTAGCCTCTTTGACAGGGGTCTCAGCAAATATCTTCTTGTTTATCACCTGAAGCATAGCATCGATTGTAGGGTGCTCATCAACAAATTCAAATGTATGCGAAAAATACTTAGCAAGCCCTTCCCATTCTTGGGTTCCTTGTCGCAATTCAATAGATTCATAGCAGGTTCTAGGGGTCATTTCCAATGTATGTATGAAATGATGGACCCACTCCTACCTCAGGTATTCTGCAAATACCATGCGACAATGATTAAGATGTTCCACATGATTTGTTAACCCTGAACACTTATAGCTTACAAGGGTGACCTCTTCTCTGAATATAAATTCCATCAATATTCTGCACTGTGGCCAGTTTGTTATAGACTTCTTATCCACAACCCACCATCTAGTGTGCGTAGCGTTTATTGCATGATCCAGTGTGGAAAAGCACTATGACTCCATTAAAAGTCCTTCAAACTCGTTTAAGAAGTTTGTGAGATTAGGTAAACCCTCATATGTGGGTAACTCACACAGCTCATTCTCCACCCATCACATAGACCTAGTAACCCTTGAGCACCTCCTCATAGAGACTTCATGTAGCCTTCTTTGCTAATTCTCCAAAGCTTCCCCTGAGTCAGATGTGCAGGAACTAGAACTCTTCTAGCTCAAGTTTCCATCCACTGTCAGATTGATGTAGTCTTCTTGTAATTTAGTAACATTGTATATTTGGTAGAGGTAGTCAGCCTATCCATCATTATATACAGGCTCGACATATCTTTGTCCCTCTATTGGATCAATGGGAGACACCACTCTGATCTCATTATCCTTGAATGAGAGGATCCTTTTCTTGAAGTTTATAATAGTTTGGTTATCTATATCCCAATATATGCCCAATAATGCAGGATATGGGTTTGTGTCATCAACAATATTAATGAATTCAAAGTATGCAAATGTGTGCAATTGTTCAATGTCGACAAGGACTTGAATCAGCCAGGGAATGGGTAGGACCTTCTCCTGATTCGCAAGTCACAGCTGGACAGGGGACTAGTCCAAGTGTGGCTTGCCCATACTTTCCCAGGTTTGTCACATTGAATATATTGACATCATACCCCAAGTCTAAAATGATGTAATCGATGTCGTAGTCTCCTATCTGCGCAGTCATTCTTAAATCACATACAGTTTTAAACTTCCTTCTCACTTGGTTAACTTTGTTTTCAAGTCGTGGCTCTATGGGTATCACTTATATCATTGCGTGTAGTTTTACAATGGCATATTTATCTTGTATTAGCGTTATACAACTTGACAAGAAGGATTTGAGCTTACTAACATTTTGTGGGACATTCTTCTGAAATATGCGCTGAAATCGTTCAGGCCTCTCCTTTATTTCTTTTAACGTTGATGGTTCTGATGCATCCACAAATTTTGGTTGCATCTCCAAGTATACTTCCTTCTGCTTCTAGACATCGAATGATACCTTTTTCTATGTCGCAGGTCGTACGTGCAGTAGCTGTTGTTTTTGTGATTTATCCTGGTCAACTCTTGTCATAGCCCTTCCACATGTTATGACAACAACATTAGAATCTCGTGGTTCAGCTGCAATCATATGAACATTCATGTTGGGATTTGGGTTTGCATTCTACGCAGGGTTAGGTCCTGTGATAGTCCTTTCTTGTCATTTTGCGATCAACAGAGGACATTTCTCCACATTATGGTCCTGTCCCTTATAATATGAACATGTCTTCACAAGTTCTAAGAAATCTCTGGCATAGTGACTCGGTTGTCCACAGTTATAGCACGTAACTTGGCTACTTCCTCTACCAAATCCTCCTCCTCCACCTCTTCCTCTTAAGTTTCCACCACCCCTTCCCTGTGGGTGTGGTTGTTGTGGTGGGTACTGGTTCTGTTGGTAGTGATTTTGTTGCACATACAACTGCTGAGGCATGTACTGAGGTAGATATTGATTTTGGTATTAATTGTGTGGGAACTACATAGGCTAATATGATGCTTGCACCGGTTCATCCTGAGCGAGCCCTTAATTTTTCATTAAGTAGGTATCGACAGTGTTTTCTTTCAAGAGCTGGTATGCTCTGCAATGTTTTTCTTCATTTCCTAGTGACTTACAAAATTTACAAAAGAGATTTTCCAAGGTACTTACAACTTTTTGCAAATATAAACACTCTTCATCTCGATGCCCTCCAGACTGGAATATGCGACACAATGTTAGCCCATGGCCATTTAATGGATTTGGTGCACTTAACGCGATATAGTTCATGAAGGTTGGGAAGTTATCATTAGTGTACCCATCCATTCTGCATTTCATGCACCATAAATATTCTTGTGCTTCCTTACCCTTCTTGATGTCATGGAGCTGTATTGTTGGATTAACCAACTACGATTAAATATGTACCATTCCTGTGGCACCATCACCAATGGGCAAGGCCTCTAGCTTCATTGCTAACTCCAACGATTATGTTTGTGACTCAATATTTTGTTGCATTAACGACCATCGGATGTGTGGTAGTAGCACATCTGTAATGTCCCCGACCCTCCGACCGACGAAGAGGATGCTACGGTGTCATTAAACATTCGGGAAACTAGCCCCATGAACATGCAGATACATAAAACCAAAATGCTTGAACATAAAACATGCTAAGATGCATAATCATTTACATACACAGCGGAAGCAAATATACATTCATTAAAGCATTCAACATGTTCATCGTCATTCACTAAACATAAAAAATGACTGCAGAAGTAAAATAGACAAGAATACTTATCTTATAAAAGATTCGTCTTGCAACCAGCTATGTTGCTGCAAGGTTCCACACAACCATAGGCCTGCATGCTCCTTAATCTCTCAGCAATGCTACCACCCCCGAGATGGCCATTATTCCCCAAGGAATAAGGAACAAGCAGGCTTACACATAGCCAAGGATACACAAAACATAGCCAATCCAACACAGTTGGGTTTATCAGGCCATCAACAAACCAGCCAAGCCAACACAGTTGGGTTTCTCAGGCCATTAAGGAGCTGGGAAAGGTTGAATGCTAAGATGGTGAGCTCATAGAAGAGTTAAGGAAACCTACACTAGAACTATCCTGGATTCTATAACACCCACACACACCCAACACAAGGAAATTAGGCCCTTCTCTGCTACACAGTCCCTTAGGCCTCTCTGCTACATAGTCCCTCAGGCCCTGACCTCCCTTCCAGTGCTATTTAGGGGCTGTGGAGAAGAAAGAAAACCCTCTATCTCTGTCTGTGTGGCTCCCAAACACACCAGGTTTATCAAGCAAACCAAGCCCTCATACCCACTCCAACACAGTCTAAAGACCAACCACTACATACACGTAGTCAAACAAGCTATTCATAGCTTGGACAAGGAAATCAACTCTTGAGTCGGTCTTGGCCCTATCATGGCCAAAAATGACTCCATAAAAACCTACAACATCCCAAAACATAACATAAAACACAACCAACAAATCATGGGGGAAACAACATTTCGTTCTGAACAATGAAGCCACGAGAAACTTACACAGTCCAAGAATGGGAAAGTAAACAAAATCTCAGCCTGTGCTTGAGAAAGAACATACACACAGGCCACAATCGGTAGGGAAATTACACGCCCCCAGGCCAGAATGTCAATGGCCAAATCGGCACCCCCATCTCTCTACGTGAGGAACAATCGATGGAGAACCCCCCCCCCCCCCAAACGGTGCATGAGGAAGTAGAACGTTTCTATCTGAGGAGAATGATTCCCCCCCCCTGCGTGAGGATGAGTGAGGAACAATTACGAGTGGGAGAGTGCCCATGCAACCTTGGGGAGAATGGACTAATGGGCGTCATGGTTTTTCCTACTAGTGTGAGGGTCAACCTGCTAGTGGAGTGTGCATGTGGGAAAGGACTGACAGTCCTGCCACACTCCACTCCCCAGCAATAACTTCCCCAACTAACAACATAACTTTTAATGAGGTATTTGGATGAGATAAGGGAAGGTGAGCAAATCAAAAGGGTGGTGACACATGGCTTTTCCCCTATGGGATCAAGGTTTAACAATTCCCCCTCCCTATCCTTAGGAAATCATGACCTTTTCAATATGGTTGCAGTGACATAGCTGGTTGAGGTTTATTTAATTAAAAAACATATTTACATGATGCCAACTGATATGTGTTGTATACCATGATATACCATCGGCAACAATTCTGTTCACCGAAACACAACACAACCAAATCAATGGTGGGGCTTTTGCCTTTAGCTCCACACCATGATTCATTACAATATATACATCATGTACATTTAATGCAACGAGGTCAAAACTAGGGTGTTACAGCATCAATAAACCACTCTTTATGTTGTACATCCAACATTTGGAAGCTTACATTGGCCATCAAATTTTTGAACCAATGGTCAAAGTCCCAAACTAATTCTATGAGTGTTTGCCTTATCTCTTTGATCTTAGTAATGCACTGCGACTCAGACTTCAGTTTTCTGAACTCAGAGATCATTGTGGCGCTGATCTCATCCAGATTCTTCTGTGGTGTTCCGGTCGGTGTGGCACATAACTTCATAAACCAATCTAGTGCATGACCCCTCATATTCATGATCATTTGGGCCTTCTTTATGTTTGCGTTATGGACCAAATGAACCATCCAAACAACTTCACAAAGGAACCAATCTTGCTCTGGATATTCTGCTCCATTTCCATTGAATGTGGGTAACCAAATATTCACTCCAGCCATTGAGTTGGCGTCAGGGTTCTCAAGTAAAGGGTTCAAAGGAGGTATACTTTCTGGTGTATTAGTATCAGTACTAGCATTATCAGTATTAGTAGTCCTCTATAGGGATGAGACTCTAGATCTCACCTCTGGCGATATTTCTGGTGTGATGTAAATATGTCCTGACCTTGGTGTTTTTACAGAGTCTTCAGAGTCCTCTCGTCCTTCTGAAATCAAGCTATAGTCCTCCTCTTCATCGCAAGACCCTTCAACTTCATGCAAATGAAGTCCCTGTTCACTCTCCTCAAGCAGGCTAAGGTTCCATCTGTCACGTCCCCATCCCTTAGATCGGCGAGGAGGATGCGACCAACACCATGCATACGAGCAAACATCCCAATGAACATCGACAAGGATAAATGATGAGTTACAAAGCTTAATCATAATGCATACTAGATAACCAGATGCATGCTAAGATGAAGAATCCATCATCATACATGCATAGTTACTCAATGCATAAATTTTTATTCATACAGCAAAAGCAAACATATACATAAAACAGCATTCACATGTTCATCATGACTCATGAAATAGTAGATTAATTTCCAAGATGAAATAACAACAGTACTTATCTTTTGATGAAGAATCCCGCAACTATCTACGTCGCTGCAATGTTCCACCCAACCATAGGCCAGCGTGCTCATCAATCTTTCAGCACACTGCCACCCCCGAGCTGGGCATGATTCCTCCAAGGATAAGGGTCAACGCAGGCTCACACATAGCCAAGGGACACAATCAGCCAAACCAACACCGCTGGATTTATTAGGCCATCAACAAACCGGCCAAGCCAACACAGTTCAAAGACCCACCACTGCTTACACGCAGCAAAACAATCCCTTCACAGTCCTGTGAAGCAGGAAAAGACAACTGAGGTAATCCCAAACAAACGATGGACACAACTCAAGCCACAAGACAACCCAGAGTTGTTCTTGGCCCTGGCGTGGCCAAAACAACTTAGCAACAACACCCAAACCAGGGTGCTTCAGCAACCCAACTTCACAATGAAAATGACAACAACAATCCACAGTCCATAATGGATAATAAAAAGCATTCCCAGCATAGCCATGGGAACTCAAATGCAGACCTCAGCAGAAAACGGCTCACTACGAATACACAGTGGCCCAAAAGCAATTGGACACCATAGCCAACCAAAAACATGTTGAAGATGACACACATGCACAGTCCGAAATGGAAACAGAGATCGGACTCTCAACAACATCCAACAGTCGTGGAAGAGCAACAACAACCCAAATCATGGGTTACACAAACAACAAGCCTGAATCATGGGTTAAACTAACAGCAAGGCAGAAATCATCGATTAAAGCCACGGTCATTCACATACCAGCAGAAAATCGGGCCCCTTGAGGCCGTTTCACCTTCTCGCTGCATGCACAACCAAGAAGAGCCGTGACTGGTGAGTGAGGAAGACAAACTAAACTCTGCCTGCGCATCCCTTTGTGAGCATGAACAACTCCCTTATGCGCATGGATGAACAGACTTCGGCTCTTCGTGAGGAAGAATCGATCATGGAGAGAACGATCAGACCATAATCCTCCCCCTTGGAAAACGTGGAAGAGAGAAGAGTGAAGATAGTCGTGGGTGGAGTGTACATGTGGGCAAGGGACTGACAGTCCTGCCACCCCACTCCCAAAGATCATAACTGCCTCAACCACTAGCAATCGTAACTCCTCAGATACCCAACAAAACATTAAAGAGGTTGGAAGAGGTTGGATGAGACAAAAAGGTGACAAATCAACAAGGTGGCAACACATGGGTTTTATCCCCATAAACCAAGGTTTGAAATCCCCCACCCCTTATCCTTTGGAACCATGCCCTTTTCATTCAACATTGCACTGGCGTAGCTGGTTGTGGTTTTAGTTTTAATTGATGTGTGTATTTACATGATGCGGAATTATAATGTGCCAGATGGCACAATAAACCATCGGCAACTATCCCCATTGCCAAAACACACACACAACCAAATCGATGGTGGGGCTTTTTCCTTGAGCTCCTCACCATGATTAATTACAATATATACATCATGTAAACGGGGTCAAAACCGGGGACATTACATTCCCCTCCCCCTTGGAGTAACACCGTCCTCGGTGTTCCATTACATATATATACAATACATATATAATTGCACATCAAAATTTCAAAATTGGAGATTTGTCCCACGTTCAATCATTTATGTTGAACGTTCAAGACCAAGCCCCTTGGCTTCCATGGACTTCTCTTGCTGGTTCTCAGCTTCCAGCTAATCCCGAAGTCTAGGAACTTTGCGGCTATTTCCTTTGAGTCTTCATGCCTGGACCGTTTCCTCTCGGGTCGCTTGGACAATTGTCCCGTTGTTGATCCACCTTCCTTTCCTTTGCCGATTGCTCCCAGAAGGCTTTTCACCTCCCTTTGCAAACCAATAGAGTCTTGCAAAATATGGTGGTTCATCTCATTCTGCCTTCTTTGTATCTTGAGCATCTCCCCAAGATTATCTTGAGTCTTGGCAATCATTTGAAGGATACTTCTAGCTAAGTCCAACAACTTTTGATCTGCTGCCATATTCAATGTGCACCACCTGGTTTCACCTTTCTCACCTCTGTAATGCATCATTGAAATTCTATCAGACCAAGCATACTATAGACATTAAAATTAGTCAGTTAATTACCCAATTGGCATGACAGACCAAGTTTCATCAAGGAAACTTTCATATTTTTCATGCCTTCCCCAATAGGCACATGAGCTCATTCATGTCCATTCCTGGGTAGGGAATTAACTATTCCAGGATTCACAAATTTACTTAAGCAAATACACACATTTCATTCTCAATCATACATGCATTCAACAATCCTTTGTTTTCACAATGCATAAACATATATATATATATATGTAATCAAAAGGCAAGAGAGAGCAGTAAGAGTTTTTCCCCTCTTTGTGTTCTTCCATCTGGGAACCCACATCACCGCAGTGGCTTTTCATGCTCTCAGCCTCTTTAACTTCACTGTGAATGCTGGACCAATCCTTCTTGGTCATGACACTTAGTGTCTTCGGTCCATTCTAGACCTCTAAACCATGGAGTATCTCCACATGGTTTGTCTTGGCTACTTGGACTCCCCCGTCTTACTAGCACCTTTTTCATTACTGCTCATTCCGAGCTTTCCAGGACAGTCACATGTCCATATGCACCCCTAGGATTCTCTCATGGTCCTCGCTCCCAGCGATACCTATATCCAAACATTGAATAAATTCACATGTTTAGTTTATTCTCATCAGTTTTATCTCTAGAACAAGAGCTCAAACATCATAACCAAATCATATACACATGTATTTTCATATGCAAAATTTTCCAATACTTATCTATATTGTGCCTTTCCTCATTCATCCATAGGATCCTACTTTTCTTTGCAAGCCTTGGGATCGCCTATGGACTTAGATGTTAGGTCAGCACACAGGCTGCTCCACAACATCAATTTTTTTTTTTCAATGTCCAGCCAATACATCCTTATGTCGACTAGGCTTGGAACTTTATCATGACCGTTTCTAGGCCTAGGATCTACTATGGATCCTCAGGCATATCACAGCCCATCATACACTTATATCAACAATAACACATACACTTATACCAACCATACACTTATATCAACAATACGCTTATACCAACATACACTTATACCAACCATTTACCTTTACCTTTACCTTTAGCCTGTTAACACAAGCAACACAAGCAATACAAGCGAACTCATCAATGTTATTGCTCTAAAAAATGTAATCACATTTCATATCATTCACTATCAAGTATTGAGACACCAGGAGTGCATCCACTCCCTAGAGTGTAATCAATATTGAAAACCCTTTCATGATCCAACATCGGAAAAGTGTGCACCCATTCCCAGTGTGTGCCATGCATGCCCTATGCATACTCAAGCAATCGATCATAATGGAAATAAAATCAAACATGTTCTGCATACGGAATTTAATAATTAAACATGCATATTCATAGCAAGGGTCACATAACACTTATCCATTTTCCGTCACAGTATGCCTTTGTTAAGGAGGAATGGAGGCTCCTTCCCTAAGTTAACAGTCCCTCAGTTGCCATCCCAACTCCTTTCTACATTTCATATTCACACATGTCTTACCGACATACTTTATACCATCTCACTCATGTTACTACCGAACATGCAGTGCAGATGAGACATTTCCAAAATGTCCAATGGCGTTTCACCCAAAACCCATTTCCAAGGGAAAACCTTCCCATGAAGTTTGGCTCTTGCAGGTCATCACACATGATCTTCCTGCGGTGTGTATCCCTGACACATTCATCAAATAGAGAAACAATCAATCATTACCTGATAATACAATCCAATTGATCGTTCCATAACCAAGCAATGACATTGGTAATCAAATTCATTAGGAATTTGCAATTCTATCTACTACAGGAATTGACTTGTTCAATTGTGGGTTTCTTGTAAGTAGCACTACTATGCCCATTACAATTTTATTCTTACTATCATAACATGAATACCCACTTACCATGCGTCCCTCCTGACACAATCTTACACAAGCCAACAATGATTAGTAGTCGTCAACAATTCCTTTAAATTCGAAATTCACAATTCAAATTTAACAATCCAACTATTATGCACATCAACTATTTTCACAACCATGAGACTCTTCTCATAAAGTTTGGATCTTTTTACATGGTATATTCTGGCATTGGTCAGGGTCTTACCTCTAACTATCATGCTCGAAATAATCTACCTGAAATATGAGCTACAAACATCCAACACAATCTTATGCAAGCCAATAGTGGCTAGTAGTTGTCAGTAATTTCCTTAAATTCGAAATTCACAATTCGAATTTTAACAACCTATTATGCATATAGTATAGTAGATTCTAGCATTGTTCAGGGTCTTACCTCTCACTGCCTTGCCCAAAATAATATACCTGAAACATGAGCTTCAACATCCAAACACAAGCGTATGCAAGCCAGTAGTGACTAGCAGTTGTCAGCAATTCCTTAAATTTGAAATTCACAATTCAAATTTAATAAGCTCTTTCACATGGTAGATTCTGGCATTGGTCAAGGTCTTACCTCTCACTACCATGCTCGAAATAATCTACCTGAAACCTGAGCTTCAATCAACCAAACACAATCTTATGCAAGCCAATAGTGGCTAGTGGTTGTCAGCAATTTCTCAAATCCGAAATTCACAATTCGAATTTCAACAACCTATTATGCATACCAACTATTTTTACAACCATGAGACTCTTCTCATAAATGGTAGATTCTGGCATTGGTCAGGGTCTTACCTCTCAATTCCATGCTCGAAATAATCTACCTGAAACATAAGCTTCAACATCTAAAGACAAACTTATGCAAGCCAGTAGTGACCAGTAGTTGTCAGCAATTCCTTAAATTCGAAATTCACAATTCAAATTTAATAAGCTCTTTCACATGGTAGATTCTGGCATTGGTTAGGGTCTTACATCTCACTGCCATGCCCGAAATAATCTACCTGAAACATGAGCTTCAATCAACCAAACACTTGGTAATTCTGGATGCATATAACCCTTTTTCATTGCTACAACCATTACTGGAGCATTTTCAAAATTTATAAAATTCGAATACTTCCAGTGGTTAGTCACATCAACATTGCCAAAACTCATTTACTTCATGCAATCATCATCATACTAACATTTCAAGGTATAGTCATATCATTCATGCAATTACATGAAATGTTTAGATACTCCTTACTTCATAGGCATATCATTCATACCACCTTGCTCTTCCACAGAGCATTTCTGGCGGCCAATTGATCATGACTATCCTACATTCATAACAACCTTTGAAACAGTTCCAGAATTATCATTAATTCATCATTTCAGTCATTAGTCATTCATATATCTCATGCATTCATCTCAATGCATTCAACATACCACGCATGGCCTAACCATGTCCACTTCATATAGGATGCATTACTATAATCAATGTCATCATCATATATAGGTATGACACCTTCTACATTCCACGATTCACATGGTATGAGGTCTCTTGCCTTTATCAATCCATGGAATTTGTCATAACCAAACTCTTACCTGCATGGGTCTTACTTACACCCTTTCCGTGTCCAATTTGGTTGGTCCTTTGCAGGAGATTGCCAAATTTGCTCACCAACTTTTATCCTGGACTTGTTGCCTTATCCCTTTCCTCATAGGGTTGCTGGTCACATTCATCAGCATCAGCAACATATTCGGCTAGTTCCATGTCATCGTTGGTTTTCCCACTAATGCCAACATCAAAGCAATGGTTATCATTAGTGGTTCATTATATATAATTTGCAATATTCTTACCAACATGCAATTTCCTATGCATGCAATACATATCCTCATGCATTTCAAGCATAAACTTAGGAAATGTAGTTATAATCAGCAAGACAGGGTTTTAAGAAAAAATTCCCTTTTCAATTCTTTCATCCTGGCATGGAACTACTCCTCCACACAGCAACTCATTGACTTCATAGTTCTTTCTACCCTTGGGCATGCAACTATCCAGATTTGTCCATTTGATAACAGTGGCCATCACTAGCACTTTTCTGCTTCATGCTCAGATTCTGGTCACTTATCCTTGTTCCCTACCGGATAAGCTTTCCAACGCCTATCCACCTGCTTCATTCCGACCCTGTATGTGAAAACCACACCACTTCTAAGAATGAAGACTTTCACCAAGTCTCAGGAAAAACACACAACTGTATTTTGGTCCAGAATGCTAACTTCAACCACCTCATTTATGATGCACCATTCATCTTTTATGAATTTTGAGTTTAACTAATTTTCCCGAAACATAGAATTTTCTTTTCACATGAATGACTGTCTCAGGGGACGACGGGGGTCAAGGGGGCTTCCCCCCCTCGTTTTTTTTTTAAATCATTGGTTTTCACACAATCTGGTGCATAAGATCACTACCACTTTTCTTCTTCTCGGCCCACGAAAATCCATTGAAAAACCACTGAAAATTCCTCTGAAAAATAGCTGAATTTTCCTTTGTTCAATCGGGTCTCTTCCCCAATTATTATTCCAGAGAATCGGCTCTCAGAACCACTATTTATTCCACAGAATCGGCTCTTAGAACCATTTCTCTTCCGCAGAATCAGCTCTCGGAATGCTTTCTCCTTCCGATTGGCGTCGACAGCCTTTCTAATCGAAAGCCTTAATGCTTTCGCTTCCGCAACGGCGGCTCATGAAACGCTATCTTCTTCCGATCGGCAAACGACTTTCCATACTTAGAAAAAAAAAAAATTAAATTTCGGCATCGGCGGTCTTTTTCGTCGGAAGACTTAGTGCTTTTGCTTCCGCAACGGCGGCTCACAAAACACTTTCTTCTTTCGATCGACGTCAGCAGTCTTTCTCGTCGGAAGACTTAGTGCTTTCGCTTCCGCAACGGCGGCTCACGAAACACTTTCTTCTTCCGATTTTGGCGTTAGATAAATTTTTAACTTCTGGTGTTGATGCTCTTTCCACATCGGAAGCTTAGTGCCTTTGGCTTCCGCAACGACGGGTGCACAAACACTAATTCCTTCCGACGGGCGCCAAACCGCTTAGAAAAATTTAACTTACTTGCGGTGTCGGCTGTCTTCCCACATCCGAAGTCTAGTGACTTTGGCTTCCGCAATGGTGGCATGCCAAACACTAACTTCTTCCAATCGGCACTTACTTAGAACAATTTTAAACTTTTTGGCGTCGGCGGCCTTTCTGGTCAGAAGCCTTAGTGCTTTTGGCTTCCGCAACAGTAGCACACAAACTATTTTCTCTTCCGATTGGTCGCTCTTTTCTTAAAGAAATTTTAACTTTGGGTGTCGGCGGTCTTTGCACTTTGGAAGGCTAGTGCCTTTGGCTTCCACAACGATGGCACACCAAACACTAATTCCTTCCGACGGATGCCAAATCGCTTAGAAAATTTTTCCGATTTTCTTCAAACTGTTCCGTCGAACAGACTTCCGCCTAATGCTTCCACTACAGCGGATGTCCTTCCCGATATCTCTTCCGCTACAGCGGAATTCTTTCCTCTAGTGGCCCGACTGTTCAACACTTGGATGATTTTCTTTTGAATTTTACCAGTCGTCCACTGATTTCTGCTAGGAAGAATGAAGTCCTGCCTCTCTCACTGCATCCTTCATGGCCCATAGAGGCCCACTATTGCAACCTTTGCTCTGATACCATACTGTCACATCCCCATCCCTCAGACTGGCAAAGAGGACGCGACCAACACCATGCATACGGGAAAATAGCCCCATGAACATCGACAAGGATAAATGCTGAGTTACAAAGCTTAATCATAATGCATACTAGATAACCAGATGCAAGCTAAGATGAAGAATCCATCATCATACATGCGCAATTACTCAATGCATAAATTTTTATTCATACAATGGAAGAAAACATATACATAAAACAACATTCACATGTTCATCATGACTCATGAAATAGTAGATTAATTGCCGACATGAAATAACAGCAGTACTTATCTTTTTATGAAGAATCCCGCAACCAGCTATGTCGCTGCAACGTTCCACCCAACCATAGGCCAGTGTGCTCATCAATCTCTCAGCATACTACCACCCCCGAGCTGGGCATGATTCCTCCAAGGATAAGGGTCAATGCAGGCTCACACATAGCCAAGGGACACAATCAGCCAAACCAACACCACTAGGTTTATCAGGCCATCAACAAACCGGCCAAGCCAGCATAGTCCAAAAACCCACCACTGCTTACATGCAGCAAAACAATCCCTTCACAGTCCTATGAAGTAGGAAAAGACAACCGGGGTAATCCCAAACAAACGATGGACATGGCTCAAGCCACAAGACAACCCAGAGTTGTTCTTGGCCCTGGCGTGGCCAAAACAACTTAGCAACAACACCCAAACCAGGGTACTTCAGCAACCCAACTTCACAATGCAAATGACAAAAAAAATCCACAGTCCACAATGGATAATAAAAAGCATTCTCAGCATATCCATGGGAATTCAAACGTAGACCTCAGCAGAAAATGGCTCACTATGAATACACAGTGGCCCAAAAGCAATTGGACACCACAGCCAACCAAAAACGTGGGGAAGATGACACACATGCACAGTCCGAAATGGAAATAGAGATCAGACTCTTAACAACATCCAACAGTCATGGAAGAGCAACAACAACCCAAATCATGGGTTACACAAACAGCAAGCCCAAATCACGGGTTAAACTAACAGCAAGGCAGAAATCATGGATTAAAGCCACGATCATTCACATACCAGCAGAAAATCAGGCCCCTTGAGGTCGTTTCACCTGCTCGCTGCATGCACAACCAAGAAGAGCCACGACTGGTGTGCGAGGAAGACAAACTAACCTTTTCATGTGCGTACCTTTGTGAGTGTGAACAACTCCCTTATGCGTGTGGATGAATAGACTTTGGCTTTGTGTGAGGAAGAATCGACCATGGAGAGAACGATCAGACCATAATCCACCCCCTTGGAAAACGTGGAAGAGAGAAGAGTGAATACAGTCATGGGTGGAGTGTATGTGTAGGAAAGGGACTGACAGTCCTGCCACCCCACTCCCAAATACCATAACTACCTCAACCACTAGGAATCATAACTCCTCATCTACCCAACAAAACATTAAAGAGGTTGGAAGAGATTGGATGAGACAAAAGGGTGACAAATCAACAAGGTGGCAACACATGGGTTTCTCCCCCATAAACCAAGGTTTGACATCCCTCACCCCTTATCCTTTGGAACCATTCCCTTTTAGTCAACGTTGCACTACCGTAGCTGGTTGTGGTTTTAGTTTTAATTGATGTGTGTATTTACATGATGCCGAATTATAATGTGCCAGATGGCATGATAAACCATCGGCAACTATCCCCATTGCCGAAACACACACACAACCAAATTGATGGTGGGGATTTTGCCTTGAGCTCCTCACCACGATTAATTACAATATATACATCATGCAAATGGGGTCAAAATTGGGGACATTACATTCCATCGCCCTCTTTTGGTCTTTCTTGTTTTCCCTGATCTAAATGTCCTTCCACTCCTTAGGAACCCCGCTTCTAGTTCAGGTTCTGTATTTCCAGGGAACATCTCAACTCACCTTTTACCATTTTCTTAATAGGTCATCTGCAGTATAGCCTCCTTCATAGGCATGCAACTCAACTATTCAACTCTAAGATCCCCTTCTCATAGACAAGAATCTTGATCCATGCATTGATAGATAGCATATATCTTTTGCAGGGTCCTTGGAAAAAATTTCTTTTAGCCTCACTATACGAGGTTATAGTGTCTACCACGAACTCGGTAATGTATCCTTGCAAGATACTGTCAACCCAAAAATCAGCAGCTCTAGAGATAGCGTTACTTACAGTGGTTACCTCAAGAACCTACACAATTCCTCCAATGGCCCTAGCCAATGCGTCTTCAATTTTTCCAACCTTTCCTAGCATTCTATTGTCCAATGGAACTTTGCATCTTTCTTCAATAGTTTCTCCATATGTGCAGTGATCATTTCATATCCTATTATGAACTTCTGGTATTAGCCTGTATGTCCCAGAACTGACATGAGATATGCGACTGATGTAGGTGGTGGTAATTCCAATATAATCACAATATTTGCTGGTCAACCAAGATATCGTCGTGACATACGACGTAACCCAACAACATGCCAAATGGAGCGCATAAAATACATTTCTTATAATTGAACACAATCTGATACTAGAAACAATAATCCAACATCATATGCAGACTCTCAATATGGTCTCTTACTAGACCAAACACAGTCCAATCATCAAAGTATACTTCAAGAAATTTATGAATAAAATATTCAAAAGAAGAGATTACTATTCTAGAAAAAATAGCAGGTGCATTCTTGAGTCCAAAGGGCATTACCATATACTGGTAGCATCCCTATTCAGTGACAAAGGTTGTTTTGTGGCGATTCTCCTTCGTGATTCTGACTTGATGATAGCCCAAAAATCCATGAGTACATGAATACATTTCTTTCCCTCTGACACTTTCAAACACTTCATTTATAAATGGTTTTGGGAATGGATCATGCAATCCTGCATCATTCAACTTCCTCAAGTTGACACACATCCTGACTTCACCTATTGTCTTCTTATCCTCGATCACTATAGGGATGATCCATTCTGACTCCTCAATAGGTTCAATAATTCCAGCGTCAAGCATATGATCCATATCTACTTTTATCCTTTGTTTATACTTGGGGTTCCTCCTATATGGTTACTGCTTACTAGGTTTAGCATCTATTCACAGGGGTATTTTCATCCCCCCTAAGTATCCCTCTATTCCCTTCATTTCTGAGAAGTTGGTAGGGAATAGGTCCTGATATTCATGCAGTAAATCTATGATTTTTGCAACTATCTCTTCATCCCAATAATCTCCTATACTAGCTAAATTTGGGTTGTCTGATGATCCAATTTTTACTTTCTTAATTTTAATGGCTTAAGGAACTAGTCACTTGAAATAGCACTTCCTTCTACTTCGTGTGTTCCTTTTGATTCTTGTATGTTTATGTTAGTTGTATCATCATCTAGATCTCTAGCTAGATTGTAGCAAGCCATCTATTGATGAATGGTCACACAGCACTCGTGAGAGTTAGCCTCTTCAACAGGGGTCTTAGCAAATATCTTCTCCTTTATCACCTGAAGCGCAGCATCGATTGTAGGGTGCTCATCAACAAATTCAAATGTATGAGAAAACTGCTTAGAAATCCCTTCCCACTCTTGGGTTTCTTGTCGCAATTTAATAAATGCATATCAGGTTATAGGTGTCATTTCCAATGTATGTATGAATTGATGGACCCACTCTTGCCTCGAGTATTCTGCAAATACCATGCAACAATAATTAAGATGTTCCACATGATTTGTTAACCCTGAATACTTATGGTTTACAAGGGTGACCTCTTCTCCGAATCTAACTTCCATTAATATTATGCACTGAAGCTAGTTTGTTATAGACTTCTTATGCACACCCCACCATCTAGTGGGCATATATTTTAGTGCATGATCCAACGTGGAAAAGCACTGTGACTCCATTACAAGTCCCTCAAACTCATTTGAGCCTGGTCATGAGGTTAGGTAAACCCTCATAGGTTGGTAACTTATGCATCTTGTTCTCCACCCATCGCACAAACCTGGTAGTTCTTGCACACCTTCTCATAGAGACTTCATGTAGCCTATTTTTCCAATTATCTGAAGCTTCCCCTGAGTCAGATGTGTAGGACCTAGCACTCTTCTAGATTAGGTTTCCATCTGCTGTCAAATTGATGTATTCTTCTTGTAATGCAGTAACATTGTAGATCTGGTTGAGGAAGTCAACCTGTCCATCATTATATACATGCTCGACGTATCTCTGTCCCTCTAGTGGATCAATTGGCGACACCACTCTGATCTCATTATCCTTGAATGAGAGGATCCTTTTCTTGAAGCTTATAATAGTTTGGTTATCTATATCCCAATATATGCCCAATAATGTGGGATGTGGGTTTGTGTCATCAACAATATTAATTACTTAAAAGTCCGAAAATGTGTGCAATCCTTCAATGTCGACAGATACTTGACTCAGCCGGCCAATGGGTAGCACCTTCACCTGATTCACAAGTCATAGCTAGACAGGGGACCAGTCTAGGTGTGGCTTGCCCATACTTTCCCGGGTTTTTCATGTCAAAATATTGACATTAGACCCTAGGTCTAAGAAGATGTAATCCATGTCATAGTCACCTATCTGCATAGTTATTCTTAACTCATGACTAGTTTTAAACTTCCTTCTCACTTGATTAAGTTTCTTTTTCAGGTCATGGCTCTATGGGTATCTCTTCTATCATTGCTTGTAGTTCTGCAATGACATCTTTATCTTGTATTAGCATTAGACAACTTGACAAGAAGGATTTGAGCTTACTAACCTTTTGTTGGACATTCTTCTGAAATATGCACTGAAATCGTTTAGGAATCTCTTTTTTTCTTTACGTTGATGGTTATGCTACATCCACAAATTTTGGTTGCATATCCAAGAATACTTCCTTCTGTTTCTGGATGTCAAATGATACCTTTTTCTGTGTCGTATGTCGTACCTACAGTTGCAGTTGTTCTTATGATTTATCCTGATCAGCTCCGGTCATAGCCCCTCCTCATGTTATGACAACAGAATTTGGAACTCATGGTTCAGCCACAATCATATGAAAATTCATGTTTGGATTTGGGTTTTCACACTGCGTAGGAGTAGTTCCCGCGATAGTCCTTGCTTGCCATTTTGCGATCAACAGAGGACATTTCTCCACATTATGGTCCCGTCCCTTACAATATGAACATGTCTTCGCAGGTTCTAATAAATCTCTGGCATAGTGAACCAGTTGTCCATAGTTATAGCATGTAACTTGGCATCATCCTCTACCAAATCCTCCTCCACCTCTTCCTCTAAATTTTCCACCACCCCTTCCCTGCGGGTGGGGTTGCTGTGGTGGGTACTGGTTCTACTGATACTATGGCTGGTAGTGATTTTGTTATGCATACAATTGCTAAGGAGCGTACTGATATTGATATTGATTTGGTATTGATTGGGTGGGAACTACGCAGGAACATACGATGCTTGCACCTATTTAGCCTGAGAAGGCCCTTCATTTTTCATTAAGTATCGACAGTCTTTTCTTTCAAAAGCTGGTATGCTCTGTAATCTTTTTCTTCATGTCCTACTGACTTACAAAATTTACAGAATAGATTTTCTAGGGTATTTACAACTTTTTTCAAATATAAACATTCTTCGTTGTGATGCCCTCTAGAGTAACATATGCGACACCATGGTAGCCCATGGCCGTTTAATGGATTTGGTGCACCTAACGCGATATAGTTCATGAAGGTCAGGTAGTTATCCTTAGAATTCACATCCATTCTACATTTCACGCACCATAAATATTCTTGTAATTCCTTACCCTTCTTGATGTCCTAAAGATGTATTGTTAGATTAGCCAACTACGATTGAATCTGTACCATTCCTTCGGCACCATTGCCAATGGGCAAGGCCTCTAGATTCATTTCTAACTCCAATGCTTCTATTTGTGATTCAATCTTTTGTTGCATTAACGACCCTCGGATGTGTGGTAGTAGCGTAGAAATAAACCACTCTTTATGTTGTACATCTGACATTTGGAAGCTTACCTTGGCCATCAAATTTTGAACTGCTGGTCAAAGTCCCATACTGATTCTGCCAATTCTTGCTTTATCTCTTTGATCTCAGTACTGCACTGCAACTCAGACTTTGGTTTTTTGAACTTAGAGATCATTGCAGCATGGATCACATCCAGATTCTTCTGTGGTGTTTCGGCAGGTGTGACACAAACTTCATAAACCAATAAAGTGCACGACCCCTCAGAGTCATGGCAATTTGGCCCTTCTTTATGTCTGCGTCATGGACCAAATGAACCATCCAAATAGCTTCACAAAGGGACCAATGCTACTTTGGATCTTTCGCTCTATTTCCATTAAATGTGGGTAACTGAATATCCACTCCAACCATTGAGTTGGCATCGAGGTTTTCCTATAAAGGGTTCAAAGGTGGTATATTTTCTAGTGTATTAGTCACAGTACCAGCGTTATCAGTATTAGTAGTCCTCTCTGGGGACAAGACTCTAGATCTCACCTCTGGGGATATTGTTGGTGTGATATAATTATGTCCCAACCTTGGTGTTTCGACAGAGTCTTCATAGTCCTCTTGTCCTTCTAAAATCAGGATGTAGTCCTCCTCTTCATTGTAAGACCCTTCATCTTTGTGCGACCGAATTTCATGTTCACTCTCCTCAAATAAACTAAGGTTACGTCACTGCCTTTTGGTCATTCTTCTTTTCCCTGATCTAAATCTCCTGCCACTCCTTAGGAATCTTGCTTCTAGTTCAAGTTCTGTATTTCCAGGGAACATCTCAACTCACCTTTTCCCATTTTCTTAATAGGTCATCTACAACACAGCCTCCTTCACGGTAACACAACTCAACTATTCAACTGCTAGATCCCCTTCTCATAGACAATCATCTTGATCCATGCATTGATAGATAGCAGATATCTTCTGTGGGGTCCTTGGATTTTTTTTTTCAGCCTCACTGTATGAAGTTATAGTGTCTACAGTGAACTTGGTAATGTATCCCTGCAAGATATTGTCAACCCAATAATCAATAGCTCTAGAGTAGCGTTACTTACGCTGGTTACCTCATGAACCAACAAAATTCCTCCAATGGCCTTATTATAGCTGATTTTACCACACATGATGAATCACATTTTTATGGCCTTCTCTGTCCCTCTACAAACTCCTCAGACACCATGGACCAATTTTGTACCTTTGATGTTTCCAATATCATCCCTAAAAACATGCAAAAATTGCCATACACAACTTTTAAACCCTTTATCGTGTATATACACGGGTTTGACCCCTAAAACCACATACATTAGGATGTGTGCAAAAGGCCAAATTGTTTTTGATTTTTCCTTGACATGGATCTGACTCACTTGTCTCCTGACCTTCCATATTCCTTGAGATCGCTCGGATTCAACCCTTCATTGCCCCATTGAAGAGCTATATAAGGAACCCTTTGGATACATTGAAGGCACGAGGAATTGAGAGCAAGAAAACTATAGTCCATTATTGCCGGAGCTTATACTTGAGTCTGCATCCCTTTGTCCCTTGGAGCACTTTTGTGTTCTTCCCAAGCTTTCCTTTTTCTTATGAGCTTGCTATCGAGAGATGGAGGATTCAAGTGGTGGAGGCCCAAGTGGGGGATTTAGTTTCTCTGATTCGTAGACGTGCCAATAGAGGTTGTCTCTATTGTAATATCTATTTTATATTAATAGAAATATCTTTTCCTGTCCAATAATGTGTATTTGAATGAATATTTCATCCATGGATGATTTCGAATGATTATATGTTATTGATTATATGTGCTAGAGTAGGTCTAACATGATTATATATAGCATGCTTGTCTTGTTTATTGAATGTTGAGGAAGCAATTTATCAATTCAAGTTGGAGTTGGAAAGCTCAATGGGGATCTACATCAACCATCCGGAATAAGGTATGAATCGAGATCCTTTAGTGTTAGATATTTGGTTTCTCTTATATAAAGGAAAGGATTGATTTCTGAAGTCAAGATGTCTGTTGTGGTACCCCAAGCCATAGGAATTTATCTCCATAACAAAATTGGCGACTCCATTAGGGAGTTCCTAGTAATTTTCCTTTGGGGGTTTTATCAGCATTCAATGTTCTTGAATTGCTCTGATTTCTATGTTTCTGAGTCGGGTCTGGGGGCATGTTTTCCTGGTAGTGTCTGATTGTTGTGAATTTTGTCTCAGCTTATCTACTTTCCTTCATTTTTATACGTTTCTCTTCCTGTACGCGAGTTTTTAACTCACAGTCGCGTATACACAAGGTTTTGACTGATATAGCCGCGTATATACATGGGTTTACTACAAACAATCGTGTATGCCTTGGGTTTTTCCTTTTAGAGGAATATTGATTGTTGTTGGGTGAATTTTGGTGATTGCTGAGTCTCCTTTGATACTGCTAGAGTCTGTATACACCTCTGTTTCTAACCAGAGACACCATTTTTAGGGTAATTTTTTTTTAAAGAATGTTCTTGTCATTGCATTTTTCGATTTTTTGTTTTGGGATTAGTGCATTAGAGTTCTTTTAACTTAGTACTTTGTGTGAGTGCTATTTGATTGTGCTTGCAGAGTCTCGGGGTGGTAGAATCATTCTTTTGCTTTGCTATCTCATTTTTATTCAAAAAATCCAAAAATATTTGTTTCTTTGCATCATTATGCATTGCACTTTGCATGGTACTTGCACTAGATTTGCTTAGAGAAGTATTAGTCAGGCTTTCATATAGGAATGATTGCATTTGTCATTTGAAGAAAATTTTGCACTTCACGTAGTAGCATGCCCCATTTTTCATTTGACACAATGCATTTGCATTGGTTGTTAGGTGTGCATTTTAGTTCATGTTGTGTAATAACACCATTGGTTGCACGCTCATCTACCTTTTCTGAGTAATAAAGCCAAATAAAATCAATGCTTAATTAAAATGGATTACACTATTTTCTTTGATAGGGTACATCAACAAGATTAGGTTTTAGGGTCTTGGAATAGTTCATTGTGAGTAAATTCTCCAAGACCACTAAACAACAACATGTATGTGTCTGTCCAGGTGAGAGTGTGAAATTCCTTGATATAATTAGGGTTTCTCAGGATCCTCCTCTTACAAGGGAGTTAGGCACGAGGCAGTGTGAGTAGTTATTGATTGGGATGACCCCTAGTCATAGCTGAGTAGCACCGGAGATATTTCTAGGATTGTATTCATATATGGGGGCTCTTTCGAGAGTTTCGGGCTTTGCTACCCTGCCCAGATGGTCAATACCGCTTGCGAATGTCCGCTTGAACATTGATTATGATGAGGTGAACTTAGTTGCCTTACCTAGGTTATCAAGGGGGTACTTTGCATGGGTTATTCTACAGGTGTCTCAGCCAGGTTGGGGTCGGATAGCATAATCACTATATGCATTGAGGCTAAGGGCCACAATAATTGATTACGAACCTCCGCTTCTTATGTATGGGAGTCTCAAGCCTCTCCTAGGAAAGACATTCCTGCTTCATTTGGGAGCTCACGTATCCTACCCTTGTTTGCTTGTGATTGGCTTTAGATTATATTGGTGTATGCTCTGTGCACTCTAGCTTGCTTAGGGTTTGCGTAAGTAGAGAGTCTTTTTCATTTTTTGAGTCATTGTGGATTTGGGTGTGGTACCCCACCATTCTCGTTGTTTAGCAGGACTTCCACCTTCTACATCTCCTCCTCCTTTGGGAGAGAGAAATAGACAGTCTAGGTGGACTACTTCTTAGATTGATTCACACACGATGGGAGATCATGAAGAAGAAATTCCTGAGTTATCTTCTCCACCTCAATATGTTGGGGAAGAGGACCCTAAGCCTATATATGAACCTTCACCTGATATTCCTACACATTATAGGTTTGATCCATCACATGATATACCTACTCACTCTAGGTATGATCCCTCATACACAGGTTGCTGGTATTGGATGTCGGGAGATGAGACTCATCATGAACCTACAAGTAGTAGTTATGCTAGTTATGGCATGTCTTGCATCCCTACACATGATATGGCATTCCATGCTAAGTCAGAATTTGATCCGAGCACTATGCCTGGGGGCATTCCCATTCCTTTCCATGTCGATAGATTTGGGAGCATGATTCACATTGCACCCTCCATCCTGGTGATGGAGGCTACATCTCACGTTCGTCATAGACCTAGTGTTAGTAGTCCTATTCAGATACCAGACCCAAGACGAGTGACAGTAGGGAATACCACTTACATAGTTTCTCATGTCCCTTCATCCTCTATTCCTAGTTCTTCGAATGCTATTCCTCCCCATCATTCATGTGGTCCTTCGGGCTGGAATGTCGCTATGATTCATGTGCATACTGCTGCTACTCACGTAGTTGCGTCTTAGAGTCAAGTAGCTCTTGTTGTCTCGAGAGTTCATATTCCTACTTCTGGAGGTCATGTTCCTACTTTCGAAACATCTATGCCTGCTTATGGAGTTTCTCATGGGACATCTCATGGAGCTTCATATGGACCATATTATGGACCGCAGTATGCACAAAGTTATTCACCTTAAGGGTACGAGTATCAACAACCCGCTTACTCCCAGAATTATGGCTCTGTATCCCCAAATAGTCAAGGTACACCACATTATGGTGCTTCCATGCCACCCTACATGGGTCAAATGAGAGGAGGATAATATGGCCATGGCCATGGTGGTTACGATAATCAGTCCTACGTGAACCAAAATTATTATGGAGCATCTCATAGACCTATTCAACCTAGGCTCCCTTTCCTCGCAACGTTAAATTTTCCTGACTTGTCGAGACTAACGAATGGTCTGGTATCTTATGACCTGACTTGACCGACTGTCCCTACAAAGCTTCCCTCAAACATCCCCAAATTCGAGGGCAAAACAGAAGAAGATCCTAGTAAACATGTTACTACATTTTACCTTTGGTGCTCTTCTAATTCCTTACACGAAGATTCAATCCGTTTAAGGCCATTTCAATGCACCCTTACAGGGCCTGCAGCGAAATGGTACATAGAGTTACCTGCGAGGGCATTCGCTTTGTTTGATGACCTAGCTATGACTTTTCTTAACCACTTCCAGCTACCAGTGTGTTATGACATTGGTACAAAACTCTTGTCGACATTTTGGCAGGATAAAGCCACGCATATCTCGGACCATATCCAAGAGTGGCGTAGACGAAAGAGATTGATTAAAGCCTTCATACTGCCAAAGTTTCTCCTTGAATGGTTCCTTAAGTCATTATTACCTTATATAGCGAAGGATGTTTCTACATCTGGAGTTCAGAGCAAGGAACAAGCCATTTTTAGGGCACAGGAATTGGATTTTATTTATGCTCAATCTAGTTTGTTATATGAGATCATTCCTAACGCACCACGTTCTAGTGTCGACCCTAAGATCAAACCTGGACCACATGCTGATGGCATCATTGGTTGTACAAGTGCCAAACTTACAGATTCGGTTGTGAAATAGGTGAGTCAATTGTCTATCAACCAATATGCCTTGGGACAAGCCATGGCTTCATCTCAACCCACCCAAATAGCGATTGTGCTTTCGGTGCAATCGTTGGACCAGAAGGGTAACCAATAACCCGAAAGGAATAAGAAGAAGGGTAAAAACAATCGTAAGGGTGGGAATAGGAATGAAAATGCCAATTCTAATGACAAGAATGCCCAAAATGTTGGGGGGTACAAGTAGCCTAAACATAAAGTTAAGTTTCCTTGCAAGTTGTGTAAGGAGGACCACCTCACTCACTTGTGCCCTTCAATAGAAGAATCCTCGAGGTTCATAGCGCAGGGCCCAGCTGTGTTGAGTAACCCTTTACCTCATAATCAAAATATGAACTCAAGGACCCATGATCATTCTGGTGGGGATCAAGATCCACCGAAAACTATTAATGGTCATGGTTGCATCAATATGGTGCATGCTGCTAAGGTTGTGACTCATGCGAAGGGCTATGGTTCATCACAACCTGACCTTGGAAAGGAACTTACTCCACTCGAGAGTCTGTTGCCTCCTAATACACACTTTATGACATGGGGAAGTCTCCAACCCGCTTTGTGTGTCTTTGGGGGCAAGTTAGAGCTGGGGACCACTGTTACCACAGTCCACAACTCCTCCATTTAGGCAAGATCCCAACAGAGCCAAGGGGGGTAGTCCCTACAGGAAAATGTTCCTAAGATTATTAACTATTAGTTAAAGGGATCTTTTATTAAGATTACAAAATTACAAGATCAATTCCTAGATTAAATGGAGTCAAAATATTACAAGTTACAAACTTACAAAAGAATTAAGAATGATTATCCACAGTTGCCTAAGCTAAGCAAGATCTACAAATTACTAAACAATATGATTACTTAATCAAATGAATTAAAGATGCCACCACAAGAGTTTACGAAACTGAAAGAATTACTCGCAACTAAAAAGTGAAAAGCTTGCAGTAAAAACCTTGAACAGCAAGGCAAAGATAAATAACAGTGACCTGTGTTTGTAGGAAGTTTTGCAATGTCTCTTGTAAATTTTAATAAATTTTATTAGAGTTGAAATCTTTGATTAAGTCTTCGAACCGGTGGTGTGACTAACCCAATCCAGTATTTCTCAAGTCAAAGAGGGAATGCTGTTACACACAACAAAGTGGGAGCAAAGCCCACCCATAGCTCACAGGTCAAACCCCAATGCCCCAGTGCTCAACAAGGAGGACGTAAAACACTTAGATACCCCCCATGGTCTACTACCCCAAGTCACCTCCGAGGCACTATTTTTAATCAACAAGAAAATTACTAGATGGATGCCTATTAAACTAAGACTTGTCTATCCCCTGTCGTATCTCGTGAGTACCCCGAAGCGTGATAACCGAGTAGAGGAGCAGGAAATAGTGAAGTTGTTGTTGGTTAATTTTAGAAGTAAATTTTAGTCTTCGTGATTAGCATGCAAGGTAAATTTTAAGCTATCAACAAGATCAACCAAGCGGTATCCCTTATGGGAGGTGTTGGTACTTGATCTTGGACTGAAAAAATGAAATGTGAAAGATTGTAACAAAAAAAAGAAATAAATTTGTTTTAATTAACTAAGCCCCCACTTCTCCTGCTTTTCATATCCAACTTGAAGTCCCTAAAGGGATATGACAAGTGGATAGATGATACACAGGATAGATGGGTTGTATGATTACCCCTTTGACAGAAAATTAAAAATTACTGAAACTTGAAGGAAACTGTAACTAGCTAAAGCAATGCTAACCGCACAACAATCTCTGTGACAGAGATGGTAGTCTGTCACAGAGATAGTGGGTAAATTAAAAATAAAACTAGAAAGGAAAATACAACTAGCTAAAGTAGTAAACTAACCTCACAACAATGTTTGTAACAGAGATGGTGGTCTGTCACAAACATAGGTGGGTGAACAGAAAAATAAAACTGATTAAACTAACCTCACTTCAATCTCTATGACAGAGATGGTGGTCTGTCACAAAGATAGGTGGGTAAACAGAAAAACTTGCAAATAAAACTAACTCTAAGCAACTACTTATACAATTTTACAGCAGAGAAATACGCCAAAGAGAACTTCTCATTTGGGGTTTACAATGTAATAGAAGAGAGAGAAGAAGTGTAGTTTAGGGCCTCTTTTGGACCAAATTTTTGCTGATTTTTTCTGGGCAATTTAGGGCAGCATAACCCCCTGTTTCTGTGCATAAAACCTGCAAAAAATCAGCAACTTACTTGCTGAAAATTACTGCAGAAAATTGAAACAGAAAGTTAGAACAATTTAGTGTACAACCCAGAAATTTTACAGAAAAAATCTGAACTTTAAAAAATGAAAAAACAGAAATTTTAGTGGATGAAAATGAATGTTTTTAGGGTGAAAAAAACATATAAACAACAGATTTATAAGCCTATACTAATATATGATGGATGAGGGCCTTAAAACAAGGGTTATATTCACTATATAGTGAATAAAACCCAGTTTCATGATAGGAAAAGAAAAATGGCCGAATTGACAATTTAAAAAAAAAATGAAACCCTTGGAGGAGCCCTTCTTAGCTTTGGATCACTGCAAATAAACTATTAAAGCTGCAACCAGAAATCCAAGAGATGAGAACAATAATAAATTTTACAAAATACTTTGTAGAATCTTACTAATCTACTCACAAATGAAGATAGAAATACTTCTACCTACAAGTCTCTCCACAAAATACTTTGTGGAGAGCTTCCAAGGTAAACAAGAGCAACAATAATTGAAAATTTTACAAGGTTACCTAACTAATCCAAGCATGAAATGAGAAAACGATGGCACACTATTCCTCTAAAGCTTCCTTCTATTATGGCCCAACTAGGGCAAGATTCAATACAAAGTAGCAAGAGGCTTGGGCCAAATGCTTGAGAGAATATGAGAAGAAAATGGTGAAAGATTTCGGCAACATAACAATAGCATGAGAGATCCTGTTAAATGAGGGAGTGAGACCCTCATTATATAGTTGAGGAATACCCCAACACCTTGAATATCAAAGGCCAAGATTAGATCTAGATCTAGATTAGATCTCCACCACTAGATCTAGGTATTTGACTTTTTACCACTCTCAACCAATCTACACCCTTAGATTGCTTTTTAATCCATGGCTTGAGTGCTTGATCCATGTCTTCACCATTTTCCACCCTTATATCTAGGGTTTTGACCAAATGCTCATTTGATATGAGTTTTGAGGGTTTAGAGTGGGCCCAAGCTAGGTGCCCCCTCTAGATCTAGTGGCCTCCTCTAAACTAGCCCCCTCCAAAATCATGTAGCACCCTCCAAATGTAGTTAGACGTCCTCCAAAATGTAGCGCCCTCTCCAAATTGATGTGACACCCTCTTTATTTGGTGGCGCCTCCATATGTAGCGCCCTCTATAATGGCTAGCGCCCTTCTTTATTTTGATGCACCACTAAAATGGTTAGCGCCTCCACATTTGGTAGCGCCTCCTCTAGATAGGCACCCCCATTATATGCTAGGTGCCTCCCCTTTTATATGACGCCTCTTCTATATTTAGCACCCCACTATATTGGGGGTTTTTACCACTAGTGCCCCTCTTTGGGCCTTTTTACATGCAAGCGCCATCTTTAGTGAGGGTTCTCCACTTGAAATGACTCTAAACTTGGCCTTGACTTTTCCATTTGCTCCAAAAAAGACATTTAACCTTTAGACTTAGGCTAAATACACATTTCACCTTAGATTTAGTTTTTCACTTTAATTTTTAAATTTTTCCAATTTTGACTTAAGAAAAATTAAAAAATAAACTTGGAAAAATTATATCTTGGCCATGGGGGGGTGGAAAAATTTTAAATAAATTTTTCCTAGGCTTAGGAACCCCCAAAAAAAATTACCATGGCATTATTTGATTTTTTCCTTCAAAATCAAATAATATGAATTTTTGTCTTAGGAAAAATTAAAAATTTCCCTAGGGGAGATAGACCCCTCCTGACCAAAATCGGTCTATCTCTTCAACCACTTATCAGAATGACATGGGACTCGAGGAAGTGGCTTAGGGGGTTTCATAGCAATTTTACCTTGCATTCATAGCCCCTATTACAAAATGTCAGTGCTTGAGCAATTACATTATTACATCAAAACTTAGTTAATTAATCACCAAGGGGTGAAATTAATTAACTAGAAAAAATAAATAAAAATACAACAACATAACGAAACTCCGCAAGAATCTATACAAATGTCTAGCATGGTCATGAATAAAATTTTTGCACCCTTAGCCACCCCATGGACTTGACTGTTAGAATGCCCATCACCACTTTGGAGGATTTTGAGTGAAAAACCAAACCAATTAAAATCGTTTACACAACAAGATTAATTGGAAAGGGAAAAAACACTCGATGAGGGGACTTTCCTAACAACCAGTTCCGTGGTGTGGAATCCATATCATATGACCCACACTAGCACATATAATTACATTAATTTTCCCATGCAGGGGAGTGGACATTTCATTTTACAAAGGGGCAATTGCCCTGCAGAAGTGAAAAAATCGTCAGATTTTTCCAAGGTACAATTTGTACAACTATGTACACCTTCATGTACATGGAGTTGCCACCTAGTCAAAATAGGTGGGAAACATCTGGATCCAACTTGGGGACATGTGTTCGATCATCGGAGAGCATACGAGAACTCCAGACTCTGCAACCACAAATTCTCACCAATAACCAACATAAGTCCTCATGTAGAAACCAATAAATAATCAATAACGAATAAATGAAATGATGACACCATGATCATACATGTATGCATAAATAATTTCAAAGAATGAAAAAATTCAAAGGTGTTAAAAGAATTCAAGGAAAAGGGTTAGAGCTACGTTACAGAGAGTGTCCCTTAGGACACTAAGTATTTATCTTTTTGAAGAAAAATCTGATTTGTGGCTTGTTTGACCCTTTCTTGTTTCTTGTGACTTTGATAGTGCCTCACATCTTTGAAAATTTGCCAAAAGTCCACACTATCAAAAAACTTCTCATGCCATATTTTATTAACTTCCTTAATTTTGATTCCATCCTTTATATTTTCTGGGAAGCTAACAAAAATAACATGATCCGTTACACTATGTACACTGTCCACATTCTGAAAAAAACACTGATTCATTCTGGCATTCCTCGACTGTCTTTTCCTCTAAAACATTCTGAAAATGATCTGACACTTTACTGACTTGAGGAAACCTTACTAAAGCCTTGGGTGGCTTATCCTTTTGGGCTGGAACCTTTACATTCTCTGCTACAGGAACCGATACCTTTACATTACTGATCCAACCCCCTAAATTCATACTCAAATTATTATTTGAAAATACACTTTGTTTAGGGGAAAGTTCATGGTCACATGTTTCTTCTACTTTGACCATATTTCTAGCCATGCAAACCATGTCCTTACTATCTTCTACTGAATCCAATAAATCCTCATTATTGTCAAACACACATTCATGACCCATCATATTAACCTGTTCCATTCTTTCTCTAGCTGCTAACTTTTTCTTTATAATCTGAAAGAAAATGGGACAAGTCCCTTCCTCATGTGAATCATCACAAGCCCTACAGTAAGGGATTACTGGGTCATCAAACCAATTGTTTGCTTCCATAGGCTCTGGAGGTCTTTCTTGTTCTTGATAAGGGGGTCCTTTAGGGAGACCCTTTTCCCATCTATCATTTGGCTTATGATTATTACCTTTATCTTTTTCCATGGAAACCATATTATTATGCAATGCTGTCTAGTTTGCCTGTATGGAAGCTATCTGATTAGCATGATTCAATTCCATTTGTTTAATCAATTGGGTGAGCTTATCTATGGAGTCACCTTGAGGTTCTTGGTTTTAAACTTTCTTAACTTCCTTTGAAATCCCAAGAACATTTGATTTCCCTGAATCTTGCATATTCTTATCTATTTTAATAGCTTTGTCTTGTGCCTCCCTAACATTTGTAGGCTCTTTATCCCTTAGCCGGTATCTCATTTCCCCTTCAAAAGCTTGAATGTAGAAAATTAAGATGGCCTTTTCAGAAGGCTTAATATCTTGAGGGAGACTCTTAACCAATTCATTAAATCTTCTGTTAAATCCTTCCACTGTTTCATTATCTTCCTTATGGCTAGAGTGCAAGGCAGTTAACAAAGAATGGTGATCCCTCTTATCTCCCCATTTATCATTGAAAGATTCAATGATTCCCTTAAGGTCTTTAAACGTGTTATCATCATGTTCCATAAACCAATCAATGGCCTCTTCCTCTAAGGATAAAACAAAGAGTTTCATATTCACATCCTCATGGTTGTGTGCCATACACCATCTTGCAATACATAAATTGAAATTTCTGATGTGGGCTTTAGCACTTGTAGCATTGTCTCCTTGAAAAGAAGGAAACTTATCAACAACTTTCTCTGGAACTTCATGAGGGTAACCAACAATTTTAGAGAAATCACATGGTCTATAATAATTATTCATTCTTCAGGTTGGTTTACTTAGATAAACCACAAAGGCATATTAGAAATTGGCTTCTTCTCCAAGACTTGTAAAGATTCTACAGGGAGCAAGTTTGTTCAACTTCCTCTAAAATCCTTTTTAGGATCTAAGAGGGAGCTAAGAAAACCAAAGGGCTCCAGGTAGAATACCATACTATATATTTTGAAGTGGAGTCACCACTTGGAGAATAAGTAAACTTCCAATATGGGTAAAAGAAAGAAAAATAAATAAAAAATTAAACTTTTTTTTTAAGGTTATTCCAAAATTTTTATTAACACTTCAAAAATGAATTAAATTGAATAATTAAAGAATTACATCTAAAATTATTTAATTAATGTCAGTACCAAGGACAAAAGACTTGTCCCCGGCAACGACGCCAAAGATGTTGCCGCCTAATACACACTTTATGACACGGGGAAGTCTCCAACCCGCTTTGTGTGTCCTTGGGGGCAAGTTAGAGCTCGGGACAATTGTCACCACAGTCCACAACTCCTCTGTTTAGGCAAGATCCCAACAGAGCCAAGGGGGGTAGTCCCTACAGGAAAATGTTCTTAAGATTATTAACTATTAGTTAAAGGGATCTTTTATTAAGATTACAAAATTACAAGATCAGTGCCTAGATTAAATGGAGTCAAAATATTACAAGTTACAAACTTACAAAAGAATTAAGAATGATTATCCACAGTTGCCTAAGCTAAGCAAGATCTACAAATTACTAAACAATATGATTACTTAATCAAATGAATTAAATATTCCACCACAAGAGTTTGCGAAACTGAAAGAAATACTTGTAACTGAAAAGTGAAAAGCTTGCAGTGAAAACCTTGAACAACAAGGCAAAGATAAATAACAGTGACCTATGTTTGTAGGACGTTTTGCAATGTCTCTTGTAAAATTTAATAAATTTTATTAGAGTTGAAATCTTTGATTAAGTCTTCGAATCAGTGGTGTGACTACCCCAATCCAGTATTTCTCAAGTCAAAGAGGGAATGCTGTTGCCCTCAACAAAGTGGGAGAAAATCCCACCCGTAGCTCACAGGTCAAACCCCAATGCCCCGGTGCTCAACAAGGAGGACGTAAAACGCCTAGAGACCCCCCACGGTCTACTACCTCAAGTCACCTCTGAGGCACTGTTTTTAATCAACAGGAAAATTACAAGGTGGATGCCTATTAAACTAAGACTTTTCTATCCCCTCTCATATCTCGTGAGTACCCCGAAGGGTGATAACCGAGTAGAGGAGCAGGAAATAGTGAATTTGTTGTTGGTTAATTTTAGAAGTAAATTTTAGTCTTGGTGATTAGCATGCAAGGTAAATTTTAAGCTATCAACAAGATCAACCAAGCGGTATCCCTTATGGGAGGTGCTGGTACTTGATCTTGGACTGAAAAAATGAAATGTGAAAGATTGTAACAAAAAAAAAAAAGTTGTTTTAATTAACTAAGCCCCCACTTCTCCTGCTTTTCATATCCAACTTGAAGTCCCTAAAGGGAGATGACAAGTGGATAGAGGATACACATGATAGATGGGTTGTATGATTACCCCTTTGACAGAAAATTAAAAATTACTGAAACTTGAAGGAAACTGTAACTAGTTAAAGCAATGCTAACCGCACAACAATCTCTGTGACAGAGATGGTAGTCTGTCATAGAGATAGTGGTTAAACTGAAAATAAAACTAGAAAGAAAAATACAACTAGATAAAGCAGTAAACTAACCTCACAACAATCTTTGTAACAGAGATGGTGGTCTATCACAAAGATAGGTGGGTGAACAGAAAAATAAAACTGATTAAACTAACCTCACTTCAATCTCTGTGACAGAGATGGTGTCCTGTCACAAAGATAGGTGGGTAAACAGAAAAACTTGCAAATAAAACTAACTCTAAGAAACTAATTATACAATTTTATAGCAGAGAAATACCCCAAAGAGAACTTCTCATTTGGGGTTTACAATGTAATAGAAGAGAGAGAAGAAGTGTAGTTTAGGGCCTCTTTTGGACCAAATTTTTGCTGGTTTTTTCTGGGCAATTTAGGGCAGCAAAACCCCCTATTTCTGTGCATAAAACCTGCAAAAAATCAGCAACTTACTTGCTCTAAATTACTACAGAAAATTGAAACAGAAAGTTAGAACAATTTAGTGTACAACCCAGAAATTTTACAGAAAAAATCTGAATTTAAAAAAATGAAAAAACAGAAATTTTAGTGGCTGAAAATGAATGTTTTTAGGGTGAAAACAACATATAAACAGTAGATTTATAATACTATACTAATATATAATGGATGAGGGCCTTAAAACAAGGGTTATATTCACTATATAGTGAATAAAATCCAGTTTCATGATAGGAAAAGAAAAATGGTCGAATTGACAATTTAAAAAAAAAAAACAAAACCCTTGGAGGAGCCTTTCTTAGCTTTGGATCCCTGCAAATAAAATATTAAAGCTGAAACCAGAAAGCCACGAGATGAGCACAATAATAAATCCTACAAAATACTTTATAGAATCTTACTAATCTACTCACAAATGAAGATAGAAATACTTCTACCTACAAGTCTCTCCACAAAATACTTTGTGGAGAGCTTCCAAGCTAAACAAGAGCAACAATAATTGAAAATTTTACAAGGTTACCTCACTAATCCAAGCATGAAATGAGAAAATGATGGCACAGTATTCCTCCAAAGCTTCCTTTTATTATGGCCCAACTAAGGAAAGATTCAATACAAAGTAGCAAGAGGCTTGGGCCAAATGCTTGAGAGAATATCAGAAGAAAATGTGGAAATATTTCGGCAGCATAACAATAGCATGAGAGATCCTGTTAAATGAGGGAGTGAGACCCTTATTATATAGTTGATAAATACCCCAACCCCTTGAATATCAACGGCCAAGATTAAATCTAGATCTAGATTAGATCTCCACCACTAGATCTAGGTATTTGACTTTTTACCACTCTCAACCAATCTACACCCTTAGATTGCTTTTTAATCCATGGCTTGAGTGCTTGATCCATTTCTTCACCATTTTCCACCCTTAGATCTAGGTTTTTGACCAAATGCTCCTTTGAGATGAGTTTTGAGGGTTTAGAGTGGGTCCAAGCTAGGCGCTCCCTCTAGATCTAGCGGCCTCCTCTAAACTAGCGCCCTCCAAAATCATGTAGCACCCTCCAAATGTAGTTAGCCGTCCTCCAAAATGTAGCGCCCTCTCCAAATTGATGTGACGCCCTCTTTATTTGGTGGCGCCTCCATATGTAGCGCCCTCTATAATCGCTAGCGCCCTTCTTTATTTTGATGCCCCACTAAAATGGTTAGCGCCTCGACATTTGGTAGCGCCTCCTCTATATAGGCACCCCCATTATATGTTAGGCACCTCCCCTTTTATATGACGCCTCTTCTATATTTAGCGCCCCACTATATTGGGGGTTTTTACCACTAGTGCCCCTCTTTGGGCCTTTTTACATGCAAGCGCCATCTTTAGTGAGGGTTCTCCACTTGAAATGACTCTAAACTTGGCCTTGACTTTTCCATTTGCTCCAAAAAAGACATTTAACCTTTAGACTTAGGATAAATACACATTTCACCTTAGATTTAATTTTTCACTTTAATTTCTAAATTTTTCCAATTTTGACTTAGGAAAAATTAAAAAATAAACTTGGAAAAATTATATCTTGGCCATGGGTGGGTGGAAAAATTTTAAATAATTTTTTCCTAGGCTTAGGAACCCCCAAACAAAATTACCATGGCATTATTTGATTTTTTCCTTCAAAATCAAATAATATGAATTTTTGACTTAGGAAAAATTAAAAATTTCCCTAGCGGAGATAGACCCCTCCTAACCAAAATTGGTCTATCTTTTCAACCACTTATCAGAATGACATGGGACTCGAGGCAGTGGCTTAGGGGGTTTCATAGCAATTTTACCTTGCATTAATAGCCCCTATTACAAAATGCCAGTGATTGAGCAATTGTATTATTACATCAAAACTTAGTTAATTAATCACCAAGGGGTGAAATTAATTAACTAGAAAAAATAAATAAAAATACAACAACATAACAAAACTCCGCAAGGCTCTATACAAATGTCTAGCATGGTCACGAATAACATTTTTTCACCCTTAGCCACCCCATGGACTTGACTGTTAGAACGCCTGTCACCACTTTGGAGGATTTTGAGTGAAAAACTAAACCAATTAAAATCGTTTACACAACAAGATTAATTGGAAAGGGAAAAAACACTCTATAAGGGGACTTCCCTAACAACCAGTTCCATGATGTGGCATCCATATCATATGACCCACACTAGCACATATAATTACATTAATTTTCCCACACAGGGGAGTGGACATTTCTTTTTATAAAGGGGCAATTGCCCTGCAGAAGTGAAAAAATCCTCAGATTTTTCCAAGGTACAATTTGTAAAACTATGTACACCTTCATGTACATGGATTTGCCACCTAGTCGAAATAGGTGGAAAACATCTGGCTCCAACTTGGGCACGTGTGTTCGATCATCGGAGAGCATACGAGAACTCCAGACTTTGCAACCACAAATTCTCACCAATAACCAACATAAGTCCTCATGTAGAAACCAATAAATAATCAATAACGAATAAATGAAATGATGACACCATGATCATACGTATATGCATAAATAATTTCAAAGAATGAAAAAATACAAAGGTGTTAAAAGAATTCAAGGAAAAGGGGTAGAGCTACGTTACAGAGAGTGTCCCTTAGGACACTAAGTATTTATCTTTTTGAAGAAAAACCTGATTTGTGGCTCGTTTGACCTTTTCTTGTTTCTTGTGACTTTGATAGTGCCTCACATCTTTGAAAATTTGCCAAAATTCCACACTATCAAAAAAGTTCTCATGCCATATTTTATTAACTTCCTTAATTCTGATTCCATCCTTAATATTTTCTGGGAAGCTAACAAAAATAACATGATTCTTCACACTATGTACACTGTCCACATTCTGAAAAAACACTGATTCATTCTGGCATGCCTCGACTGTCTTTTCTTCTAAAACATTCTAAAAATGATCTGACACTTTACTGACTTGAGGAAACCTTACTAAATCCTTGGGTGGTTTATCCTTTTGGGATGGAACCTTTACATTCTCTGCTACAGGAACCGATACCTTTACATTACTGATCCAACCCCCTAAATTCATACTCAAATTATTATTTGAAAATACACTTTGTTTAGGGGAAAGTTTATGTTCACATGTTTCTTCTACTTTGACCATATTTATAGCCATGCAAACCATGTCCTTACTATCTTCGACTGAATCCAATAAATCCTCATTATTGTCAAACACACATTCATGACCCATCATATTAACATGTTCCATTCTTTCTCTAGCTGCTAACTTTTTCTTTATAATCTGAAAGAAAATGGGACAAGTCCCTTCCTCATGTGAATCATCACAAGCCCTACAGTAAGGGATTACTAGGTCATCAAACCAATTGTTTGCTTCCATAGGCTCTGGAGGTCTTTCTTGTTCTTGATAAGGGGGTCCTTTAGGGAGACCCTTTTCCCATCTATCATTTGGCTTATGATTATTAACTTTATTGTTTTCCATGGCGACCATCTTATTATGCAATGCTGTCTGGTTTGCCTGCATGGAAGCTATCTGATTAGCATGATTCAATTCCATTTTTTTAATCAATTGGGTGAGCTTATCTATGGAGTCACCTTGAGGTTCTTGGTTTTGAACTTTCTTAAATTCCTTTGAAAACCCAAGAACATTTGATTTCCCTGAATCTTGCATATTCTTATCTATTTTAATAGCTTTGCCTTGTGCCTCCCTAACATTTGTAGGCTCTTTATCCCTTAGCTGGTATCTCATTTCCCCTTCAAAAGCTAGAATGTAGAAAATTAAGATGGCCTTTTCAGGAGGCTTAATATCTTGAGGGAGAATCTTAACCAATTCATTAAATATTCTGTTAAATCCTTCCACTGTTTCACTATCTTCCTTATGGCTAGAGTGCAAGGCAGTTAACAAGGAATGGTGATCCCTCTTATCTCCCCATTTATCATTGAAAGCTTCAATGATTCCCTTAAGGTCTTTAAACGTGTTATCATCATGTTCCATAAACCAATCAATGGCCTCTTCCTCTAAGGATAAAAAAAAGAGTTTCATCTTCACATCCTCATGGTTGTGTGCCATACACCATCTTGCAATACATAAATTGAAATTTCTGATGTGGGCTTTAGCACTTGTAGTATTGTCTCCTTCAAAAGAAGGCAACTTATCAACAGCTTTCTCTGGAACTTCATGAGGGTAACCAAAAATTTTAGAGAAATCACATGGTCTATAATAATTATTCATTGTTCAGGTTGGTTTACTTAGATAAACCACAAAGGCATATTAGAAATTGGCTTCTTCTCCAAGACTTGTAAAGATTCTACAGGGAGCAAGTTTGTTCAACTTCCTTTAAAATCCTTTTCAGGATCTAAGAGGGAGCTAAGAAAACCAAATGGCTCCATGTAGAATACCATACTATATATTTTGAAGTGGAGTCGCCACTTGGAGAACAAGTAAAATTCCAATATGGGTAAAAGAAAGAAAAATAAATAAAAAATATTTTTTTATTATTTAAGGTTATTCCAAAATTTTTATTAACAGTTTAAAAACGAATTAAATTTAATAATTAAAGAATTAGATCTAAAATTATTTAATTAATGTCAAGACCAAGGACAACAGACTTTTCCTCGGCAACGGCGCCAAAGATGTTGCCGCCTAATACACACTTTATGGCATGGGGAAGTCTCCAACCCGCTTTGTGTGTCCTTGGGGGCAAGTTAGAGCTCGGGACCACTGTCACCACAGTCCACAACTCCTCCGTTTAGGCAAGATCCCAACAGAGCCAAGGGGGGTAGTCCCTACAGGAAAATGTTCCTAAGATTATTAACTATTAGTTAAAGGGATCTTTTATTAAGATTACAAAATTACAAGATCAGTGCCTAAATTAAATGGAGTCAAAAGATTACAAGTTACAAACTTACAAAAGAATTAAGAATGATTATCCACAGTTGCCTAAGCTAAGCAAGATCTACAAATTACTAAACAATATGATTACTTAATCAAATGAATTAAAGATGCCACCACAATAGTTTGCAAAACTGAAAGAAATTCTTGCAACTGAAAAGTGAAAAGCTTGCAGTAAAAACCTTGAACAACAAGGCAAAGATAAATAACAGTGACCTGTGTTTGTAAAACGTTTTGCAATGTCTCTTGTAAATTTTAATAAATTTTATTAGAGTTGAAATCTTTGATTAAGTCTTCGAATCGGTGGTGTGACTACCCCAATCCAATATTTCTCAAGTCAAAGAGGGAATGTTGTTGCGCTCAACAAAGTGGGAACAAATCCCACCCGTAGCTCACAGGTCAAACCCCAATGCCTCGGTGCTCAACAAGGAGGACGTAAAACGTCTAGAGACCCCCCACGGTCTACTACCCCAAGTCACCTCTGAGGCACTGTTTTTAATCAACAGGAAAATTACTAGATGGATGTCTATTAAACTAAAACTTCTTTATCCCCTGTTATATCTCGTGAGTACCCCGAAGGTTGATAACCAAGTAGAGGAGCAGGAAATAGTGAAGTTGTTGTTGGTTAATTTTAGAAGTAAATTTTATTCTTGGTGATTAGCATTCAAGGTAAATTTTAAGCTATCAAAAAGATCAACCAAGCGGTATCCCTTATGGGAGGTGCTGGTACTTGATCTTGGACTGAAAAAATGAAATGTGAAAGATTGTAACAAAAAAGAAAGAAAGTTGTTTTAATTAACTAAGCCCCCACTTCTCCTGATTTTCATATCCAACTTGAAGTCCCTAAAGGGAGATGACAAGTGGATAGAGGATACACAGGATAGATTGGTTGTATGATTACCCCTTTGACAGAAAATTAAAAATTACTGAAACTTGAAGGAAACTGTAACTAGCTAAAGCAATGTTAACCGCACAGCAATCTCTGTGATAGAGATGGTAGTCTGTCACAGAGATAGTGGGTAAACTGAAAATAAAACTAGAAAGGAAAATACAACTAGCTAAAGCAGTAAACTAACCTCACAACAATCTTTGTAACAGAGATGGTGGTCTGTCACAAAGATAGGTGGGTGAACAGAAAAATAAAATTGATTAAATTAACCTCACTTCAATCTCTGTGACAGAGATGCTGGTATGTCACAAAGATAGGTGGGTAAATAGAAAAACTTGCAAATAAAACTAACTCTAAGAAACTACTTATACAATTTTACAGCAGAGAAATACCCCAAAGAGAACTTCTCATTTGGGGTTTACAATGTAATAGAAGAGAGAGAAGAAGTGTAGTTTAGGGCCTCTTTTGGACCAAATTTTTGCTAGTTTTTTCTGGGCAATTTAGGGCAGAATAACCCCCTATTTCTGTGCATAAAACCTGCAAAAAATAAACAATTTACTTGCTGGAAATTACTGCAGAAAATTGAAACAGAAAGTTAGAACAATTTAGTGTACAACCCAGAAATTTTACAGAAAAAATATGAACTTTAAAAAATGAAAAAACAGAAATTTTAGTGGCTGAAAATGAATGTTTTTAGGGTGAAAACAACATATAAACAATAGATTTATAATCCTATAATAATATATAATGGATGAGGGCCTTAAAAAAATGGTTATATTCACTATACAGTGAATAAAACTCAGTTTCAGGATAGGAAAAGAAAAATGGTCGAATTGACAATTTAAAAAAAAATGAAACCCTTGGAGGAGCCCTTCTTAGCTTTGGATCCCTGCAAATAAACTATTAAAGCTGTAACCAGAAAGACAAGAGATGAGCACAATAATAAATCCTACAAAATACTTTGTAGAATCTTACTAATCTACTCACAAATGAAGATAGAAATACTTCTACCTACAAGTTTCTCCACAAAATACTTTGTGGAGAGCTTCCAAGCTAAACAAGAGGAACAATAATTGAAAATTTTACAAGGTTACCTCACTAATCCAAGCATGAAATGAGAAAAAGATGGCACAATATTCCTCCAAAGATTCCTTCTATTATGGCCCAACTAGGGAAAGATTCAATACAAAGTAGGAAGAGGCTTGGGCCAAATGCTTGAGAGAATATAAGAAGAAAATGGGGAAATATTCCGGCAGCATAACAATAGCATGAGAGATCTTGTTAAATGAGGGAGTGAGACCCTCATTATATAGTTGAGGAATACCCCAACCCCTTGAATATCAATAGCCAAGATTAGATCTAGATGTAGATTAGATCTCCACCACTAGATCTAGGTATTTGACTTTTTACCACTCTCAACCAATCTACACCCTTAGATTGCTTTTTAATCCATGGATTGAGTGCTTGATCCATGTCTTCACCATTTTCCACTCTTATATCTATGGTTTTGACCAAATGCTCCTTTGAGATGAGTTTTGAGGGTTTAGAGTGGACCCAAGCTAGGCGCCCCCTCTAGATCTAGCGGCCTCCTCTAAACTAGCGCCCTCCAAAATCATGTAGCGCCCTCCAAATGTAGTTAGACGTCCTCCAAAATGTAGTGCCCTCTCCAAATTGATGTGACGCCCTATTTATTTGGTGGTGCCTCCATATGTGGCGCCCTCTATAATGGCTAGCGCCCTTCTTTATTTTGATGCCCCACTAAAATGGTTAGCGCCTCCACATTTGGTAGTGCCTCCTCTAGATAGGAACCCCCATTATATGCTAGGTGCCTCCCCTTTTATATGACGCCTCTTCTATATTTAGCGCCCCACTATATTGGGGGTTTTTACCACTAGCACCCCTCTTCGGGCCTTTTTACATGCAAGCGCCATCTTTAGTGAGGGTTCTCCACTTGAAATGACTCTAAACTTGGCCTTGACTTTTCCATTTGCTCCAAAAAAGACATTTAACCTTTATACTTAGGTTAAATACACATTTCACCTTAGATTTACTTTTTCACTTTAATTTTTAAATTTTTCCAATTTTGACTTAGGAAAAATTAAAAAATAAACTTGGAAAAATTATATCTTGGCCATGGGGGGGTGGAAAAATTTTAAATAAATTTTTACTAGGCTTAGGAACCCCCAAAAAAAATTACCATGGCATTATTTGATTTTTTCCTTCAAAATCAAATAATATGAATTTTTGACTTAGGAAAAATTAAAAATTTCCCTAAGGGAGATAGACCCCTCCTGACCAAAATTGGTCTATCTTTTCAACCACTTATTAGAATGACATGGGACTCAAGGCAGTGGTTTAGGGGGTTTCATAGCAATTTTACCTTGCATTCATAGCCCCTATTACAAAATGCTAGTGCTTGAGCAATTACATTATTACATCAAAACTTAGTTAATTAATCACCAAGGGGTGAAATTAATTAACTAGAAAAAATAAATAAAAATACAACAACATAACGAAACTTCGCAAGACTCTATACAAATGTATAGCATGGTCACGAATAGCATCTTTTCACCCTTATCCACCCCATGGACTTGACTGTTAGAACGCCCGTCACCACTTTGAAGGATTTTGAGTGAAAAACCAAACCAATTAAATTCGGTTACACAACAAGATTAATGGGAAAGGGAAAAAACACTCGATAAGGGGACTTCCCTAACAACCAATTCCATGGTGTGGCATCCATATCATATGACCCACACTAGCACATATAATTACATTAATTTTCCCACGCAGGGGAGCAGACATTTCGTTTTACAAAGGGGCAATTGCCCTGCAGAAGTGAAAAAATCCTTAGATTTTTCCAAGGTACAATTTGTACAACTATGTACACCTTCATGTACATGGAGTTGCCACCTAGTCGAAATAGGTGGGAAACAGAGTCCTTTGAATATTGAAAACCCTATGGATAAACCTAAATTTGCACCTCATATTCCTAAGGGAGTCCTTAAGCATTCAGGGTACAATCCTAATGCTCGAGCTACCCACAACTATTCTGTTATTGAGGATTTGGGCCACACTCCTTATGCAATGTCTATACTCAAAGTACTTCAGAGTTGTCCTTCACAAAGGAAAGATTTTCTTTCTACTCTTGGTGTTAAATATGATCACTCTTCCTCTATCATCAAATTTGAAACCGTGGGACTAGAGCCTCGATTGCCTTACTATGTGTCTCTCTTGATTCATGTAGAATGTCTTAACAAGACCATCAAACGCACTGTGATTGACGAAGGCGTTGATGCTTACGTGATGTCTTTCACGTGTTTTAAGCGTTTGGGTTCTGCTGAGTTGTCTAAATCTGCTACCATGTTGACTTCGTTTGATGGTAGATAGTTTTGGTCGCAGGACATTCTTCCTTCTCTTAAGGTCCGTTTGGGAGGGAAGACCATCGCGATCGAGGTCGAGGTGGTTGATGCGCCCCTTGACTACAATCTGTTACTGGGTAGGAATTGGATGTACAGTATGCAAGCCATAGATTCTTCTCTATTTCGAGTTGTATGCTTTCCATTTAATGGGAATATAGTTATGATTGATCAAATGTAATTCAAGAATGCGTGTGTTATCGCATCTTCGAGAGCTTCTGTCTCGATTGTTGCACACTCTCAGCTGACAGCTGGGAGTGTGGGTGTTGGCATGTACCCATCCCTTATGGGATCATTTAGTTGTCTTTCACTGGTTCTTATGATCGGGTCTACTTCTGGTGAGGCTTCATCGTCATTGTGTTTGGTGTCTTTTCGCACCACGCATATGGAAGATCCTTGGATTCTTCCTACACCGAGTCCTTTGTGTGAGCCTATCGGAACAGACATGCCATTTCCTGCAGTAATGATAGCATATCAAGCTAATATTGAATGTGTTCCAAAGCCTAGTTCTTCCTCTTTGTAGATGAAGGAGGACCCATATGTGCTGCCTGCATGGGTAGTTGAGTCTTCTCACACACATGCCTGCCTTGATAGTGTTTTTCCATCAGATGAAGCTATTATTGAGGCTATGTCTAGAGTTGAGCCACCTTGGGAAGAGTTGCATCATAGATCTTACTTCCTTCCTAAGCTTGGAAATTTGGAGTGTGAATACTTTAGGGAGTTTCTTAGTGAGAGAATTGGTAGCCCCGTGGTTCCATTAAGCTCTCCTGGTCTGATGGCTGATGGAAACATGACGAATATATATCCTACCATTCCTATCAATATCTCTCACAATCCTGGCAAGATTGAGAATGTCTATATTGGGGAAGAATGTTCCCATGCTGAGATTCAAGAGTATACCGAGCTATTCAAAGAATTTTGTGATGTATTTGCTTGGTCATACGAGGAAATTCTAGGTATCGATCCTCACATTGTTGAGCATGAGATTAAAACTTATCCCAATGCTAAACCTGTTTGACAATGCTTGCATGTGGTGAATCCTAAGAAAGCACCTGCGATTAAGGCTGAGATAGAAAAAAGGTTGAATGCTAGTTTTATCTATCCAGTTTCCTTGATGGAGTCGGTTTCAAATCCCCTTTCGATTGATAAGAAACAAGGAACGATATGTATATGCACTGATTTCTATGACTTGAATCATGCATGTCCTAAGGATAATTTTACCAAACCATTTATTGATCAAATTTTGGATGAGTGTGTGGGAAGCAAGATATTTTCCTTTATGGATGGCTTTTCTGGATACAATCAAATACAGATCAAACATGAGGACCAACATAAGACTACCTTTATTTGTCCTTGGGGTACCTTTCCATATCGAAAGATGCCTTTTGGCCTTAAAAACGCCGGAGCCACTTTTCAGTGGGCTATGACCTTGATCTTCCATGATCTCAAATCGATTATTGAAGTCTTTTTGGATGACCTTGTTGCTCATTCTCATCAGAGGATGCATCATTCCTACCATTTGAGATTAGTGTTTGAAAGGTGCCGCCATTATTTAATTAGGTTAAATCCTCATAAATACATCTTTTGTGTGAATTCTGGTCGCTTATTATGGTTCATTGTCTCCAAGGAGGGTATAAGAGTTGACCCTTTGAAGGTTGAGGAAATACTTCAATTGTCTCCCTCGAGAAACATTAGACATCTTCAATGTTTGCAAGGCATGGCAAACTTCTTACGGAGATTTGTCATTAAATTTTCCAATTTGACTAGAGGATTTATGTGTCTTTTCAATAAGGACACTACCTTTTGCTGGGATGAGGGACCCCATCAGTCCTTTTATGCGCTTAAGCGAGCCTTAGCATTGGCCCTAGTGATTAGTCCACCCGACTATAGCCATGAATTTTTACTTTATTTGGCTGCATCCATGGAGATGATTGGTATGGTTTTGGTTCAGGAGGATGAGGATCTCCAGGAGCATGTCATATATTATTTGAGCCAAAACCTTATAGATGCAGAGATCCATTATTCGCATGTGGAGAAACTTGCCTTCGCTATCGTTCATGCAGTTCAAAGATTGAGACACTATATTCTCCTTTGCCAGACCTTGGTGGTATCCCATGTCAATCCATTTCAGTTCATCCTCACTAGAAGGATGATAGGGGGAAAGTATAATAAGTGGATTGTCATCTTGCAAGAATTCGATATCGAGTTTGTTTCGGCAAAATCAAAGAAATTGTTGATTTTTGCAAAGCTTATAACTGATTTCCCAAGTGAGGAGGAGGAGGAAGTTTGTGAAGATACGTTTGTTGATGAGCACATTTTCCTGATCTCAACTTTGGATCCATGGTATGGGGATATTATCATTTATTTACAAACATTGAATATCCCTACTCACCTTTCACGGGATGAACGACGACGATTATGTTACGTATCCAAGAATTACCTCATAGTTGATAACACATTGTACCAATGTGGGGTAGATTCAATTTTACATTGTTGTTTAAATCATGAGGAGGCTGAGCTTGTGCTGAATGATTGCCATGGAGGGGCATGTGGTGGTCATTTATCTAGGATTTCTACAGCCCAAAAAATCTTGGGAGCGGGTTATTTCTGGTTGTCGATATTTAAGGATTGTGTTAATGCGGTCAAGAAGTGCCACCCTTGCTAGGTGTTTGCATGCAATATGCGCTCACATCCTGCCCCATTACATCCAATTATCACCGTCGGTCCCTTCACTAAGTGGGGGCTTGATTTCAAGGATTGCAACCCAGCTTTAGCTGGGGGGCATCATCATATTATCGTGGCTATTGACTATTTCATGAAATGGGATGAGACTATGCCTGTGATTAAATCTAATGGTGAGACAACCACACATTTCATATTCAACCAGATCATTACTCAGTTCGGTATTCCGAAAGAGCTTGTCACTAACCATGGTAGGCACTTTCAGAATTAGATGATGGAAGAGTTGGCCTCGAAGTTAGGGTATAAGCAGGAGCATTCTTCTTCTTATTACCCTCAAGTGAATGGACATGTTGAAGCAGTGAACAAATCACTCAAGTCCATTCTCCAACGAACCATCACACAAAGAAAGACCAATTGGCACATCATGTTATATCCTGCTTTGTGGGATTATAGGACTGTGGTTAAGATTGCCATAGGTTTTTATCCATATGATCTTGTACATGGAGTGGAGTATTGCCAATTGAGTGCAAAATCCCTTCTTTGAAGCTAGCCATAGAGCTCTTACCAGACACTTCCCCATTGGAGGAACGTTTGGTCCATTTAGAGCAGCTTGATGAGTAGCGCTGAGATGCTTTAGTGGCTCTAGAAGTGAATAAGCGTCACGTTAAGGTCCAATATGATAAATCTATCTATCCAAGGAAGTTTAGTGAAGGATATTTGGTCCTTTTGTGGGATCAAGCTAAATAACCCTTGGGGGTAGGAAAATTTAACCCCATGTGGCATGGCCCTTACATTGTTAAACATGTGTTAGAGAAGGGTGCATATGAGTTAGTAGATTATGAAGGGACAACCTTGGCAGAGCCTAGAAATGGGCTCTATCTTAAAAAGTACTATGCATGATTCTCAGCCAGGGCTGACTATTGTATATTATTGTACAGTATTTTGCATAATTATGTTTTTCTTATGGTGACCAGGTTTGTTGATTAGCTTTCATTTCTAATGGAAGATGTCAATGGAGTCTTCCATCTATATAGGATTCACGGATGGTGCTAGCCGCCACACTCAACACTCAGCCTCTATTGCTTGGGTGATTTATACTCCTACATGTCAGGTATTGTCTTTAGGAGGAATATGTTTATGGCCCTCTTCAAACAATGTTGTTGAATATAGTGGTGTTATCAAGCTTCTATGGGATTCCATTTTACATGGTATTCTATCTCTTGAGGTACGTCTCGATTAATAGTTAGTAGTGTCATAGATTAATGGCTTGTATCATGTTAGGGATCCAAAATTATTATGAAGATTCTTACGTGTGAGATTGTTAGAATGGAAATTTGACAACATAACATACGTACATGTTCCAAGAATTTATAATCAAGTTGTTGATTCATATGCTAACTATGTGTTAGATTGCCATTTGTTTCATAGACAATAAGCTCATCACAAACATACATTTTTGCACGTAAATAAATAAACCGATCATCATAAAAAAAATTCATTAAACATCCAAAATGTGATAATACATAGTGTCATAATACAAAAATGGGGCTTCTGAGCAACCAAAATATAAATACACGGTAGTACAAAATGTATCACTCCTAGGTATCTAAGCCCAAGGAGGAGGAGGGGGGTTCTGATCGTGGAATGTCACCATGACTCTAGCTAGCAGTCAAAACAACCACACCCATGCTCGTGGCACACCCACCACCTGATGCTGCATGGCCTCAGGCAGGTCCTCAACCTGCGCCATGGGTACCCTATGTGTCAGCCGCATGAAGTTGGTATGAATGCTTTGGAGCATCCGCTCTGCATCCACACCCATAAAGTCATCTCCTCTTCCCTACCATCTATGAAGAGGGAAGCCTTTAGGCCATCATGGTCCTACATATACATACATATGACAGGATGTCACTATGTTTTGTCATGCAAAAACATGTATTTTGATTCCATATATCAAAAGTCATAGAAAAATTAAATAGTTCACAAAAATTAAAAAGAGGGTTGGGATTCATTACCAATGTCACCATATTTCGATCCTGGTGGTAGTGGCATGTCGGGATCTCCCCAAAAATATATCCTCGCATAGGGGTAGTCATCGATGGCAACTATCTGCCACCGCCACCATGGAAAGAAATCAGCTAGATAGGGGTTGAACACACTACCTCCACCCAGTCTGCGCATTGCATCTATCTAACGTCGTTGGGCCGGATCTTGAAACCTGTGAAGAGGAACATCAACTCTAGGGATCAATCCCGAAACACGCTCAAAGAAAAATGTGCTCAGTATGCTGCTGAAATTGAAGTTTCACACTCTTCCCATCTTGCACTCGCTGAGCTGGTGTTTCATGTTGCTCAACAGTGCAGTGCTCCAGTCATAAACCATGGGTCTCATGCACTCCACTGCATAGAACATTAGGGGCCATGAGTCTTGGTGGAGTAAGGCTAGCCTTGCTATCCTGCCCACATACGTGATTGTGACCACATACGTGATTGTTTGGTAAACAGTCGCGTATGTATGCGACTTTGGGGAATTTTTCTGCGTATATCTAGCTCTATACGTGAAAAAATCCTTGATTTTCATGTGGGATGAGGTGCATAATTAAGGATGGCCTATAAATCAAATTAGACCATGGAAATTTGAAAAATTTACATGTAAATGAAAGAGCAGGGCATGGGAAGTTACCTGGAAAAAACGGTGTCAGATTCCGCCGGCTGGATCTCCCGGAATTCGCGTTTGAAGTTCTGAGCTCAATTGGGTAAAAATTTCAAATGTTATATAATGTTTTGAATTTTTTACTATTTATAGAAAATTTTCAAATTTTTGAAAATTTTTACCCCCTATTCTATAGTTTTGAACTGTTTCTGACCCTTTTGGACCGTTTTTTACTAATATATGATGTAGGAGACCGTTTTGAGCGCCATTTCGACCGTTGTTTTGACCCGTTCGTGCCGATTTCAGGTACGATGTTTAAACTGACATATAGGTTAGGTTTCACCTCTATTTTCATTATGCATGACCTTACGACCGTTTCATTATAACCTTAGGTATGAAACCATTCTATCTTATCATGAAACCTTCTTGCTGTTTTAGAAGTGACATGATTAGAATGGTAGAGCTTGACCTTACATGGGTACCCTAACAGGCTCCTTATTTGCATTTGGTGCCCATGCCGATAGTTTGCCTTTAGGGTGTGGGAGTCCATTGTATAGTATCACCATGACATTTTGCAAGAGCCTCATACTCCTCTTGATCTTTTGCTGGCCTGTTTCCTCAAGACTCCCTTATGCCAAGTTGTAATTGCATTATCATGAGCTTTGCCTACCTCATTAAGCCTTATGCCGACTTTCCCTAACTTTGAGTATCAGCCATATAGCTTGAGCTTGTCTCATGTCTAGCCCCGTAGAGAAATTTTATATATCTTTTGCAGCTTGATTCCCTATTTTTACCGGGAGGGGACTTTCACTCAAGTGTCACTATCCTACACATGTGTCCTTACATTGAGCATAGGTATGTTCCGCTACTTGGAACTAGTTTTTTTTCCCATTTGACCCTCGTCTCCTCTTATTCTGTAACTTTAAAGATATTTTATTCTTTTTCAAGCTTTTCAAATATTTGAAAATGTCAAAAAAAAATTAAAAAACCAAAAAGTCAGACAGGAAAAGATGTTATCTTTGGCAGCAGTTGAGTCGTATTTCCTTCGAACAAAGCATTGTATATCACATCCGTTGGTTGGTTTAATAGTTTGACTTTAGGAACTATACTCATTTATCTGAGTTTATCTCCACTGACTGGTTAAGCTTCCAGTCCCTATGGAGCCTCTGTTGATGCCTCCTGTGTCGCAAAGATGTCCCAGTTTTGCATATAGAGTCTATGCTACCTACATTCAATCACCATTCACCTTTATGCTCTTGTTCAAAGTAAGTTGAAACTTGAGTCTGCCATTCCTCAGTTATATTGACTTTGCATGTCGGCCATTCTCAGTACGGTTACTAGTTCATGCACCTTATGATCGAGTCCTTCCACATTATAAAGCTTTGCTGAGTACCTCATGTTGGATGATGAGGGATGCATTAATGCCCTCCTTCCAGTGGATTTCATCCCATCAACTTCAGATCATTTATTTTGGGATAGGAATCTAGATTCATGTTTGAGTGCCTTGAGACTTGCAATCATCAGTGGCAGGTTCTCTCGCCACTGATAGTTTTTGGGAATACATCAATGTCCCCTGATCGATGGATTCTCTTAAGTGTTCGACCTCAACACATTTATTCACACTTGTTAGTTTGCACTCTAGTACCTTGATTCCCATTTTCATTATTGGTGGGTGATCTCGCGTCTGTTAATGGTATACATCAATGACTAGTAATCAGACAATGGACGACTATGTTCAACCTCGACACCTCTATTTACATAGTAGGACATGTACTCGTAGTAGTTTGTGTAGAAGACCTTCCAGATTGGTGGCATCTCCTATATGCTACCTCCTTGATCATGCCAGTGTTCATGATATTTCAACTCTCGTGACTTGATTCCAGTATATGTCAGACATTTCCAGCCATTATGGAGATCTTGATCCATTATATATCTTCAGTCTTCATGGAGATCATGATCCTTTGTATATCTTCATCATGGAGATTCTGATCTTTTTATATTGTATGTGGCGATGACCACACATGTCATATTGTATCATGCCTATTCATGGCCATTGTACTCTTATGTATCCAAGACTACTGTATTTATTTGTAGTTATATACAAAGTATTATCATTGTATGGTATTGATTGGATGGCTAGTTCTTCCACTGGGTTCTTCATCACTTCACTTCTGGGATGGACTTATAATGTATTTCGGCCATCGTATGACCCCTCTGACCTCACACATTAGGGGGCATCTGTTATAGCTGATTTTACCACACATGGTGAATCACATTTTTATGGCCTTCCCTGTCCCTCTGCAAACTCCTTGGACCCCATGGACCAACTTCGTACCTTTGATGTTTCCAAGATCATCCCTAAAAACATGCGAAAATTTCCATACGTGACTTTTAAACACTTTATCACGTATATACGCGGGTTTGACCCCTAAAACCGCATACATCGGGATGTGTGCAAAAGGCCAAATTATTTTGGAGTTTTTCTTGATGTGGATCTGACTCACTTGTCTCCTGACCTTCCATATGCCTTGAGATTGCTCATATTCAACCCTTCATTAGCCCATTGAAGAGCTATATAAGGAACTCTTTGGATACATTGAAGGCATGAGGAATTGAGAGCAAGAAAACTATAGTCCATTATTGCGGGAGCTTATACTTGAGTCTACATCCCTTTGCCCCTTGGAGCACTTTTGTGTTCTTCCCAAGCTTGCCTTTTTCTTGTGAGCTTGATATCGAGAGATAGAGGATTGAAGTGGTTGAGGCCCATGTTGGGGACTCAGTTTCTTTAATTTGTAGATGTGCTGACAGAGGTTGTCTCTATTGTAATCTTTGTTTTATATCAACAGAAATATCTTTTCCTGTCCAATAATGCGTATTTGAATGAATATTTGATCCATGGATGATTTCGAATGCTTATATGTTATTGATTATATATGCTAGAGTAGGTCTAACACGATTATATATAGCATGCTTGTCTTGTTTATTGAATGTTGAGGAAGCAATTTATCAATTCAAGCTGGAGTTGGAAAGCTCAATGGGGATCTACATCAACTATCCAGAATAAGGTACAAATCAAGATCCTTTAGTGTTATATATTTGGTTTCTCTTGCATATAGGAAAGGATTGATTTTTTAAGTCAAGTTGTCTGTTGTGGTACCCCAAGCCATAGGAATTTCTCTTTGTAATAGGCCCTAGCCAATGCGTCTTCAATTTTTCCAAACTTCCTAGAATTCTGTTGTCCACTGGAACTTTGTGTCGTTCTTCAATAGTTTTTGCATAGGTGCAGTGATCGTTGCATATCCTCTTATGAACTTTCGGTAGTAGCCTATATGTCCCAGAACTGATCTAATTTGTGTGACTAATGTAGGTGGTGGTTGTTGGAGACATTTACCATCATACACACTCTTCAGTTAAATTGGCCTAGTTAAACCACTATCCTAAGTTTAATTGACATCAAGGAGCATTAATTACCATCATCCCAGTCACTCCCACGCCTACCTACAGTCAAGGAGGCTAACTTAGCCTTTCCTACAGTCAAGGAGGCTAACTGGAGCACTCCAGGGGTGATCTGGTTGACATCCATGCACCTAATTGCTAACTGGGGGTTACTTTCATTTCAACCAATCAGTTACAGTCATTTAAGGCACCTCCATGCATT
>LPNX010646210.1:214370-358489 GCA_001517045.1 Pseudotsuga menziesii | reverse complement strand
GGATCTGTTGTGAACTTATTTAGATCTGATTTACATTCTGATCTGATATTATTTTTTTCATATTTTAAAATTCAAGAGCTTTCAGTCATGCTTGTAGCTTCTCTCACCAATTCCAGTGTGAAAAATCAAGTACCGCAGTTCTTCTTCAAATTTACTGATGGGGATTTGGTGTTAGTTTCCTCCTGTGAGGTTGATGATATTTTATTTTGTGAATCATTAGATATTTCTGAAGCTATATCAGATTATGGAGCTCAAGCATTCGCTCTCCAGAGTCCCAGGGATTCTCTACCTTTGGTCACAAGCTCATCTCCTCACAGAACTAGTAAAGAGGAAGACATTCTGCATCCGCATGGACACTTGCTCCTAAGATTTGGGGATGATTTTACCAGTCATGGTTTGCTGTTCAAAGCTGCAACATATCAGTTTCTTGAGTGTTCCACACATGGTTTGAATCCTCAAGAACCTTTGCTCTCTCTTCAGATGATTTCAGTTGCTCTACATGGGTCCAGTTTTCACCGTGCAGCTGTTTATATTTCTGATTCAGTTGAGTGCATTATTTTTCTTCCAAAGTGGAAGATTCCTACAGACATCTTCACCAAGATCTTTTCAGAAAAGAAGTTCACTTACCTCCGTTCACTGTTGGGGGTGAGTTCATCAGGGTGATCCAGACTACTTTCAGTGTTCAACTTGAGGGGGGGTTTTGTTCCCACTGGGTTTTCCCTCTTTTCCTCACTTAGTTTGTTTTGAGCATTGTTTTAGTTGCTTTATTATATAGGGTGACCTATGGCCTTTGTTTCCAGGGCCCTAGAATTTTTATGTTTTCTAACTCTTCCTGAGTATAGCTTAAGGGGGGGTGTTGGAGACATTTACCATCATACACACTCTTCAGTCAAATTGGCCTAGTTAAACCACTATCCTAAGTTTAATTGACATCAAGGAGCATTAATTACCATCATCCCAGTCACTGCCACGCCTACCTACAGTCAAGGAGGCTAACTTAGCCTTTCCTATAGTCAAGGAGGCTAACAGGAGCACTCCAGGGGTGATTTGGTTGACATCCATGCACCTAATTGCTAACTGGGGGTTACTTTCAGTTCAACCAATCAGTTACAGTCAGTTAAGGCGCCTCCATGCATTAAATATATTATTTAATCATTATTTTATTATTATTTAATGAACTGGAGTGAACTAGGCGCCTTCACCAACTTCTGATGGTTAGTTTAGCTTCAGTTAACCTCATCAAGGTTTATTGGAGTCATGCAGTACTAGCACTTGATGGTTGGTTGCTATGACATGTGTTTGATCTCCTTCAGTTGAGATTAAGTCATTTATTGCACTCCAACTTCAGTTAGGATTGGTGAGTCAATTAAGGTTTTTTGTCAAGTGGTTAACTGAGTGGTATTGCATGGCAAAGAGTTAGTTAAGCTAGACTCATGCATGGGAATTTGAATTGTCCCTTAGTTATTCGAATTCTTCATTGAGTTAAGCTATGGCTCATGCATGGAATTGTAATCCTTTATTGTTTATATAATATACAGAGAGGAAACTTATTTGGTTCCTGAAAATTTCCAATTCATGAGTAATTGTTAATAATTCTTTGATGAGATTGAATCTTAGTTCCTAGATCATGTGCAAGAATTAATAGTGGTAAGTCCAAGATAATCACAAGTTTTGCTGGCTCAAAAAAGATACCGTCATGACATACAACATGACCCAAAAACATGCCAAATGGTGCATAGAAAATACATTTCTTAGAATTTAATGCAATATGATACTGGCAATAGGAGTCCAACATCATACACAGACTCTCAATATGGTCTCTTACTAGACCAAAAAAAGTCCAATCATCAAAGTATACTTCAATAAATTTATGAATACAATCTTTAAAATAAGAGACTACTATTCTAGAGAAAATAGCAGGTGCATTCTTGAGTCCACAGCGAATTACCGTATACTGGTAGCATCCCCATTTAGTGATGAAGGTTGTTTTGTGGAGATCCTCCTGCATGATTCTGACTTGATGATATCCCAAAAATCCATCAGTAAATGAATACATTTCTTTCCCTCTGACACTTTCAAGCACTTCATTTGTAAATGGTGTTGGGAATGGATCGTGCAAGCATGTGTCATTCAACTTCCTCAAGTCGACACACATCCTGACTTCACCTATTGTCTTCTTATCCTAGATCACTATAGGGATGATCCATTTTGAGTCCTCAACAAGTTCAATAATTCCATCATCGAGCATATGATCCAGTTCTGCTTTTACCCTTTCTTTATACTTGGGTTTCATCCTATATGGTCACTTCTTACTGGGTTTAGCATCTAGTCGTACGCATATTTTCATCTTCCCTAAGCTCCTGCTATTCCCTTCATTTCTGAGAAGTTGGTAGGGAATAGGTCCTGATATTCATGCAGTAAATCTATGATTTTCGCAACTGTCTCTTCATCCCAATAATATCCTATACTGGAGAACTTTGGGTTGTTTGATGATCCAATGTTTACTTTCTTAATTTTTAATCGCTTAAGGAACTAGTACCACTTCCTTCTACTTTGTGCATGCCTTCTGATTCTTGTATGTTTATTTTAGTGAGATCATCATCTGGATCTCTAGCTATATTGTAGCAAGGCATCTATTGCTGGATGGTCACACTGCACTGTTGAGATTTATCCTCTTCGACAGGGGTCTCATTAAATATCTTCTCCTTTATGGCCTGAAGTGCAACATTGATTGTAGGGTGCTCATCAACAAATTCAATTGCATGTGAAAACTTCTTAGCGAGCCCTTCCCACTCTTGGGTTCCTTGTCGCAATTCAATAGATGCATACCCAGTTCTAGGTGTCATTTCCAATGTATGCATGAAATAATGGACCCACTCCTACCTCAGGTATTCTTCAAATACCATGTGAAAATGATTAATATGTTCCACAGGATTTGTTAACCCTGAATACTTATGGTTTACAAGAGTGACCTCTTCTCTGAATCTGACTTCCATCAATCTTCTACACTATGGCTAGCTTGTTATAGACTTCTTATGCACACCCCACCATCTAGTGAGCGTAGCTTTTAGTGCATGATCTAGTGTGGACAAGTGCTGCAAATCCATTACAAGTCACTCAAAATCATTTAAGAAGGTCATGAGGTTAGGTAAACCCTCATAGGTGGGTAACTTGTGCATCTCGTTCTCCACCCATCACATAGACCTGGTAACTCTTGTGCACCTCCTCATATAGACTTCATGTAGACTATTTTTCCAATTCTCCAAAGCTTCCCCTAAGTCAGATGTACAGGTACTAGCACTCTTCTAACTCAGGTTTCCATCTGATGTCAGATTGATGTAGTCTTCTTGCAATGCAGTAACATTGTAGATTTGGTCGAGGTAGTCATCTTGTCCATCATTATATACAGGCTTGATGTATTACTGTCCATCTAGTGGGTCAATGGGAGGAACCACTCTAATATTATTATCCTCGAACGAGATGATCCATTTCTTGAAGTTTATAATAGTTGGTTATCTATATCCCAATATCATCCCAATAATGTGGGATATGGGTTTGTGTCATCAACAATATTAATGACTTCAAAGTCTACAAATGTGCACAATCCTTCAATGTCGATAGGGACTTGACTCGGTCGGTCAATGGGTAGGACCTTCGCTTGATTCGCAAGTCGCAGCTGGACAGGGGACTAGTCCAAGTGTGGCTTTCCCATACATTCCCAGGTTTGTCATGACAAAATATTGACATCAGAACCCAGGTCTAAGATGATGTAATCCATGTCGTAGTCACCTATCTGCGCGGTCATTTTTAACTCATGACCAGTTTTAAACTTCCTTCTGACTTGGTTAAATTTCTTTTTAGGTCATGGATCTATGGGTATCTCTTCTATCATTGCTTGTAGTTATGAAATGGCATCTTTATCTTGTATTAGCGTTAGACAACTTGATAAGAAGGATTTGAGCTTACCAACCTTTTGTGGGACATTATTATGAAATATGTGCTGAAATAATTCAAGAATCTCCTTTATTTCTTTTAACATCAATGGTTCTGCTGCATTCACAAATTCTGGTCCCATGTCCAAGAATACTTCATTCTATTTTTCGACGTTGAATGATACCTTTTTCTGTGTTGCAGGTCGTACCTATGGTTGCAGTTGTTCTTGTGATTTATCCTGATCAACTACGGTCACAGCCCCTCCTCGTGCTATGACAACGACATTTGGATCTCGTGGTTTAGCATCAATCATATGAACATTCATGTTGGGATTTGGGTTTGCATTCTGAATAGGGTTAGGTCTTGCGATAGTCCTTGCTTGCCATTTTGCGATCAATAGAGGACATTTCTCCACATTATGGTCCCGTCCCTTACAATATGAACATGTATTTGCAGGTGCCAAGCAATATTTGGTGTAGTGACCTAGTTTTCCATAGTTATATCATGTAACTTGGCTTCTTCCTCTACCAAATCCTCCTCCTCCACCTATTCCTCTGAAGTTTCCAGCACCCCTTCCCTACGGGTGTCATTGCTGTTGTGGGTACTGGTTCTGCTGGTAGTGATTTTGTTGCACGTATGACTGTTGAAGCATGTACTGAGGTTGATATTGATTTTTGTATTGATTGGGTTGGAACTGCATAGGCTGATATGATGCTTTCCCCAGTTCATCTTGAGCAGGCCCTTCATTTTTCATTAAGTATGTATCGACAGTCATTTCTTTCAAGAGCTGGTATGCTCTGCAATCCTTTTCTTCATGTCCTACTGACTTACAAAATTTACAAAAGATATTTTCTGAGGTACTTACAACTTTTTTCAAATATAAACACTCTTCGTCGTGATGCCCTCTAGATTGGCATATGCGACACCATGGTATCCCATGGTCATTTAATGGGTTTGGTGCACCTAACGGGATATTGTTCATGAAGGTTGGGTAGTTGTCATTAGTGTGTCCATCCAGTCTTCATTTCGTGCACCATAAATATCCTTGTGCTTCCTTATCCTTCTTGATGTCCTAAAGCTATATTGTTAGACTAGCCAACTATGATTGAATATGTACCATTCCTATGGCACCGTCGCCAATGGGTGAGGCATCTAGTTTCATTGCTAACTACAACGCTTCTGTCTATAACTCAATATTTTGTTGCATTAATGGCCCTCTAATGTGTGGTAGAAGCGCAGCAATAAACCACTCATTATGCTGTACATCTGACATTTGGAAGCTTAAATTGGCCATCAAAGTTTTGAACCGCTGGTCAAAGTCCCATACTAATTCTACCAGTGATTTCTTTATTAATTTGTCACAGTGGCCTAGGGACTGAAAACATAGTCTCACAAAGAATTCAGCCAATTAAGCATAAAATTGGAAAAATGGTGCTGCAATGGAAGTAGCAGCTCTGTATAATCAATAAAGAATGAATAATACACTACAATGATCATGCAAGGTGCATGAATTCCAAGAGAATTTAAATTCCTAAGGAGGTCATTCGAGTTGAATGAGTGGGTGTATCTTAACTGGCTGTAAGCCACAGTAAACACACTAGTTAACCAACTAATCAAGTGTCGATTGACTCAATTGAGTCCTAACTAAATTTGAAATGCAATGAATGATTGAGTCTAACTGAAAGTATCTTAGACACATGTCACTGCATGCCAACCAACAAGTGGTAGTGCATCATTAACTCCAATGAACCCTGACAAGGTTAACTAAAGTGAAACTGGCCATGAGAGGTGGTTGGAGGTGCCCTTGTTGACTCTAGTTCATTAAATATTAATAATATAATCAATATAATGAATGGAGGCACCTTCGTCACTCAGCTTAACTAATTGTAACCATAAATTAGAAGTTACGTGCATTTATGACACTCAGATCACTCCCAGAGTGCTCTAGTTAGCCTCCCCAAATGAAGGAGAATTCTTAGTTGGCCCCCTTGACTGAAGGTAGGTGTGGGTGTGCTCATGTTGATATCATATAGTGCTCCTTTGATGTCAATTAAGTCAATAAAACTTAGGATAGTGGTTTAACAAGGCCAAATTGACTAAATTAAGTGTGCATGGTGGGTAAATGTCTCCAACACCCCCCCTTAAGCTATACTCAGGAGAAGTAGAAACTTAAAGTGCATGAAATGCTAGGGCCCGAACAACTAAGGCCATAGTTCACCCTGTACAATAATGAAACTCAAACAATTCTCAAGAATAAATCTAAGTGAGGAAAAGAGGGAAAACCCAGTGGGAAACCCCCCCCTCAAGCCGAACACTGAAAGTAGTTTGATCACCCTGATGAACTCACCCCCAATAGTGAACGGAGGTAAGTGAACTTATTTTATGAAAATATCTTAGTGAAGATGTCTGCAATCTGCTTATCAGTTGGGTAGTATTGCAGAATGATGGTCCTGTCATGCACTAATTCCCTGATATAGTGCATGTGTATCTCTACATGCTTGGTCCTCTACCTGGTAAATGGATCTAAGGATATCTTAATAGCATTTTGACTATCAGGAAAGAGGATAGTGGACAAAGTATTACCAAGATCAAAATATGAAAGAATGCCTTGCAACCAAACAGCTTGGATGTAAGCATTCACCACTCCTCGGTACTCAGCCTTTGCTGAAGACAATGTTATGGCAGCCTGCTTTTTGCTAGAACGGAAAATGGGGCCACCACCAAACATGAAGACATATCCAAAAGCATAATTCCGATCAAAAGAATCACCCACCCAATCGAAATCTGTGTAACCAACCATCTCTAACTCAGCATAGTGAATGCCATAGGTCTTGGTTCCCTGAATATACTAGAGGATACTCTTGGATTCCTTCCAATGAATATCATGAGGCTGCTGCATGTATCTTGACAGAGAATTCATGGCATAATAGATACCAGGCCGAGAATGAGTCAAGTAGAGCAAGCTACCTATCAACTGTCGATAAATAGTGCAGTCCATGGGAGGTGTGCTTTTTCCTTCTTCAAGGTTGATCCCTAAAAGGAAATGGAATGGAGTAGACTTACATTCAGCCATGTTAAACTTTACTAATAGGTCTGATATGTATTTGGACTGAGTGACCATTATCCCATCAAAAGTTTGCTCAATTTTGAGCCCCAGAAATTGCTTCAAGAGCCCCAAATTGGTCATTTCAAATGCATTGTGGAGAACCGTTTTGATGATTGAAATATAAGTAAATGTGATACTTTTAATTATTAAGTCATCAACATATAAAAAAATAATAATCAAATGACCATCATAATTCTGAATATACACATTTCGATATGGTTTACACTTCTGGAAGTTTTGCGAGAGAAGGAAGGCATCCGTCTTGGAATAACACTCTCTTGGGGCCTGTTTTAACCTGTATAGTGACTTCTTTAGCTTGCAAACCAAATATGGATTAGAAATGTATCCCTCAGGCTGCTTCATGTGTAACATCCCCGACCCTCTGACCGGTGAAGAGGATGCTACCATGGCATTAACCATCCGGGAAAACCTCCCCATGAACATGAACATATATAAAATTGAATTGCTTGAAACATAAAACATGATAAGATGCATAATCCTTCACATACATAGTGGAAGAAAACATACATTCATTCAATCATTCAACATATTCATCATCATTCATTAAACATCAAATATGATTCCATAAGTAAAATAGACAATAATACTTATCTTATAAAGAACTCGTCCCGCAACTAGCTATGTCACTGCAACGTTCCACCCAACCATAGGCCAGCGTGCTCCTTAATCTCTCAGCAACGATGCCACCCCCTATATGGGCATGATTCCCCAAGGAATAAGGAACAATAAGGCTTACACATAGCCAAGGATACACAAAACATATCCAAGCCAACATAGTTGGGTTTATCAGGCCATCAACAAATCAGCCAAGCCAACACAGTTGGGTTTATTAGGCCATCAAGGAGCTGGGAAAAGCTAAATGCTAAGCTGGTGAGCCCATTAAAGAGCTAAGGAAACCTACACCAGAACTAGCTTGACTTCTATGACACCCACACATGCCCAACACAAGGAAATCATCCCCTTCTCTGCTACACAGTCCCTTAGGCCCTGACCTCCCTTCCAGTGCTATTCAGGGGATGTGAAGAAGAAATCCATCCCTTTAGCTCTGTCTATGTGGTTCCCAAACACATTGGTTTTTCAAGCAACCCAAGCCTTCATTCCCATTCCAACATAGTCCAAAGACCAACCACCGCATACACGCAGCCAAACAAGCGATTCACAACTTGGACAAGGGAAATCAATTCCTGGGTCATTCCTGTCCCTATCGTGGCCAAAACGACTCCATAACAACCTATAGCAGGCCCAAAATGTAATGGAACCACAGCAATGAACAATGTGGTGAAACCACCACCTCGGCTCAACAATGAAGTGATAAGAAAATTACATAGTCCTAAAATGAAGCAAGAAATCAGACTCTCAGCTTATGCATGAGGAAAACATATGCACCCCAAAATTGGTATGGAAAAACACACATACACACCGCCTCCTGAGCGTGAATGGATCTGCATAAGAAAATCGTGGGTGACAGTGGAAAAACCTACTCCTCAACTCGCTTCCTAGGTAAAATGATGTAGAAGCCTGTGCATGAGAAGGTGAAAGAACCATCATCTATGTGAGGATGAAAAGAAACAATGGGGAGTGCAAGAGTGGAAACGTCCCCTCCATGTTTTCTTGCCCACCTAAATGAATGACCCAGCTGGTGGAGTGTGTGTGGGGGAAAGCCTGCCACCCACCACTACCTAGCATTAACGGCCCCCAACTAACAACAGGAATATTTAATGGGTGGTTGACACATGGATTTTCCCCACAAACTCAAGGTTTAACAATCCCCCCCCTTATCCTTAGGAAAATCATGCCCTTTTCAATATAGTTGCATTTACATAGCTGGTTGGGGTTCATTTAATTAAAAAATGCATATTTACATGATGCTAAGACCAATATGTGATGTATCTCATGATACACCATCCGCAATGATTCCAGTCGCCAAAACATAACACAACCAAATTGATGGTGGGGATTTTTCCTTTAGCTCCACACCATGATTAATTACAATATATATATCATGTATATTTAATGCATCGAGGTCAAAACTAGGGTGTTACATTCCCCTCCCCCTTCAATAGCACTGTCCTCAGTGCTTTACAAAATTTGAACAAAAATGCTACACTAGTACCGCCTCAGTGTTGCACAGGATTGAACAAAAATAGATGTTCCAATCACACGGCATCCTCCAACTCCCATGTAGCCTCTTCAGGTTTGTAGTGCTCCCATTGCACCTTTAGCTGCCCTATGGCCCGGTTCTATAGCATTGTGACCTTCCTATCGAGGATGCGCATTGGCTCAATTTGGAACTCTCCCTCAGGTTCCACTTGAATCACATCCCAATTTATCACATGGTTAGGATCATGTACATATCTCTTAAGAAATGAAACATGAAAAACATTATGAGCTCTAGTTCTAGTAGTCAATGAAAGTCTATATGCAACTGGTCCTATTCTTTCAAGCACTTCAAATGGCCCACAATATCTGGGTGACATCTTGGCACAACTTCCAAGCTTCAAGGAACTCCTCCTTGCCCTCACTCTGAGGTAAACATGATCTCCAACACTGAACTCCCTGTTCATCCTATGCTTATCTGCATAGCTTTTTTGTCTGTCCTGTGCTGCTTTCAGATTCTTCCTGATGTTTACAACCTCTTGCTCCATTTTCTTGAGCAATTCTGGTCCAAGCACAACCCTGTTCACTGGATTATCCCAAGTCATAGGTGTCCTACACCTTCTTCCATACAAAGCTTCATACGGACTCATCCCTAAGGATTCCTACTGTCCATTGTTATAAGCAAACTCTACCAAGTGTAAGTAATCTTCCCACTTGGTTGGTTTGTCCATCCCGTACATGCGAAGCATATCTTCAAGCACCTGATTAACTCTCTCTGTCTGCCCATCTGTCTAAGGATGGTATGGAGTGCTGAAGTTTAGATTTGTACCCAAATCTGCAAACAACCCCTTCCAAAAGTTGGAAGTGAACTTGACACCTCGATCAGAGGCTATTGCCTTAGGCAATCCATGTAATTTGAAAATCTCCCTCATGAATATATTTGCAATGTCATTAGTCTTATGCATAGAATTTCACCANCATGATGGAATCATGTTGTCTCCAAGTCATCGGCAATCCTATAATAAAATCCATGGAAATAACTTCCCATTTCCATTCCGGAACTGGAAAAGGCTGCAAGAAACCTGCTGGATGTTGATGCTCAACCTTTACCTATTGACATTTCATGCACCTTGAAATGTATTCAGCCATGTCCTTTTTCATTCCTAGCCAAAAGTACTATTTTCTGGCGATAGCAATCATCCTCTGGTATCCTAGGTGACCAGAACACGGAGTTTGATGGATTTCATCCATAACAACTCTCCTCAAATATGCTACGTTTGGAATATAAATTCTACCTTTATAGGTAAAAATTCCATCTTCTTCCAGCTTATATCCCTCATACCTCTTCTCAAGACTTTACTACTGCAATTTGTATTTTACCAGCTCATACAATTCATCTCCAGCAGTATGATTAGCAATTTGCTGCCTCAAATCTGATTGGCAAATACTAAGAGATGCCACATGCATTTTCTGCACCTTTCTACTGAGTGCATTGGCTACCTTATTCTCTTTTCCCTTTATGTGCTTGATTTCAAAATCAAACTCACTTAAAAACTCCAGCCATTTTGCTTGCCTAACATTCAGAGTAGGCTAATCAAATAGATACTTCAAACCATAATGGTTTGTCCTGAGCTCAAATCTTCTACCCATCAAGTAATGCCTCCACATCTTGAGAGCATGTACTATGGATGCAAGTTCTAGATCATGAGTGGTATAGTTCTTCTCATGCTCCTTCAACTTTCTCGACTCACAACATATCACGTGGTTTTCTTGCATAAGGACTCCTCCAAGTCCTTGTCCACATGCATCGGTACAGACCACAAAATCTTTCTCTGGATCTGCAACTTTCAATACGGGTGCACTGGTGAGAAGATTCTTCAACTTCTGGAAGCTTTCTTCACACCTCGATGTCCATTCAAAATTTATCCCCTTCTTTCGCAAAGAAGTGATGGCATGTGCAACTCTGGAGAATCCTTCAATGAATCTCGTGTAGTACCCTGCAAGTCCCATAAAAGATATTACATCTGTCACATTTCTTGGAGTAGGCCAATTCATAATGGCTTCAATATTTTTAGGGTCCACATATATACCCTCTTCTGAGATAATGTGACCTAAGTACTAAATTATATCTCTATAGAAGTCACACTTGCTCAGCTTTGCATACAGCTGGTGTTCCCTGAGAAATTGCAATGTTAATCTCAAATTCTCTTCATGCTCTTCCTCATTCTTATAATAAACAAGAATGTCATCAAGAAAAACAAGAACAAACTTGTCCAAATACCTACTGAAGACACTGTTCATAAGGCACATAAACGTAGCTGGTGCATTTGTGAGACCAAATGGTACGACTACGAACTCATAATGTCCATACCTTGTTCTGAAGGATGTCTTATGAATGTCTTCATCCTTTATTCTCACCTGATGGTAACCAGACCTCAAGTCAATCTTGGAAAATACCTTTGCTCCTCTCATTTGATCAAAGAGGTCATCAATCCTAGGCAAAGGATATTTGTTCTTCATAGTAACCGTGTTCAATTGTCTGTAATCAATACATAACTTGAGTGTACCATCTTTTTTATTTACAAACAGAACTAGTTCTCCCCAAGGAAACACACTTGGTCAGATGTACTTCTTTTCCAACAACTATTGCAATTGCATCTTCAACTCTAGCATCTCTGGTGTACTCATCCTGTAGGGTGTCTTGGACACTGGTGCTGCTCCAGGCACAAGTTCAATTATGAAATCAATGTCCCTCTTTGGAGGAAGCCCTGGAATCTCATCAAGAAACACATCCTTGAATTCCTATAACACTTGATAGTCCTCCAACCTAGGAGCTCCATCCTCTGTTGCCTCCAAAATATGAGCTGCATACAACTGGCAACCTTTCCTATAGAACTTCTTTAACTACATTGTTAAAACTTGCCTTACTAAAATCACCTTTGGAATGCCTTTCACAACTACTGGGTCCCCTTCTTCATTCATGCATTCGAAAGTCTTATTGTAATAGTCAATCTTTACTCTATGAGCTTCTAACCAATCCATTCCAATGAGAACCTCGTAGGAACCAAGTGGTATAACATTTAGATCTACACAAGTGATCAATCCATTCATGACCAATGGACATTTCTCTACCACTTCACTAACTTTTCTCTTAGTTCCAGTGCCTAGTTGAACTAACCAAGATTTTCTATGCTTTACTTTCTTAAAAGCACAAATATCCACTACTCTAGGAGTAATGTAACTATGAGTAGAACCAGGGTCAATCAAAATCGAAACAGATTGCTCAACAATCTTACCTGCAACTTCAACCACAGTTGACTGGTGATTTACCTGGTGGTCCTTCAGTGCTGCATAAATCCTAGGAACTGCCCTTGCTACTTCACCCACTGTTTCTGCTTCTTGAATGTTGTAAGTTGGCCTTGCACTCTCATTCTCGAGTGGACAATCTCTACGCATGTGGGTTCCTTTACATCTCCAACATTGAATTTGTATTCTATTCTATTGTGGATCTTCAGGCTTTTCTCTTATCACTCCCATTGGCTTACTCACAGCTTGGGATGGATGCTTCTACAGATTCCTGAAGCTATAAGGTTTGAAACCTTTATTTATTTGGTCAAACTTCTCATTCTTCCTATCCTTCCATGCCTTATGGTAATCAAGTTTACCTTTGCTTTGCTCATAGTAATACTTAGCCTTCCTTATTGCTTCTTGAAGAGTTCTAGGTTCGTAAAACTCAATTCTATCTTTGTAAGACTGTGGCAATCCACTTAGAAAACTATGGACCTTCACTTTTTCATCTCTGATGTACCAAACATACCTCAACAAATCCAAGAACTTATTTGCATACTCTTCCATGGTCTACTGTCCCAATTTTAGCTCATGGAACTCCTTAATATTGTCATCATAATACCTGTTAGAGAGGTATTTCTGCTTGAAATACTTCTTGAACTGTTTCCACTCAAGTCTCCTTTCACTGATCCTATTTACTTGCTTGAAGTGCTCCCACCAAATGGATGCTCTTCCATTAAAATTGAATATGACAACTCTTGCCTTCATGTTTCTCAAATAATCCTGCACTTGAAAGTACTTCTTTATCCCAAGAAGCCAAGCTTCAGCCTCTTGTGCAGTCTTTACCTCACCATCAAATGTAGGAGGTTTAGCCTTCTAAAATTCATCTCGAGAGAGATCCCTATGGTGTCTCCTTTTTATTTTATGAGAAGATGAGCTTGAATCCCCACTAGATTCTTCAGAGTCAGATGATCCATTAGAATTCCTTCTCCTTCTCCTAGTACTGCTCTTACTGCCTTCCGATCTTGTTGTACCCTACCCAGAGTCTATCTTTCTTTGCAAGTCTGTCAAACTCTACAACATAGCAGCATTCAACTGATGCTGCTCTTCCTGGGCTTTAATCAAGCTTCTCATGTTGGCTACAACATCTAACAGTGTCTCTTGGAATCTCCTTCCATTAGACTCTATGTCATCATTTCAATTACGGACATTTTCTCCCATGGCATCTCTCACACACTCGTAAGAATCCCGAGCATCATATCCATCATGGGTTCTCATAACTGAACCACCACTTATCTACCAAGCTGCATCACCTAGAATACTTCCCTTGAAGGTGTCTATGATTATGCAAATGTGTTAGTAACACAACTGTTAGATGCATGACATTGATATAAATCAGAACTACTTACCTTCTTCTCTTGGAAAAAAAATCATAAAATAACAATTTTGCTCAAGCACAAAATTTTTCTTCCTTTGTAGACCTGAAATCCACTTACAATGTGCTGAAAAATTCACTGAAAAACAACTAAAATGCACTGAGAAATCCCACTTGAAAAAATTGAAATTTCCTTTTTCCCAATCAGACCTCTTCCCAACTAAACTTTCGACACTTCGGCGACCCAATCAACAAATTTTCTTCGGCGCTCATCGGCGGCCTTATCATTATAATTTTCCAATGTATCAGATCCTTGGTTGTCTAAGCTTCTGGACTACTATCAAGGATGCCAAGGACTATTGTATATCAGTAATCGGAACTGTTATCCACTATGACATCGGCGAGGAGACTATCTCCCATAACATTGTATCGACGGTCGGAAGCACTATGCATCGGGTGGATAGTTCTTTAGGTAACCGCAACGGTGGGAAGCAAACCAACTGTGGTTTTCACAGACCATAAAACATGTCGACGGTTGGAGCTCCAAGCACTATGTGTCAATGATTCAAGACTAAATGTTTCTACTGCATCGGCGACCGAAGCACTAATCGTCGGAATGATAGTCCAGCTAACAGCCGCAACGACGAACTCACGAATAACTAAATTCTTTCGATGTTCATTGGCAATCTGTTCAACTAACTTTCTCCAATGTCGTTCATCGACGACCTCATCAACTAAACTTTCCCGATGATGTTCATCAGCTGTTTCATCAACTAAAATTTTTCGACGCTTTTAACACTTCGAAAAAAATTTCTTTCCTTGTCCACTGCCACATTGACTCCTTCATCATCTATTTTTCTTCGGTGTGTCGGCGATCCCATCTTCTATTTTTCACTGATCCAATCAACTAATCTTCATCGATCGTCGATGGTCTCAACATTTAGAAAAAAAAATTGAAAATTTTCTCTTTATCCTCTTCCTGCCGCCGCTGTGTCAGCGGCTCAACCAACTAACTTCCTCTCTTTTCCTCCGACGTATAGGCATCTACGTCCACTATTCTCCACCAACGATCTGATGAGCACTTAGAGAATTTTTCACAAATTTATTCTGAATGCCCTTCATCAGGTAAACTTCCACTGTTACGGAGAGAAATTCCTATGGCTTGGGGTACCACAATAGGCAGCTAGACTCCAGAAATCAATCTTTCCCAATATGCAATAGAAATAAAAACATCTAACACTAAAGGATCGAACCTCGTACCTTATTTCGGACGGTTGAAGTAGATCCCCGTTGAGCTTTCCAATCTTCAGTTTGAATTGTTATAGCACGTCCTCAACAACAAGTAAACAATACAAGCATACTATATTTCATGGTGTTAGATCTATTCTAGCATATATAATCAATAATGTATAAGCATTTGACATATTCCAATGGATACAATATTCATTCAAATACACATTACTGGACAGGAAAATATATTTCTATTAATATGAATCAGAGATTACAAGTGACAACCTCTGATGGCACGTCTGCGAACCAGAGAAACTGAATCCCCCACTTGGGCCTCCACCACCTCAATCCTCCATCACTTCGATAGCAAGCTTACTATCAAAACGAAAGCTTGGGAAGAACACAATAGTGCTCCAAGGGACAAAGGGATGTAGACTCAAGCATAAGTTCTGGCAACAATGGACTATAGTTTCGATACTCTCAATTCTCTCTTATCTCTCCCATGCTTTCAATGTATAAAGGGGTTCCTTATATAGCTTTTTAAAGGGATACTGAAAGGTCGAATCCATGTGATCTCAAGGAATATGGAAGGCCAAGAGTCATATGAGTCGGATCCAAGTCAAGGAAAACTCCAAAAGAATTTGGACTATGCACACATCCCGATGTACACGACTATAGGGGTCAAACCCGCGTATGTACGCAGTTATCGGGAAAAAATCCATGTATATCATAGTTTATATAGTTTTGGGGATGATCAATGATACATCAAAGGATAAAATGTGGTCCATAGGGGTTAATGAGTCTGCAGTGGGACAGGGGAAGGCCATACAATGTGTGATTCAACTAGTGTGGTGAAATCCGCTATAACAGATGCCCCCTAATGTATGATATCAGAGGGGTTATACGATGGCCGAAATACATTATAAGTCCATCCCAGAAGTGAAGTGATGAAGGTACCCAAATGGAAGACCAGCCACCCAATCAGCATAATACCATAATACAACTCTGCATATAACTGCAAGTACATATAGTAGTCCTGGATACATAAGAGTACAATGGCCATGAATAGGCATGAAACATGATAACACATATGTGGTCATCGCCACGTACAATATACATAGATCAGAATCTCCATGATGAAGATATACAAAGGACCAAGATCTCCACAAAGGCTGAAGATATATAACAGATCAAGATCTCCATAGTGGCTGGAAATGTCTGACATATACTGGAACAAGTCACAAGAGCTGAAATCTCATGAACACTGGCACGATCAAGGAGGTAGCATATAGTGGATGCCACTAGTCTGGAAGGTCTTCTACACAAACTGCTACGAGTACATGTCCTACTATGCGAATAGATGTGTTGAGGTCAAACATAGTAGTCCATCGTCTGATTACCGGTCATTGATGTATACCGTTAACAGACGCGAGATCACCCACCAATAATGAAAATGGGAATCAAGGTACTAGAGTGCAAACTAACAAGTGTGAATAAATGTGTTGAGGTCAAACACTTGAGAGAATCCATCGATCAAGGGACATTGATGTATTCCCAAAACTGTCGATGGTGAGAGAACCTGCCACTGATGACTGCAAGTCTCAAGGCACTCAAAATGACTCTAGACTCCAATCCCAAAATAAATGATCTGAAGTCGATGGGATGAAATCTGCTGGAAGGAGGGCATTAGGGCATCCCCCATCATCCAACACGAGGTACTCAGCAAGGATGTATAATATGGAAGAACTCAATCATAAGGTGCACGAACCAGTAACTGTACTGGGAATGGCCAACATGAAAAGTCAAGATAACTGAGGAATGGTTGACTCAGGTTTCAACTTCCTTCGAACAAGAGCATAACGGCGTATGGTGACTGAATGAAGGCAGCATAGACTCGATATACAAACTAGGACATCTCTATGATGCAGAAGGCATCAATAGAGGCTCCATAGGGACTAGAAGCTTAACCAGTCGGTGGAGATAAAACTCAGATAGCGAGTATAGCTCCTAAGTCAAACTATAACCCAACCAATGGATGTGATATACAGTGCTCTGTTCGAAGGCGACACGACTCGACAACTGCCAAAGATAATATATTTTCTTGTTCAGCTTTTTGGTTTTTTTATTTTTTTGGTCTTTTTCAATTATTTGAAAAGCTTGAAAAAAGAATAAACTAGCTTTATAGTTACAAACTAGGAGGAGATGAGTGTCATTTAGGGCAAACAAACTAGTTCCAAGCAGTGGAACATACCTATGCTCAATGCAAGGATACATGTGTAGGATATTGACACTCGGGGGAAAATCCCCTCCCGGTAAAAAGGGCATGAAGCTGCGAAGGATATAAATAAAAGGCTCTGCATGGATAGACATGAGACAAGCTCGGGCTATATGGCTGAAACGCAATGTCAGGGGAGCCGGCATAAATCTTAATAAGACAGGCAAAGCACATGATAATGCATTCACAACTCGATATAAGGGGAGTCCGTGGGGAAACAGGCCAGCATAAGATCAAGAGGAGTATGAGGCTCTTGCTAAATGTCATGGCAATACTATACAATGAACTCCCACACCCTAAAGGGGGAAACATCGGCATGGGCACCAAATGCAAATAAGGCGCTAACTAGGGTACCCATGTAAGGTGAGTCTCTAGCACTCATATCATGCCACTTCTATAGCAGCAAGAAGGTTCCGTGACATAATAGAGTGGTTTCGTACCTAAGGATATAGTGACATGGTCATAAGGTCATGCAAAATGCAAACGGTGGTGAACCTAACCTATATGCCAGTATAGACGTTATACCTATGATAGGCACGAATGGTCTTTGGTCACAAAAGAAGCATCCAACAGACAACTTCAGACCCAAGGAAGACCCAACCACACTCACAACCCACCCAGCAACTTCCCACAACATCAGACTCGCCAAAAGGGAGGATGTACGCGAATGTATAAAGAACAGCTGCGTATGTACACGAATTTTGGCCAAACATCCGCGTATGTACGCGACTGTTGTCCAAAAACCCACGTATACAGAGAAGGCAGTGGTAAAAAGTAGGTCAAGGCCACACCAATAAAGGGGAGTGTCAATGGACACACATACTATAACATGCGACACATAAACAGAGAGAAACAAAGAGCAAATCAATAATAACAAGCCCATTGTGCCCCCAACCCCAAAGAAGAACAAGGAACATCCCCAACAGAGTTGCCAATTCTGTTACAGAGAGAAATTCCTATGGCTTGGGGTACCACAACAGACAGCTAGACTCTAGAAATCAATCTTTCCCAATATGCAATAGAAATAAAAACATCTAACACTAAAGGATCGAACCTCGTACCTTATTCCGGACGGTTGAAGTAGATCCCCGTTGAGCTTTCCAATCTTCAGCTTGAATTGTTATAGCACGTCCTCAACAACAAGTAAACAATACAAGCATACTATATTTCATGGTGTTAGATCTATTCTAGCATATATAATCAATAATGTATAAGCATTTGACATATTCCAATGGATACAATATTCATTCAAATACACATTACTGGACAGGAAAATATATTTCTAGTAATATGAATCAGAGATTACAAGTGACAACCTCTGACGGCACGTCTGTGAACTGGAGAAACTGAATCCCCCACTTGGGCCTCCACCACCTCAATCCTCCATCACTTCGATAGCAAGCTTACTAGCAAAAGGAAAGCTTGGGAAGAACACAACAGTGCTCCAAGGGACAAATGGATGTAGACTCAAGCATAAGTTCTGGCAACAATGGACTATAGTTTCGATACTCTCAATTCTCTCTTATCTCTCCCATGCTTTCAATGTATCAAGGGGTTCCTTATATATCTTTTCAAAGGGATACTGAAAGGTCGAATCCGTGCGATCTCAAGGCATATGGAAGGCCAAGAGTCATATGAGTCGAATCCAAGTCAAGGAAAACTCCAAAATAATTTGGACTATGCACACATCCCGATGTACGCGACTATAGGGGTCAAACCTGCGTATGTACGCGGTTATCGAGAAAAAGCCACGTATATCATAGTTTATATAGTTTTGGGGATGATCAATGATACATCAAAGGATAAAATGTGGTCCATAGGGGCTAATGAGTCTGCAGCGGGACAGGGGAAGGCCATACAATGTGTGATTCACCTAGTGTGGTGAAATCCGCTATAACATCCACCTAGCTCTCCGCTGCATCGGAGGACCTTCCCACTACATCTCCTGATGAGCCGATGGTTCTGGCACTTAGAAAAAATTTTATTTCTTTTTTTTGAGAATTTTCTGTCATTCACAATTTTCTTCCTACTGGGCAGAGGGAAACCTGCCTCTGTCAATGAATCTCACGGACCATGGACTCCCATGCTGCAACGTTGGCTCTGATACCACTCTGTAATGTCCTCGACCCTCCAACCAACGAAGAGGACGCTACTGTGGCATTAACCATCCAAGAAAACCACCCCATGAAGATGAACATATATAAAACTGAATTGCTTGAATCATAAAACATGCTAAGGTGCATAATCATTCACATACATAGCGAAAGAAAACATACATTCATTCAAGCATTCAACATGTTCATCATCATTCATTAAACATCAAATATGATTGCAGAAGTAAAATTGACAAGAATACTTATCTTATAAAGAACTCATCTTGCAACCAGCTATGTCGCTTCAACGTTCCACCCAACCATAGGCCAGCGTGCTCCTTAATCTCTCAACAATGCTGCCACCCCCGAGCTGGGCATGACTCCCCAAGGAATAAGGAACAAAGAGGCTTACACATAGCTAAGGATACACAAAACACATCCAAGCCAACACAATTGGGTTTATCAGGCCATCAAGGAAGCCGAAAAAGCTAAATGCTAAGCTGGTGATCCCATTAAAGAGCTAAGGACACCTACACCAGAACTAGCTTGACTTCTGGGACACCCACACATGCCCAACATAAGGAAATTATCCCCTTCTCTACTACATAGTCCCTCAAACCCTGACCTCCCTTCCAGTGCTATTCAGGGGTTGTGGAGAAGAAATCCAGCCCTCTAGCTCTATCCATGTGGTTCCCAAACAGACCAATTTTTCAAGCAACCCAAGAGCTCATTCCCATTCCAACACAGTCCAAAGACCAACCACTACATACACACAACCAAACAAATGATTCACAACTTGGATAGGGGAAATCAATTCCTGGGTCGTTCCTGGCACTATCGTGGCCAAAATGACTCCATAACAACCTACAGCAGCCCCAAGACGTAATGGAACCACATCAACGAACAATGTGGGGAAACCACCACCTTGGCTCAACAATGAAGTGACGGGAAAATTACACAGTCCAAAAATGGAGCAGGAAATAGGACTCTCAGCCTGTGCATGAGGAAAACATATGCACCCCAAAATCAGTATGGAGAAACACACATACACATTGCCTCTTGAGCGTGAATGGCTCTGCACAGGAAAATCGTTGGTGATAGTGGAAAAACCGGCTCTTCAACTCGCTTCCTAGGTAAAATGACATAGAATCCTGTGCATGAGAAGGTGAAGTAACCATCCTCTATGAGAGGATGAGCTATACCCTAGCTTGTGCATGAGGATGAACATAAACGATGGGGAGTGCGAGAGTGGAAACATCCCCTCCATGTTTTCCTGCCCACCTAAAGGAATGACCCAGTTGGTGGAGTGTGCATGGGAGAAATCCTACCACCCACCACTACCCAGCATTAACTACCCCCAACTAACAACAGGAGTATTTAATGGGTGGTTCACACATGGATTTTCCCCATAGACTCAAGGTTTAACAATCCCCCCGCCTTATCCTTGGGAAAATCATGCCCTTTTCAATATGGTTTCATTGACATAGATGGTTGGGGTTAATTTAATTAAAAATACATATTTACATGATTTCAAGACCAATATGTGTTGTATCTCATGATACACCATCGGCAATTATTCCAATCGCCGAAACATAACACAACCAAATCGATGGAGGGGATTTTGCCTTTAGCTCCACACCATGATTAATTACAATATATATATCATGTATATTTAATGCATCGGGGTCAAATATGGGGTGTTACATTATGTATGTATCCTCATGAAGATATCCATGCAAAAAGGTATACTTAACATCCATATGATTCACTTCCCAGTGCTTAGATGCTGAAATTGCCAAAACTAGGCAGATGGAGTACATTTTTGCAACTAGTGCAAAAGTTTCATGGTAGTCCGCACCTTGGACCTAGGAGAAACCTTTTGCTACCACCATCCTTGCCTTATATTTTCAGGTGCTTCCATCAGGAGCAACCTTATTCCTAAACACCCACTTGCATTGAACCAATTTCCTCCCCGAAGGAAGAGAAACTGGCTCCCAAGTAGTGTTTTTCCGAAGAGAATTCATCTATTCATCCATGGCAACTTTCCATCTAGGATCCTTCCGAGCATGGTATTAAGACTTAGGATCTGAAATTATCATCAAATAACAATATTTGAACAGCAAATAATCAAGACAAGAGAGCACAATACCTTCTCTTTGGAAATCAAACCGGGTTCTCTTTGGATCATCCAGATTTCCAATGTTATCTCCTATGAAGAGGAGTGTCTTTCGGGCCCAAGTTGGGAGATGATTTTGTACTTCAGGTTATGATTCAGAATTCGATTTTTTTTTTACACTGATATCAGAAATCATCGGATCCAAATCAGGTTCGTTTCCCCCAATTACATCATCCAATATTCAGTAGAATAGGAAGGAAATTCAACAGTTTTCTCCTTCACTAGTTCTACCTCCTAAAGAGGCTCATCGAACTTGACACTCCTTTCAATGATGATAGGTTTTGTTTTGATATCCAGTAGCTTGAAACCTTTTGATTCATCAGGATATCCAATAAACAGACATTCTATGCTTTGCGGTTGCAAAGCCCTCCTTTTATCAAGTGGAATTCGGGGCCATGCAGTGGACCCAAACACCCACAGATTCGACACATCTGGCTTGTGTCCAAAGTATGCTTTGAAAGGGGTCTTCCCTTTCATGGATGAGTGTGGAAATATATTCTGAATATATTCTATAGAATTCATGGCTTCATCCCACAAATTTTCATTTGACTTCTTTGATTCCAACATGTAGGTGGTCATCTCCTTGAGAGAACGATTCTTCCTCTCCGCTACACAGTTCTGTCGGGGAGTGTAGGGGAATGAATGCTGGATATGAATATCACTTTGCGAACATATATGTAGTAAATAATTACTGACATAGTCCCCACCATTATCAAACCTCAAGAACTTGATCTTTTTTCCAGATGCATTCTCAATCAAGGCCTTCAACTCAGTGAATTTTTCCAAGAATTCTGACTTCTTTTTGATAAAAAAGACCCATGTGTATATGGAAAAGTAATCAATAAAATTCAGAACGTACCTGGATCCATTCATGGATTTGGTAGGCATGGGACTACTGATATCAAAATGTATCATCCCCAATATGCATGATTCTTGGCTTGCCTTCCCCCGATCGAACTTATGCTCAGGGTGCTTTCCAACAACACAACCCTTGCAAATTCCAGTGGTAGCTTTGATGACTAGGAGGCCTTCAACCATAGAATTATTCTGTAATTGATGCAAGTATTTGAAGCTCAAATGGCCAAACCTCTCATGCCATAGTATACTAACTTCATTTCCATGAGTCAGCAATGCGCTGGGCTTTGCATTCGCCACAAAATGGGAGAACTCATAGGCTTTTGCATGATGGTTTGCAAGGCCTTTTGTTACAAGTTTTCTGAATGCAAGTTCTGTGATCTCTACATCATCTGAGCTAAAGGAGACTCTCTTGTGAACTCCCATATGTGTCATTTGATAAACACTTAGGAGTTTTTATGCAAGAGATAGTGCATACAGAACATTGGAAAAATAACCATGCTCAATATCTACAGTACCTTGTCCTTCGGATATGATTGCGGAGTCATCTCCCATGTGGATGGGAATGGATTTTCCAGTCTCCAAAGATGAGAAGGAGTCTCTTTCATCCATCATGTGGTTCAAAGCTCCAAAATCTATTAATATTTCTTTGGAATTCAAAGTGCTTTCCATGAGGGCATGACCTCTTTCATGTTGTGGTTCCCGATCTTGCTGATCTCTCCTTCGAAAGCTTTCCAGAATATTGATGTGATTTTCTCAAGAAGAGAAGTAGCTTCATCAACAGTATGAATAGTAGTATGAACACTTGACTTTTTCCTTCCCATGATGCCCTTTGATTTTTTTCTTCTTCAAGCTGAAAGGTTCTTCATGTTGCTGGTTTTCAACTTTAGGATTAGGATCTTCGAATTTGGTTTTTGGGTTCTTCTGTTGTTTTCCTTTACCCTTCAGATATTTGGGCCCTGATACATAGAGGTCTTGATCATAGGAGGATCTGATGATACCCATCTTGACAAGATTATCATGTTCACTTGTTAGGGACTCAATGAAGGCATTGAGTGAAGGCCTATTCCATCTAGGGGTTGTGAGATTCCCCACACAGAATGTAGATACAAACACCGAATAATCATCTCTAAGTTTGGAGAGTATGGCGAGGATGAGCTGATCATCCTCCTTCTCCACCTTACATTGCTTCAACAGTAAGACAATGTGCTTGAACTTTGTGAAAAAATCATTTAAGGTCTCGAAATTGGAAGGCTAGAGAGACATCAACTCATTTTCAAGATGGTATACTCTCAAATCATCATGTTTTCCATATATGGTTTCCAATTTGTCGCAAATTTCCTTTGGATTCTTCAATCCCGAGAGATGGAAAAAAAGATCCCAGGAAACAGAGAGGCACAAGAATCTAAATGCTTCATCTTTCGTGTTCAAGAATATAGCTTTGTCTATCATAGAAGTAGGCTCTTCTTTAGTGTCCATAGTGACCCTATAGAATCCTCTGACACGTAGCTAGATCTCCATGTCTCTTTTCCATGAATGGAAATTGAACGGAGTCAAGAGTTCTACTGAAGAAGCCATTTCAAACTACTGGAACAAATGCTTTCACCTATTAAAACCTGCAAATCACAACAAAAGGGGAACTGTAAGGTTAGGCATCCTACACATTTTATTATTTCATCACACCCAACATAGTTGATCAAGAAATATTGATCAACATTTCCTTTACTTGGGGTATTAAGTGGTAAGCCTTGGCTTTTGGTGCAGTGTTGGAATTTTGAGATTTTGCTCAATTTTTCATGCAAGATCTATCAAAAACCTTGTTTTTGAGATATCTAAGCTTCATCCTACTATGATATCTTATACAATATTAATTTGTCACAGTGGTCTAGGTACTGAAAACACAGTCTCACAAAGAATTCAAACAATTAAGCATAAAATTGGAAAAATGGTGTTGCAATGGAAGTAAAAGCTCTGTATAATCAATAAAGAATGAATAATACAATACAATTATCATGAAAGGTGCATGAATTCCAAGAAAATTTGAATTCCCAATGAGGTCATTCGAATTGAATGAGTGGGTGTAGATTAACTGACTGTAAGCCACAATAAACACACTAGTTAACTAACTGATCAAGTGCCGATTGACTCAACTGAGTCCTAACTGAAGTTGGAGTGCAATGAATGACCAAGTCTAAATGAAACTAGCTCAGACACATGTCACTACATGCCAACCAACAATTGGTAGCGTATCACTAACTCCAATGAACCTCGATGAGGTTAACTAAAGTCAAACTGGCCATCAGAGGTGGTTGGAGGAGCCCTTGTTGACTCCAGTTCATTAAATATTAATAAAATAATGAATATAATGAATGGAGGCACCTTGAACACTTATCTTAACTGATTGTAACCATTAGTTAGCAGTTAAATGCATTTATGACACTCAAATCACTCTCAAAGTGCTCTAGTTAACCTCCCTGAATGAAGCAGAAACCTTAGTTGGCATCCTTGACCGAAGGTAGGCATGGGTGTGCTCATGCTGATGTCATACAGTCCTCCTATGATGTCAATTAAGTCAATAAAACTTAGGATAGTGGTTGAACAAGGCCAAATTGACCAAATTAAGTGTGCATGGTGGGTAAATGTCTCCAGTTGGAAATTTGTCTATCTAGTCACCAATCTTGACAACCACTCGTGCAATATAACTAGGAATTCTATGAAGAAGACCTCATGGATATCGGAATACATATACTCATCTACCCACTTCTCTACAATCAACCATGATCTTGCGCTCTCCTCTTGCGTGAATCCTAGCGTTTTATATCCCAGCCAATCTTCTATCTCCTTCTGCATCGGGTGCCACAACATTTCCCTCGACTCAAATTATTATGGGTCGCAGCAATAGAACCATTTGTTGGCTTCTTTCACCTTCCTTGTCTCGACCCGCTATTCAAAAACACCACAATACCAACAATTAACCACAAGACATCGACTTGACAGAGAAAATCCATTGGCAACACCTGCAAGGCAAGTGCAGTCTCACACAAGATATCTAATAGGCACCTTCCATGACCATGTTTTCGTAGTTGGCGAGGGATTATAGTCCCTTCATGTTGATGTAATTGTAACTTCGAAATGTATTCACTTGTATTTCTTATCTATTGTAACCCGATGTTTATTCTGGAATGCTATCATGTTATGCCATGCCCGGATGTTTCGATCGGGAGAATCAATAATGTAAACAAGTCATGTCAAGTCATTGTGGGTAACCCTCCTATTGTTCAAGGGTTAAATCCCCACAGTTCTGGGGCACTAGGGTTATTGGAATCTCCTAGGAGAGGTCGGACCTAGTAGGTTTTTAGTCATGCTGGGATTAGTATCAATAGAGAGTTGGACTCTCTATTTAGTACACATCACAAACACACTCAAGTGTAGTGCATAGTTGAGGAGGGAGAAGACACTGGGGCTAGAAAAGAAGAAGGTTACTACTATCGAGAGAGCATCTTACTGTTTTATGGTTTTACCTTTTGTGTTGATTCTATCTCTGAGGAAGTTGCGGGGTTTTCTCCATTTATGGTTTTCCCGAGGAAAAACACTGTGTTCATTGTCTCTTGTGTTTGATTGCTGTACTTGTTGTTCTCTCAGTTAAAGATCCTAACGTCATGCTAGCCTGAATGTTGAAAAACTAACATGGTATTAGAGCTAACCTAAGAAGAATACAATGTACAGCTATGGGAACTAGGGCTTCCTACTTTGTGGATCTCTCTCCACATATTTTCAGCAAAATTAAGGTGGAATAACTCTCCTCCTTAGGGCATCTTTCTGTCGAAGCAGAATCAAATTCTGAGGTTTTTCAGTTTTGGACCCGACACTGCTGCCAGAAATTAGGGCTTTTCACAGAAGAGGAATTTTTCAGTGACCCTAGGCCTGGATTGATCTCCTCCCCAAAATCAAAGTTAGGGATCAATTTCAAAGCATTTGGTTGGACAAAACTCTGAAAAACTGAAACCCTAATTTTCTCCTGAACCAACTTTGTGGGATTTCAGCTCAAAATTTAGATCCAACATCTTGACCTAGTAAGATCTAAAATCTTTTGTATTTCCATTTGAGGTTCTTGGTTAAGATGTCTCATCATACCAATCTTGATGAAAATCTTGAGGGAGCTGATAACTTCTGAGCTTGGAAGTATAAGATCTCCCTGGTCCTGGAAGAGAATGAGTTAGACTCCTACATCCATGAGAAGGTTCCAGTTCTAGAGGGAGATGAGGCTAAGGCCTTGCATAAGAAGAAGTTGGTTATGGCAAAGAGAATCATTACTGATTCTATCAAGGATCATCTCATACCATAGGTGTCCTCCCTAAAGACACCTAAAGATATGTTTGATGCCCTAACCACATTGTTTGAAGGGAAGAACATAAACTGAGAGATGACTCTGAGAAACCAACTAAAGAATGTGAAGATTTAGAATGCTGAAACAATCCAGTCTTACTTCACAATAGTTTCTCAGATTAAGGAACAACTAGAAGTAGTAGATGAAGAAGTGGAAAATGAAGATATTGTGATGACTACCTTGAATGGCCTCCCTACATCATGGGATTCTTTCATCCAAGGATTCTATGATGGAAAGAAGTTAGTCAAGTTCAGCAGACTATGGGAAGAGTGTTCTCAAGAAGAAGCTCGGATAGCAGCTCAAGAAGAAAAGATGGGAAGTGAAGATCAAGCTCTCACGGTACACTCCAAGTCAACCAAAAGAAGATCTCATCACCCTAGAGGTAACCACTATCAAAAAGATAACACTAGAAAATATTTCTCTAGAGTCATATGTTATACAGGTGATGAAGCAGGACATTATGCAAAGAATTGTCCTAAGAAACAAAAACTAACAAAAAGGAGGAACAAAAGAAGACATCATGCTCATGCTACAGAGGATGATGAACCATCCAAGAAAAGAACCAGATATGAAAGTGAAGATTCTTCAAGAGAGGATGAATATGTTTTGATTTCCGCTCTCACAGGAAGCGTTACTCATGGAAGCAATGATTGGCTCATAGATAGCGGGGCTTCCAAACATATGATAGGATTCAAGAAATCCTTTGTGAGACTGTCAGAAAATGAATCACCTCACAAGGTGAAGCTAGGAGATGACTACCAATATCCAATAAGAGGTAGTGGGGAATCTTCCTATAAACTAGACTCTATAAAGTCTCTAACAGTGAAGGAAGTATTGTTTGTGCCAGGACTCAAGAAGAACCTCCACTCCATATCGACATTAGATGCAAAAGGAATGTGGGTTGCATTCATAGATGGTCAAGTCATCATGTGGCCAAAAGGAAAGACTATTGATGATGCGGTGGTGATTGGAGAACAAGGAGGAGGATTGCACAAATTAAAGGGTCATCCAGAAAAATACTTGTTCCATGACACAGTAGAGCCAAGTGAACTTTGGCATAGAAGGCTTGCACATGTGCATTACAGAGCACTACCTATTGCAAGCAAAATTGTTGAACGTCTTCTAGAAATCGAAGCAAAACATGATGGGGTCTACAAGGTATGTGCAAAAGGAAAGAATACAAAGAAGACATTTCCAAGCAGTGAAAGCAAATCAAAAGGAATCTTGGAAATCATCCACTTCGATGTATGTGGACCTATGTAATCAAACTCACTAAGCGGGTATGCATATTATGTTTCCTTTATTGATGATTTTTCTAGGAAGACATGGGTTTACTTCATGAAGAACAAAGATGAAGTATTCAACAAGTTCAAGGAATTCAAAGACTTGATCGAGAATCACACTGAAAAGAAGATCAAGAATTTTTGATCAAATAATGGTGGAGAATTGACTTCAAATGACTTCAAAGAGCTATGCAAAGAATCAGGGATTAAGAGGGAGTTGTCCACCCATTATAATCCACAACAGAATGGGATTGTGGAAAGGAAGAATAGAACTATCATGGAAGCTGCAAGAGCAATGCTTCATGATCAAGACCTTCCTATGCATCTTTGGGCGGAAGCTACCCGAACAGTAGTGTATGTACATAACCGTACTCCACATAGAGTACTCGAGAACAAGACTCCTGAAGAATTCTTCTCTGGGAAGAAACCAGAAGTCAGCCATCTCAGAATATTCAGCTGTCTAGTGTACATACACATTCCAAAGGAGAAGAGGACTAAATTAGATCCTTTAGGAAAGAAGGGTATATTTGTGGGATACTTTGAAAGCTCGAAGGCCTACAAAATATACTTCCCACGATTCAAGAAAATTGACATCAGAAGGGATGTGACATTTGATGAAGACACAACTTACAATAAATCTAGAAAGAAACCTATTGAAGAATCCAAAGAAGCAGAAGCACCTAGAATTCATGATACAACCATGAACGAAGAAGCTCAAGAAGAAGATCGAGAATTTGAAGAACCACAAAGACCTATAGATCCTCCTCTGGATAAGAATCCTCATAAAAGGAAACCTACTTGGGTATGAGAAATTATCCAAGGTGTAGAAAGATATGGGGCTCTAGAAGAGAATCATAGAGAAAGAAAGATGACCATATCCTGCTCTAGGTATGTAGCAATACTATGTGATTTCATTGATAAAGAACCTTTCAGTTATGAAGAAGTAGCATAACGAAAACAATGGAAGGATGCTATGATTGAAGAATATCAATCAATAATGAAGAATGATGTTTGGGATGTTGTCCCAAGACCAGAAGGGAAGTCAATTGTAACTTCTGAATGTATCTACAAGATCAAGCATGCTGCAGATGGTAGCACTGAAAAATATAAGGCAAGATTTGTGGCTTGGGATTTCTCTCAGAAAGAAGGAATAGATTATGAAGAAACCTTTGCACCTATAGCCAGGTACACTTCCATCAGATCAGTACTTTCTCTGGCTATAGTGATGAAATGGAAGATACACTAGATGGATGTCAAGACTTCTTTCTTAAATGGTGTAATAGAAGAGGAAGTGTATGTAGAACAACCACTTGGTTTTGAGACAAATGACAGGGAGTCTCATGTGTGCAGATTGAAGAAATCCTTGTATGGTTTGAAACAGGAACCCAAGACATGGTACGATAAAATTGATAGCTTTCTATCTGGTTTGTGCTTTACCAAGAGTAAAGCAGATTCCAATCTTTACTACAAGTTTGAAGATGGAAACCCAGTGATGCTTCTACATACGTATATGATCTATTTGTGACAGGTATGGATGGGTTGATTGCTGATTTGAAGAGAAATCTTGCTACCGATTTTGAGATGAAGGACTTGGGTATGATGCATTAATTTCTTGGTAGGAGGTGTGGCAGAGTGCAGATGGAATATTCCTTGGAAAAGGGAAGTATGCAGCAGATATCTTGAATAGGTTTGGGATGATGGACTGCAAAACTATGGCCACACCTATGGCATCAAACCTGAAGCTATTGAGCGATGCTTCATCAAATTCGATTGATGCTACGATGTATCGTCAGATGATTAGGTCCTTGATGTACCTGATGAACATGAGACCAGACATTTTCTTTGTTGTGAACACCTTGAGCCATTTCTTGACAGATCCAAGAAATGTTCACTTGATTGCTGCAAAGCATATTCTGAGGTACCTGAGGGGTATAGTTGATTATGGGCTCAAGTATGATGTGAATCAGAAGATTAACCTAGAGGGTTATGTTGATTTAGATTGGATAGGAATTTCCATCAATAGGAAGAGCACTTCAGGGTGTTGCTTCAGTATGGGATCGGGTGTGATCTCCTGGTTTAGCAGGAAGCAATCCTATGTGGCACTGAGTACAGCTGAAGCAGAGTATGTTGCAGCTTGTTCATCTAGTTGTGAGGTAGTATGGCTATAGAAGATATTGATTCATTTATTTGATCTCTATATGGATGCTACTTGTATACATTGTGACAACCAGAGTTACGTGAGGTTGTCAGAGAATCCAGTGTTCCATGACAAGTCGAAGCATATCGAGATCAAGTATCACTATATCAGAGATATGGTGCAGAGGGGAGTACTGAAGATCTAGTATGTTGCGATGGAGGAATAGATAGATGATGTGTTGATGAAGCCATTGGCTAGGGTGAAGTTTGAGTACTTTAGGGAGAATCTTGGTGTTCTCCAGATAGAGGTTTCCTCCAAGGGAAAGTGATGAGTCCCATAGCCATTCTGACGAGCAGGTCAGATGTAAGGGCTAAGCCATTCTATCATGGTGAGAGGATTTGGTTCCTTCCATGTTAGATATGAGTGTTGACTGCCATTATGGGAATGGAGGTACCTGGTCAGTTACTAGGAATGCTCAGTCTGAGACTGAAAGAGCCATTCTGATGAGTAGGTCAGATATAAGGGCTGAGCCATTCTGTCATGGCTAAAGGATTAGGTTCCTCCGATGTCAGATGTGACTGCTGGCCATTCTGATGAGTAGGTCAAATGTAAGGGCTGCTGCCACTCTCCAGGAGAGTAGAGGCACCTGGTCCGTTACCAGGTAGCTTAGTCTGGGACTGGGGGCCATTCTGACGAGGGTGTAGGATTTGGTTCCTACTAGGTCAAATGTGAGTGCATGCCTTTTTGATGAGTAGGTTAGATGTGAGTGCTAGCCATTCTGATGTAGGATGAGCTCCTACATAGATGTAAGGGCTGCCGCCTTTTTGACAAGTAGGTCAGATGTGAGTGCTGGCAATTCTAATGTGACTCTAGGATTAGGTCCTACATGATTAGATATAAGGGCTACTGCCTTTTTGACGAGCAGGTCAGATGTGAGTGCTGGCCATTCTGACGAGTAGGTCAGATGTAGGGCTACCAAAGACCTATGTGGAGGTATGCATACACCCAACATGAAATAAGGATAGCTCTATATAAATTCCTATGACGAGAAGAATCATGAGATAACACATATGATGATGACCAAAGAAGATCCAGGTCGAGCTATGATCCAGATCCAGTTATGATGACTTCGAAAGATCCAAATCGAGTGATGATCCAGATCCAGCAGTGATGATCCAGATCGAGTGATGATCCATATCAAGTGATGATGTCTAGTTATGATGATCTAGATCAAGTGATGATCCAGATCTAGCAGTGATGATCTAGATTGAGTGAAGATACAGATCCAGCAGTGATGATCTAGATTGAGTGATGATCCAAATCCAGTGATGGTGATCTAGATCGAGTGATGATCCTGATTCAGAAAATAAGATGGCATGAAGATAAATATGACTTGGAGATGCATATGACGAGAAGATCCAGAGAAGAAGACCAGTGATGAAAATTGTGTCGAGAAAATACCTTCCTAGTTAAGAGGGAGTGTTGACATAATTGTAATTTCGGAATGTATTCACTTGTATTTCTTATCTATTGTAACCTGATTTTTATTCTAGGATGTTATCATCTTATGTCATACCCTGTTGTTTCGATCGGTAGAATCAATAATGTAAATAATTCATGTCAAGTCATTGTGGGTAACCCTCCTATTGTCTAAGGGTTAAAGTCCTCGCAGTTCCTAGGCACTAGGGTTACTAGACTCTCCTAGGAGAGGTCGGCACTAGTAGGCTTTTAGTCATGCCAGGATTAGTATAAATAGAGAGTTGGACTCTCTATTTAGTACACATCACAAACACACTCAAGTGTAGCACATAGTTGAGGAAGGAGAAGACACTAGGGATAGAAAAGAAGAAGGTTAATGCTGTCGGGAGAGCATTTTACTAATTTGTGGCTTTACCTTTTGAGCTGGTTCTATCTCTGAGGAAGTTGTGGAGTTTTCTCCATTTATGGTTTCCCCAACACTGTGTTCGTTATCTCTTGTTTTTTATTGATGTACTTGTTGTTCTCTCAGTTAAATATCCTAACATAATGCTAGCCTGAATGTTGAAAAACTAACACTCCGCATGCAGCGAAGGTGCTCGACAAAGGAAGCTTGGATGGATGGATAGTTCCTACGCAACTAAACACAACTGTATGTCAGCACACATGACGCAATCTTATCCTCAACCTTAAGAACTAGCACAACTTGTGCGATGCAGCTAATTCCTTAAAATAATAGGTCATTACGACTTATTTTTTAACTTAGGAAATCAACCACAGGATTGCTTATGCATCCCAACAATGCCTTACCAATTATTCATTCACTGATTAACAATATGGTGCTTATGCATTCAACACTATCTCAGCAACACACAATAAGCAAATAACAAACATTCACATCATCATATACAACATCAATCAACCATTTAAACACAAGGAATAATGTGGAAACCCATATGGGAAAAAACACCAAGGTCCTCTTCAACTGGCATGAGAAATGGATATATCAACTTGCAGTCTATGTCTTGCAAACTGATCTTATGATATGTAATTTATGACTCAGAATTCTTTCTCTCATGTTCTCTAGTTTATTCTTCTATCTACTCCTACTGATCCGCACATAGCATCGATTGAATCTCCTATCTACTGTCTATGCACATAGCTACAAATTCCTTCTATTCCCAGTGGTATGCGTACATAGCTATAATATCCGTGGCTCAACAACCTCCTACTGCTACTAGAATCCTCTTTGAATCTTCTCTCTAGCTAACTCTAACTCAACATACAACAACAATTTTGTCCTTAGCTCTGGACAACCAATGAATGACCAAGAACAACCAAAACCCACCAATGACTAATGACCAACCCTTATACAGAATGATTTCTTCTTATTTATAACTTCTATCAGACCATGCAAGGTCGACTACATACTGCTCATCAGTTACAGGTCCTAATCAGCCATTAGAATAGGTTGTTATGGGATGACACTAGGCACTATCAGCCTGAATTACAAAATATTCCTTCATATGTCCATTTCCATAGGCTTACACCATCTTTAACGGCCATAATATTCACCTATCACTTTCCATCCATTATCACTTGTACATTTGTATGCTTTCCTTTCCTTCATCATGCACATATTTATTCTGCCTATGCTAGTCTCTTTTCTTCCTTCGTGACCTCTCTTCCTTCCTATCGTGTGCGCGAAGCACCTTCTTTTGCTTGCGTGAACTTCTTCCTTGTGCTCCTTTCCTATCCCAACACCAACCATTAGGGGCACAAACTACAGTCAACCAGTCTCCTTGGGGTTATGGTTACCCAGCGAATCAATTACCTGTAGAAAATAGAAATTATCAATCTACCTCTAAAGGAACCATGTATCTTGGAATCCCTTACCTTAAGAACATGTTTACACCATGGGGGAAACCTAATTGGTCCTACATGTTGACAATTGGAGGAATGCATATTCTTACTGCTAGAGGTGCCAGAGTGCCACCCTATGGTGACCCACATTTTGGAGGCCCACCTAGAATAGGTCCATGTTACGGAGGACCACCACTTGGAGGCCCACCACCTGGAGGCCCACTTCCTGGAGGCCCACCTTCTGGGAGGCCCACTTCCTGGAGGCCCACCACCTGGAGACCCACTGCCTAGAGGCCCACTTCCCGGAGGCCCACCTTCAGGAGGACCACTTCCTGGAGGCCCACCTTCTGGGGGTCCACCACCTAGGGGACCACCTTCTGGAGCACTACCACTTGGCATACCACCACCTATAGGTCCACCACTACTCGAAGGCCCACTACCTGGAGGCCCACCTCCTTCAAGAGGGTCATCTTCCCATCAACCAAATTAAAATACAATATATATGTCAGCTTATGGTTGTTCTAGTACACATATGCCTTATCAATACTACTAGTATGTCAAACCTAATCAACAAATTCCATTCCTAGTAACTTTGGAAATTCCCAATTTGTCCAAGTTGATAAACTATCCCATTCGGCACAACCCTTCATGGCTTGCTATTCCAATTAAGTTTCCATCAGACATTCCAAAGTTTGATGGGAAGTACAGAGATGATCCCAAAAATAACGTCATGACTTTTCATCTATGGTGTTCATCAAAATCCTTGATGGATGACTCTATTTCTTTGAGACTCTTCTAGCGAACTTTGACCAATACAGCTGCAAAGTGGTATATTGAACTTCCACAACATTCGTTTGTGGATTTTAGCTCATTGGTGACTGTTTTTCTCACACACTTTCAGCTACCCATTGGTTATGAAACGAGTACAAACCTTTTGACCTCACTTCATCAAAATACCTCCACACACATATCAGACCATATCCATGAGTGGATATGGTGGAGACAACTTATTAAAGCTCCCATCTCGGACCAACTGTTAGCTGATTGGTTCACAAAATCTCTATTTCCTTCCATTTCCCGAGATGTGGCTATGGGTGGTGTTGTTACTAAAGAGTAGGCTATCAGTCATGCTTAGTATCTAGATTTGGTATATTCCCAATCTAGAAATTTTTATGACCTTATCCTGTAAGCTCCTCATCCCAGCATGGACCCTACTAAGCCACTTGTAGAGAATCCTGTTGATGGGGTTGTTGGTTCAATATAGCCCTTGTTAGTAGCCAAAACTGCCAAGCAACCTAATGCTTCTACTACTACTCCTTCAACTCCTACAGTTTTCAACGAAGTAAATGCTATTCAAAGTACACAAACACTTGATAATAAGAAAAAATGAAAAGGTAAAAATAAAAATCCTGGAAACCAACAGGAGAATACTAAGACTTTGGTCATGGAGAATGATAAAGGGAAGAGAAAGGCTACGTACCCTTGCTTGTTATGTGGGGGTGAACACTACATGTTGGACTGGCCTCATCATGAAGATATTAGTAAATTCTTGAAAAGTAATCCCACACCCGCAGTGCTTACCGATCCTTTCCCGTCTCAATAACAACTGGTAGACCATATGTCTAATAAGGGGACCTCTAGTTCCACAGAAGGAATTAGAATGATGTCTTCAAATACCATCAATTTGAATACTCATAGTCATTCATATGACAAGCCAGTAGATAAGAAGGACAAAAATCCTTCTTCCGAGAAAGTTCCTTCTACTATTTCTCCTCCATATTTGTCTAATGGCCCTCTCATGATCGAAAAACCTAATGTTGATTTAATTTTATGACCACCTAAGGATACCCTTAGAAAGGTGGTTTTAATGCCAATGCTCGAGCTGTCCAATTCTATAATGTTGTTGAAGATTTAGCTCAGGCACTTTGCATGATGTCTACCCTTGAGGTACTCCAAATTTGTCCAACGCAGCGTAAAAACCTGCTAACGGATTTGGGGGCATTAGACCTAGATAATACCAACTTGATTCATTTCAATGTAGAGAACTATAAATCTAGATTACCTCACCAACTCACATTCAAATTTCCTCTAGAGTAGTTGGGAGAAAGGTCCATCGGACCGTCCTAGATGAAGCAACTTCAACCTCAGTATTGTCTATAGCCTGTTGGAGATCCATTGGTTCTCTTGAGCTTACAAAGTCTCCTACGACGTTAAAATATTTTGATGGATGAGGTTTTCAGCCTCATGGTATATTAGCAGCCCTTTCAGTTGAGCTTGGGGGAAAAAATGTTTCCATTCAGGTGGAAGTAGTTGATGCCCCATTAGATTACAATCTCTTATTAGGGAGAAACTAGTTCTATGCCATGACTGTTGTCACTTCAACAGTTTTTTGAACTCTCTAGTTTCCTTATTTGGGAAAAATTGTAACTATCTATCAACCTATATTTTGTTCACCAGACATTACTACTCCCACTATGAATAACATCCCTATGATAGGTCAGTCCCCTCCTCCATATTAGTCGATTGGGGTAGGGTATGCTAAAAGATTCAACCCTTATGGGACTGTTTCCTTCCACCCCTCCTAGTACGAAAGTAGAAACCGTGAACATTATTTCCATGATTGGTTATAGAACCAAGGGAAAAGAAGTTGTTGATTAATCCTCCCTTGGCCCTTATGAAGCATTGTATGACTTTTTCCAATCTGCCTCTGATGTCCAGCTAGATGATCTTCATTTGGTAATTTCAGAGCCCTACCACTTGCCCTACTAGCTAGAGCCCTATATTCCCACTCTAGACTATCTCACACATATTTTTCCTTCAGATGAGTCCATCATGGATACCATGAGTGTGAATGAACCCATATGGGAAGATCCCCATCATTGATCTTCTTTTCTTCTCAACGCTAGTTTGATAGGTTTTGACCTTGAATTACTTATCAGTACTGATATTACCACCCATCCGCAAACACCAATGTTATTGCAAAACATAGATTCTGAAAGAAATATTTGCAACATCACTAAGACAAACCTGATTGACATATCAGTCAAGTGCGAAACCATTGAGCATGTTCACGTAGGCCATAATTACTTAATGAAAGAAACTAAAAGTTTTAGAGCTCTTTTCAAATAATTCCGTGATATTTTTTCTTGGACTTATGGGGAGATGCCTGGGATTTATTTGTCAATTGTTGTACATGAGATTAAAACCCATCCCATGACAAATCCCATCTGACAAAAATTACATCAAGTCCATCCTAGGAAGGCTGCAGCTATCAAAGCTGAAGTAGAGAAACTTCTGAAGGCGAGGTTTATTTATCTCATACCCCTGATGGAATGGGTATATAATATTGTCCCTATAACCAAGAAGGAGGGAACTATTAGAGTCTGCATCGATTTTCAAGACTTGAATAAGACTTGTCCTAAGGACAATTTACCAACTCTGTATATCGATCAGATCATCGATAACTATGCTGGAAGCATCATCTTTTCGTTCATGGATGGTTTTTTTGGCTAGAATTAGATAGGGATTCTACTCGTCAATCAGCATAAGATGACATTCATTTTCCCATGGGGAACCTTCACATATCGAAAGTTACCTTTTGGCCTAAATAACGCTGGAGCTACATTCCAATGAGCCATGTCCTATTCCTTTCATGATATCGAGCACATAGTGGAACCGTACCTTGACGACCTCCCCGCTTATTCACAGCAATGGGAGGACCATCTAGGGAACCTTAGAGACATTTTCCTTAGGTGTCATCATTATAACATACGATTGAATCCAAACAAGTGTGTCTTTTGTGTAATTACTGGATGGCTTCTTGGCTTCGTGGTTTCCAAATATGGAATCTAGATTGATCCTCTAAAAATTGCTGCTATCTTGGCCTTACCTACCTCGACAAACCTTACTGAACTCCAAAGTTTGCAAGGGAAGGAAAACTTTCTTCTCTATTTCGTGTTCAACTTCGCCAAGAAAATGCATGGTTATATGCATCTCCTGAAGAAGGACACTCCATTATTCTGGGATGACTAGGCCCAACAATCCTTTGATAATATGAAGCATGCTCTAACTCATTCACCTGTGAGACACCCCCCAGATTATTCAAAGGAATTTCTCTTGTATGTTGTTTCCTCCGCTATTACCATCAAAATTGTTCTAGTGCAGGACAATCCCAATGGCTAAGAACATGTGATAAATTACATGAGTAAGAGTCTAATTGACTCCAAAACCCATTAATCATGCATGGAGAAGTTAGCTTTGGCCATGGTCATTGCTGTTCAAAAATTTCATCATTACATCTTGCTTCGTACCACAACTGTACTCACAGATCAAAACCCTATGAACTACATTCTTACCCATCAGGTACTAGGGGGAAAACATTCCCGTTGGACTATTATCCTATAGGAATTTGATATTGAGTTCACCAATGCCAATTTGAAGAAATCCTTGTCTTTCGTAGAGCTAATGTGTGACCTTCCCTCTTCTTTGACAGAAGTTGAGCCCAATGATTCATTTCCAGATGAATTATTTTTCTTGATAAGCACAACTGACCCATGGTATGGAGATTTTATCATATATCTCTAGACCCAAATATTTCATCCTAACTTATCCCATGACGATCGTATTCGTATCCGTCACCATGAAAAGTAGCATCTCATTCTAAATGATCCATTGTACCACTGTGGTATATATTCCATCCTTCAACGATGCCTTACACATGAAGAGGCTGAAACAAGTTTGAATGATTACCCCTTTGAAGCATGTGGCAGTCATCTTTGTGGGATGGCTATAGCCCAGAAAATCCTTTGCGCTGGGTATTTTTGGCCCTTGATCTTCAAATATTGTCATGAGGTGGTTAAGAAATTCCCATCCTATCAACACTTTTATTTGAAAAAGTGCACCCACCCTGCTCCTTTACACCCCGTCATTGTAGTTGGCCCTTTTTCCAAATGGGGTATGGATTTCATGCATTGTAAGCCTACCTCAGCCGGGGGGCATGGTTACATCATAGTAGTCATGGATTATTTCACAAAATGGTATGAGGCAATGTCTACATATGTAGAAGATGGTAATACCATCGTCCTCTTTTATTCAATCATGTGATAGCTAGGTTTGGAGTCCCGAAAGATATAGTCATTGATCACGGATCTCATTTCCGAAATCAGATGATGGTTGAGCTGAGTGCTAAGCTTTGTTTTTGCCATGAAAAATCAACTCTGTATTACCTGCAGGCTAATGGTTAGGTCAAGGCCATTAACACATTTAAAAAAAAAATGTTGTGTAGGATGGTTGGAGATCACAAATCCAACTCGCACTTAACTCTCTTTTCTGCACTTTGGGCTTACAGAACTTCATTCAAAACAACAATTGGTTTCACACCTTTCCAGTTGGTCTATGGACTGGAAGCCGTCCTTCCTATCAAGTGTCAAATTCCATCACTCAAACTCGCAGTATAACTTCTCCCACACACTTCCGTTGAGGAAGCAATATTTTTGTACTTGACTAACCTTGGCGAAACTAGAAGAGATGCTTCCTTGGCTAACGAGGCACACAAGAAACATGTCAAGGCACAATATGACAAGTCTTTTCAACCTCATGTCTTCAATGAAGGTGACCTAGTCTTTCCTTATGATCAGAGACACAATAAACTAGGGAAGGGAAAGTTCAAATCCATGTAGTATGGTCCCTTTGTTGTTAGTAAGGTATTAGAGAAAGGGGCTTATGCGCTCATAGATTATGACGAGATACCCTTCGGGAAACCTTGCAATGGGTTGTACTTGAAGAGGTACTATGCCTAAGAAATTTATGTATGGTACCTTGTATATATGTATATTGGTCTTTCAGTGTGTTTTGTCATTTTCAATATGGTTTTGAGTTGATGTCCATACTATTTATACCATGTTTTGGTTATATAGATTGGATGGATTTCTATGGTTTTGGTGATGGTGCATACCATCATACCTTTAATCTTGCTTCAGCATCTTGGGTGTTGTATTCCTCAGTTAAGGATTTAGTTAGTTCATGTGTGGTTTGTATTAGTATTGCTTCCAGCAACATCGGCGAGTATCAGGCAGTGATAGGTTTACTCACTGAGGATGCATCTTGGTGCATTCATGAGTTGGTGGTATTTATGGACTCTCAATTAGTGGATTGTCACCTAAATCATGTCTACACTATCAGGAAACCTACAATTCTCCACCTCTTTTGGAGAGTGTGTTCGTTAGAAAGGTCATTTGATTTCATCACTTATGGGCATATCTCTAGGTCTGATAATATGATTGCTAATTCATTGGCAAATTTCATTCTGTATTGGCATTTTTCCCATTCATAACTCATTAAAAATAAACATGGTCAATCATAATGTAAAATAAATAGTATAAAACATGTAAAACTCATATAAATACAATTCATCCATTTGAAACACATGTAAACACTGCAACTGAGTTTGTGTACACACACACACACACACACACACACACACACACACACACACACACACACACACACACACACATATAAAGTGTTTTTACAAAAAAATGTGGTCATGAGACCTCATTTGAAGCACTGTGCCTTTTAGACATACAAAATGATACAAAAATCCTAAAGCTATCTAAGCTGTCATGGATACATCATGCATACCACTCTAATTGTGCTTGTGGTAGCACATAATGGCCCTTTCTACTCTACATAGAAAGTGAATTAAGTGGCCTGACACCCTTGCGGTATGTCTCTAAAACCTCCTAGGGGGGTCATCTATAGTAGCATCTAGGATATCCAGAGTCAGTCGATCCATATTCTCCTACAGCTCCGTAAGCTCATCATCACCTCTATGAACAAAGCGAGCTCCTACTCACCTGTCCATTGGGGAGGATCCCCCAGGTCATGCATCACCAACATATGCATGTAGAATTTAGGTCTTGTTATCATCCATAAAAATCATAAAAACATGAAAAATATAAAAACATAATCAACATCTTAGGTTTTTCTTCTTACCCATGTCACCCCACTGAGAGCTAGGTGGTAGTGGTAGGTTGGGATATCCTCAGAAGTCGGTCCCTGCATCTGAATAATCCTCAATAATGAGTATTTTATCACTCAACCAGCAGAAGAAGGCGAGCTCGAACTTAACCTTGGCCCCGCCAACTCTTGTGCAGGCCATGATATCCACCCACCACACCATGCAGGGTTCTCTAGCTCTAAGCTTTGTAAATACAACCTAGTACTGCATGAGGGGTACCCTCTCAAAGAAGAACCATGCTAGTATGGTCCCATATACAAACTACTTCAACTCTCCTTGCCGACCCTTTGTCAGCTTATCCTTGAATACAGGTAAAAGTGCCTCGGCCTAGTTATATACCGTGGGTTCCATGGCCTCCAGGGAATACAATAGATGTGTCTGGGATGTTTGGTGGGCCCTTTGCTCCCATACACCATCTACATGGTAACAATGATAGTACAAAGTGGTAGATCCCTTATGGCCTTGATAGGGATCTTCTTACCTGACATTTTAGTGCCAGGGAAGCAGTGGTGAACAATTAGCTCTTGTGTATTGACATCCCCACCTCGGGAATCAGTTAGAGAAATGGGTACTCCCCATATAGATAGCCTTGTCAAGAAGTAGATATCTTCCACTTCCACAGTCACAATATGAGGTCCCACCTCAAAATACTGTTGTTCAGGATTCCACATCCATAGGATGTACTCCAGTAGATGTGCATGTGAAATCCTGCTAGCAGCACATAAGAATTTAAATATGCCATAGCCTCTCAAAGCTTTTATGCAACCTGCATTACTTGTGGATAGGGAATAATCATCATCATGTTGTTGTTCCTTCCAAATCACCATTTTTTGACCAAATAAACTTGCCAAAAATCATCAATGAGCTAGTTAGAAACACATTTCACCATTAAAATTTATCAAAATATTTTTATGTGGCTAGGGAAAATTGTTTTTTGATCTCACGACCGGTACTTCCTCTGTCTCGTTGAGACAGAGTGGTGCCACCGCCTGAGTATAACTAAAAAACCACGGTTTTCATCAGGCACTGCCTTTCCCTTAAAGGCCAAGCACGGTGCCCGCCGTTGGTCTTTTAGGTTGACCCTATGAACTCAAAAAATCAACAAAATAAAAAATTGGAAACCATATAAAGGAAGGGAAGGGTTCTAGCTGTTTCTTGGATCTGACGGTGCAAAAAATGGACGGGCGATGACTTCACAATATCCCATTGAAATATAAACCTCAAATTCACCCAAAGTGCTCCAAGATTTGGTAAAATGGTAAATGTTTTGATTTTTACTATTTTACTTGCCTTCTATAACATATTTTTAGGGTTTTTGTATTATTCTAATGTTTTGAAAATCATTTTGATAAAAAATACCCTTTTACATAGTTTATAAAAGTCATTTTAAATGTTTTGGGAGACTAACAACCTTTTTAAGAGTCTTGCAGCAATGGGAATAAACAATATTGGCTATGGGGAAGTTCATTTTTGAATTTTTCATACTTCTTAAAAATGGAAAAGGTCCTTTAGCGTTCATTTCGATACTTTGATCACATTCCCAAAACCTAGTATCAAAGTTCTGAGTTTTTTTCTGATTCTTTTTAGGCTCGTAAAACCCTTTCATCACATAAAAGAAACCTATTGGAGTCTTCTTTAAACTATTTTTGGACTCCCTAAATGTGAAAATATTATCGAGCATAGTTTTCTTCTTCATGCTCATTAAAGTACTTGAAGAGTCTTCTTTCCGATGGTAGTTTATCTCTTTTTCGGTTCGGATTGACTATTTATGAAAAAGGACCCTTTGTAGTCTTATTTCATCTTTGTTTAGACTCTCTAAACATGAATGACACTGTGTTAACTTTCATTGGACTTGCTAAACAAAACATTCAGAGACCCTCTTTTAGGAATGATCCCCTCCTTTCTCAGGTTCATAAAACATATGAGAATGGACTTGTCTTCAGACGAGCTACAATGAGTGTTTGTTACCCTTTTTGAACTCGTAAAAATGAAAAGAGGAACTCATCAAACATGATGGGGAAATTCAGGGAAGGGAATCAATTCATTTTGCAAATAAAATGGAAGTTTGTCATCACCTTTGAACATAACACTTGTCTACATCTCATTCAGTCAATTGGGTATTCAACTTATCTCTAAGTTGATCCACTTTCATGAGTCATGTCACTTCTTTGAGTCTTTTAAAGAATGTGTTGTCCAATGTTGTATTGTGTTCTACCTCATCGATTTAATGCTACCAAGTATTTTTTCATGTCGTCTGATATTCAAAGGGAACTTTGAAAGTTTACCTTTGTAGTCAAAACAACTTTTGAGTCAGTCCCATGGTTACGTTATCTACAACATTCCAGAACTTTGTTTTGATTCATTAGAGGAAATTTTGGGTCTAAAATGGACCTCCTAAGGAAAATAATAAAATAATAGTTAAAATAATAAAATAATAGTTAAAATAATAAAATAATAGTTATTAATTTTGGAGGAAGAATGAAAAAAACTACCTTTTTTGTTCGTATTTTCGACATATCTCCCTGTGGTTTTACTCAAATTCTGAGTAGGAGAGCTTGTTGGATGTGAAATTTAATTCTGCATCCAACTAGTAGCCATAATGCATACTTTTGATGGACCCTGCTACCCCAAAAATAGGAAATACATGAAAAGGCACGATGATGATATCATCATCACACTTTTTCAGGTATTTCTTATTTTGGGGGTAGAGGGGTCCATCAAAAGTATGCAACGTGGGTACTCGTTGGATGCGGAATTAAATTCAACATCCAACGAGATCTCCCACTCAGAATTTAAGTAAAATATGTTGAAAATATGAACAAAAAAGTAGTTTTATTTTATTTCAAATATGTCAATTCAACCATTATGCTTGACTCAATTTATTGAAATTCTATTGGTTCCTACATTCCAACTCACAAAATTTATCATTGGCATGCTTTCTTATAAGGCCCATTTCAGACCCCAAATTTCCTCTAATGTTTGTGTTGTCAATGTGGGATTCATCATGGCCCTCCTTCGATGAGACTATTCCTGTTGACATCAGTTCATTATCTAGGAATTAGTCTTAGAAACAAGTTTAGTACCTTGAGATCTGTATTCCTCAATGACAGATTCTCTCGCTCTCGACATAGGTTCATATCATTAAACTTTTATCGATAGACTCAACTGAGTGTTCGACATCAAACCATCTATTCACACTCAGTAGATTTTACTAGGGTACCTTGGGAATCATTGACATTAATGGTGATCTACCTCACACTTGTTAACGGTTCACATCATTGACCGATAATCAAGTGGTTTCTTCCATGTTCAATTTTAGATCATTGTAATCACATGGACAAAATCATACTTTGTGGAAGATGAGATGAAGACACTGGATATTTGTTAAAATCACTCATAGATTTCTCCCCAGGTTACAATGGAAGTATATTGTCTGAAGCCCCATCATGGATCCACATTTGTATGTTCATGTCTATGCTGAAATTTGTGATCATTTGACATAGGTCTATAGTCTATTTCTGGTATCTATGTCCCAAGTTTGAGTCCTCTATCACATGGATATATGTTGTATTCTAATAGCCATGGTTGTTAATCTCTGTCATGGATCTACCTTGTATTGTTTTGGAGCCATGATGAGAACACATTTGATCATGAGTCAAAAGTATTGATGTATTGCATATGCCTGGTTGATGATCTATGATCAAGCTAATTCTTGCCTCAAAGTGATAACTTTCTCTTTGAAATCTCTCGCCTATCATATCCCTCTAGCCTCATGATTTGGGGGGCATTCTGTTAAACATAAATATCGTCATCATCATGTTATAAGGTCCCAAACACCAGATTTTTCCCCAAATCCCAAATTGTGAAGCAAAACACTAGCCCAGATATCAATCTTGCATATAAAAATATAGCACTGCTCCTGCCTTTAAGTCAACAGGCAGTGCCTTCTTTAGCAACGCCTTTACCCTCTTGACATAAGTCAGTGCCACCACCTTTACCTCTTGTACAAGGCATGGTTCTACCCCGTCGCCTCTCTGTCATAGAGAGAAAGAAGTGGTTCCCTTGGTAAAAAGTTAAAAAGAGAGGTCTCCATGAAGCTTCTCGAAGGAAGGCTTCATGGCACCCTTATCCCTACACCCAAGGACCACTTGGAATCGAGATCCATTGTTTTGGGGTCTCCTATCCACCTCACTCATCATTTTCTCAACCATATCTATCCTCTCTTGGCATATAAAATCAGGCTCATTTCCATGGTTGAGGAGGAGCAAAGTTACTCTGTTGAATTGACATTCTGGCCGAAATTAGTAGGGTGAGCATAGAGGGAGCAAATAGGATATTTTGGGGACAAGATATCAACATTGTGAAGGAAAATATAAACACTAAGGAAAAGGTTGTAAAATTCTTCTTCATCTTAATGAAAAATTGGTTCCTTTCCCATAAATTATGTTGTCATTAAAGTATGTTGTGTCATTATCATATATTTTATTGTTGGATTCCTTAGTCACTAACATAGAATAGTGGATCATATTCTGGTTCTTTTTTATCTCATTTTCTTGGTTTCATGTGATATTGTAGGTACATCCATGAAGAGATATCATTGCAAGAAGAAGCTACACTATTGCATCAAAGAAACTCATTCCAGATCTCCACCCATTCTAGGGAAAGTATTCCAATTCTGTAGTGAATCATTTGTTCTAGATTTGAACCATTCAGACTAAAGGAACAACTCCTGTCCATAGGAGGTGCATTTTTCCTAGCTACACCATGTTTCAAGAAGAGATTCAGGAATATATGAGCATGAATTCTCTATGATGAAGGAGCCAAATTATGATTCTTACATCCTAATGGCGAGAGGGAGTAGCTAGATTTGCTAGCTCCTGAAGAAACAATAAAACTTGTTGATGTATCTTCTTTTAAGAGGAGACATGCATGATTCTCATTATCAGAAAGAAGATGAGAACTATATTAAAAAATATTGTTATGATTCTTATGATTAGTGGTGTGCTAGTAACCAAAAAAATATTTTCCTTAGTTAAGAAAAATGTGTAGTAAAAGAGCTTGAAAGAGTTTTAGGATGATGGACTATAAATCCATGTCCACACATATGAAGATAAATATGAAAGTTTATAATTATTATTTAATATTTGGAGTATATAGTGTCAGTTGAGATGAATTTGGTTCATCACATGTCCCAATATTTGTTATATGATTTGCAGTCTGTACATAGACATGTTCAAATCATGTGTTGTAGTACTTACTTTGTACAAGTCTATGTGGACTCAGATATGCCTTGGTCAGTGAAATAGAGTTTCAAATATATATGAAATATAACTAGTATAGTGTATTGAGGAAGGATCACATGTGTTTCTCTAGATAGAGCATGTTGAAAAGAAGTAAAGATTTATGAGGTTTATAGTCAATTATATCTGAGACATGATACATATCTATAGATGAGCAACATTGCCAACATTCTTACTAAGATTCTGTATGGCACAATCTTGGTATAGTACATAAAAACTCTTCCAAGTGAAGAGGGATTATTGATGTGTCTTCATAGGTGGTAGCAGATCAAGTCCCCACTAGTTAGTCATGGTACATTACTTAGGAAGCCAAGGGTTGTGATACGTTATGGAGAGAATCCACATGAGCAAAGACATGGTCAAAGTATCAAAGACTATTGATACTCAAGAACAGTTATAGTCTGGACTATCAAATAACAGTTAAATCTCTTGGAGAGGTAGTTGGAGTGTTGTAGTGTAGTATAAAGAAAAGAATCACTGCGAAAGTGACCAGGAATTGAAGAACCTCATAGAGAATGGAAAGATGACAAAGAACTTCTCTAGATAATAAAATATTCAAGAAGTCAATAAATGTTCAAAAGTGAAAGAAAAGATGAGAATTTATTTATGTATGATATTACACATTTGATGTATAATGTTGTATATGATGGATTTAAAATCCATGGTTTTTTGTTTAGAGAAACTTTATTCTGGATTGGATCCAGATGATGCTACTATATGTAAGTAGTTGGTTGGTATTTGAGCAGACCTGTTGTATTTTATGCTTACTACTAAGCATATGTTTGAGTACCTTTGAGTTACATTAAAATAGGCTATTTATTGTATTTGATATATGATAGACCTATTATATGATTGTGTTATCCATCTATTTTTTTAGCCTGAGACAAGTGATGCAAATTGTAGCTAGTACTACAAAAGCTAAGTGTATTGTGTCTAATACTACAAAATATAAACGTAAATTCATGTTAGTACTACAAAGACTTAGTGTATTGCAGCTAGTACTATGTAAGCAAGACGTATGTCAGAGAGTAATACAAAAGAAAAATGTGTTTATAGTAATACATGTTGAGGAGTAGTGTAGCTTGGGAAGCTTCCTACTAGGGTGAAATCCATGAGCCTACATTCATTAGGTGTTAATAGTCAATATTTATGAAAATCCCTATATGTGTGTTATGATAAAACACATTGAGATGAATTTTTACTTCATTGAAGTCATGGTCATGTAAAATGAATTATGTTATTGGAAATACTCACCTTCTGCGGTCAAAAGTTGTTTCCCTATCCTGAAATACTCTAAGCTAGAACAAATGAGTCACAACAATGGAAAGCACTTCCTCTAATATTGATAGATGCTTGGAATGGATTCTTTTACCTATCAAACAATGTGATGTGCCAGTCCCTTGGAATGTTGTATCTCCATAGGTTCACCTGCATGAAACAAACAACAAAGCACATACAAGGTCAAATCACCAAGTACAATCTATAATCCTATGTTGATGACTAAGGAATTCAACAATGAAACAAGTGATAAATACACAATATTATTCATTGGAAAGGAAATTTCATTGCATTAATGGAATAAGAGAGACAAATTACAACCAAGGGCCTTAGTGTTGAGAAGTATCTTCTCAATCAAAACATTTCCTCCAAAGCTTCAAACTTTTCCAGCTAGTGCCCACTCTCCTTGGTTACATTTGGATAGAGTTTTGATGTTGTAGCATAATATTCCTCCCTTTAACCATGGGGGGTGAGCTAATACTTATAGCCATGGGAGGTTAGGTAAGGTTTATATTCTCATGAGCGAGGTGGAGGGGATATCCTACAAGGATGGATCTCGATCCCATGTGGTACATGAGTCTAGGGATTCGGTTTCCATGAATCCAAGGTTCGAGAATATTAGTGAAACTTCTCTTTTTACCTTTAAAACTTGAGCACCACTCTTTGTCAACTAAGACAAAGTGTTACCCATAGTGCACCTCTTATGGCAAGAAGACATGTTGCAGTCACACGACTTTTTGGTCATGGAAAATATGCATTACACATTGGGGTAATGCACATTATCCACAAGGAAAGTGTGGGGGTGGAAAAAGGCATAAAATCACTGATATTTGACAAAATTCAACTTCACAACTTGAGGATTTGAGGCAAGTTATGATGTTTGGATCTCATTATATCATGATGATGAGAAATATGTGTAACAGAATGCCCCCCAAAGCATGAGTCTAGAGGTATAGGATAGGTGAAGGATTTGCAAAAACAATTTAACACTTCGAGGCAAGAGTTCAGTGATCGGAGATCTTCATCAACTAGGATTATTCTACAATGCATCGACACTTCAATTCATATCCATATGGATCTCATCATGGTTGCGGACCAATAAAAAGTAGATCCATGTGAAGAATATTCAAACTGGGACATAGCTACCAGACATACAATGTATATCTATTCAATATAGACACAAATTTGAGCACAACCACAACTATATAAATGTGGATCCATGCTAATAATTATAAAAGTACTCCATCACAACCTAGGGGGGGAAGTAATGAACACTTAACAGATACCCATCATCTTCATATCATCTTCAATGAAGTATGATTCTATCCATGTGATTACAATTTATTGATGTCGAACATGGTATAAACCACTTGATTACCAATCAATGATGAAAACCGTTAACACGTGTGAGGGAGATCACCATTGATGTCGATGATTCACAAGGTACCCCAGTACAATCTCCTGAATGTGAATGGATGATTTGATGTCGAACATTCGGTTGAATCTTTTGATCAAAGGCCAATGATGTAAACCTATTGTCAAAAGCGAGAGAATTTGTCATTGATGCATACATATATTAAAGTAATACTTTGTTTCTAAGACTAATTCCTGTATGATGAAATGGATTCAAAAGGATTAGTCTTATCGAAGGAGGGTCGTGATGAATCCCACATCAACCACATGAAACTTGAAAAAAAGTTTCTAGAATTTGAGTATGATGTAACCATAGGACTGACTCAAAGGTAACTGACACAAAGTTATTTTTGAATGTAGATGCAAAATATCAACATGATTTTCTCTTTGAACATAGGGCGGAATGACCGAAGACTTCAAAATATTGACTCGACGAGGAAGATTCCAAGAAATAATGCGATGATGGATGATGAATTATTTGAAAGAGTCAAAGGAGTGACTTGAATCATGAAAATGGATCGAATCAAAAGAAACATGAATACCCAATTGACTGAATGAAATACAGACAAGTTCCATGTTCAAAGGTGACTACAAACTGCCAATATTGCAAATGAAATATGGTTCCCTTCTATTACTTTCCCCATCATGATTGATGAGTGCCTATTTTTTTGTTTTTACGAGTTCAAGGAGGGTAACAAAAAATAATTGTAACTTATCATAGGATAATTCCATTCTCACATGTTTTATGAACCTGAGAAAGGAAGGGTTCGTTCCCTAAAGAGGGTCTCTCAATGTTTAGTTTAACGAGTCTATTGAAACCAAAATTAGTATCATTCATGTTTAGAGGGTCTGAATGAAAGAGAAGAAGAATACAGAGTGTACTTTTTTGTATGATTTAGCCTCCAAGGCCCTAAAAGGTATAAATAATACCTTAGAAAACTCTTCTAGTCAATGACTAGAGTATTCCTTTTTCATAACTTAGTCAATCCGAACCAAAAAAAAGGGGTAAACTATCATCGAAAAGATGACACTTCAGGTCTTTCTACAAGTGTGAAGAAGACAAGTTCTCTTGGTGATATTTTCACATTTTAGGAGTCCAAAAAGAGATTAAAGAAGACTCCACTAGGGTTTATTTTCATGAAAAGGAGTTTAATGATTTTGAAAAAGAATTAAAATTTGACTTAGAAATTTAGTACTATGTTTAACGAGCAGGACTAAATTTTTGAAAATAGTGCTTAGAAACTTTTTCATGTTTGAATCAAGAGCATGAAAAAGAGATAAAGTAATATCAACACCATCTTAGTGTTTTTAACGAGCTCAAATATCAGTTGGAAGAGTTCTTAGAGTATTTGATTCATTTTTGAATGATCTTGTAATAGAGAATGAATTGTGCTCAAAACGTTGTTTTATGGTTTAACGAGCTTGAAACTAAAAGAAAGTATGCTCAACACAAGTCTTTTCTATAGTATTTTCCCAACATGATGTCTAGAGGTCTAATTTCACCCAGTAAAAAATATCCAATTCTGTTGCACATATTTCTCATCATCATGATATAATGAGAACCAAACACAAGAACTTGCCTCAAATCCCCAAGTTGTGAAGTTGAATTTGGTCTAGGATCAGTGATTTTATGACTTTTTCCACCACCACACTTTCCTTGTGGACAAAGTGCATTACCCCAATGCATGACGCCTGATTTCCATGAAAAAAAAATAGTGCCACCACCACATGTTTCCTTGCAATAAGCAGTGCACTATGGGTAACGCTCTATCTTAGTTTATAAAGAGCGATGCTCAAGTTTTAAAGGTAAAATGAGAAGTTTCATGAAGCTTCTCGAAGATTGGATTTGTGGCAACCTCATCCATAGAATATTGGACCACCTAGGCTTGAGATCCATCCTTGTAGGATCTCCCCTCCACCTCACCCATGAGAATATAAACCTTCTGTATCCTCCCATAGCTATAAGTAGTGGCTCAGCCCCCATGGTTAAAGGTATGAAGATTATGCTGCAAATCAAAACTCTGGAGAAATCTAGCCAAGGAGAGTGGGCACTAGGAGGACAAGTTTTAAGCTTTGGAGGCAAGGTTTTGCTTGAGAAGAGGCTTCTCAACACTAAGCATTCGGTTGTAATTTCTCTCTCTTATTCCATTAATGCAATGAAAGTTCCTTTCCCATGAATCATATTATGTATTGATCACTTGTTTCATTGTTCAATTCCTTAGTAAAAAACATAGCATTATATATTGTACTTGGTGCTTTGACCATATATGTGCTTTGTTGTGTGTTTCATGCAGGTGAACCTATGGAGATCTAGCATTCCAATGTATTGGCACATAACATTGTGTGACAGGTAAAAGAATCCATTCCAAGCATCTATCAATATTAGGGGAAATGATTTTCATTGTTATGACTCATTTGTTCTAGATTAGAGTATTCCAGGATAGGGAAACAACTTCTGTATGTAGAAGGTGATTATTTCCAATAACAAATCTGGAGACCATACTGGGGAGAGTGTTATAACTTATGGTTATTCTTGGTTCTTTCCTTGCTTTAAACTTCAATTTCTTCATTGATCAAATCTACTAGTTTTTTAGTTAGATTTTATTTGAGATTGGTTATATATGCTTAGATATATCACGATCTACCTTATATGCTTTATTTCCTTGCTTATGATTGTTATTTGATGCCAGAAATTGAACTTTAACATCATTTTTTTTCTCCCTTCATCTTGTTTTGAAATATACAAGTGCCACCGCACCTGGGAAGTGTTGTAAGAGCAGTCCGTACACCTTCATCAGAGGAACAATACGGTGCCACTGAAGTAATCCAGTGAACAAAAAACGATGCCACCGCTACTTTCTTGTTGGAAAAGTGCGATGCTGGATCAGTAACGCTCTGTATCCTGCTATCAACCAGCGGTGCCAGGTAGGGTTTAAATACCTGATTTATTTTTGAAATATTTCATTTGAATTTTGAATATAGGTCTGAATGTCAAAGTGAATTTTGATTTCTAGATTTGTTTCTTCCTCTTTTTGGAGTGATTTTTGGATTACTTTGATTTATATGATTTTTTCATTCAAATAAGAGTTTGTGTTTCTTGCATAGGATTTTACATTTGTTTTTTTACTTGAAACCTATTTCTCCTTTCTGTAGATACTATTAATCGAAATTGGAAAATTTGCATTTCATTTTTTGTGTGCATTTTTTGGTTTTGGTTTGAGCTCTTTAGAATTTGAGCGTTGAATTGTGTGGGTGATTGAAATATTGTGTTTATATTTTAATATTTGTTTCAAGGAAAGAAAATATCTCTCTCCTTTCCATGTATAGTTTCCATTGAAATAAAATACTTGCATATTCATACTTGCATATTTTTGAGTCAGGTCCAACTTTCCATGCATTCACTTAAACATGTAGTATAAAATTAAGTGCTAGTTTAATTTCAAAATATTTAACAATTTTTGTGTTAGGTTAAAGACGTGTTCCAACGTATTTAAACATAGGAGTTGTCGGTATTTGCATGCACTGCATCCCAGGGATGATGTGGTTCTTCCACGTATTACTGGTATATAGAACAGAATTTCATGTACCCTTTAGGTATATATAAAGGTACTTTACATACTCAATGGTATATCAGAAGGACCCTTTCGAATGGTTGTGCATTACATAACAATACTACGTAGTTGATCTCCCATGTATCTTGTGTATATCAGGAGACACTTGTAGGGATCCTGATACCATTTGAGCATAGCCCTTTGACCGTCCTATCATCCCAATACACCGAGAACAACACTCAGGGAGATTAATATGCATGTAGCATCCATGTAGTCAAGTATTCAGGCAAGGGTATGGTTCCAATCCTCCTTGTTGTGCTCTACTGTTGGAACCTGTGGTATATAGTGAGTTGTGATGGTTTGACAATCCTGTGAGGATCCTAAGTTCTTATCCACTCCTTTCACATGTTTGATTGTTACTTTATATTGAGTAGTGTTTGTTTCCTGTACAATTAAAATTATTAGAGAGATAGAGATGGAATATTAAGAAGAATAAAGGAATACCACTGACTGAGTCTCAACCAACCACTCTTCTTGGTGAGAGTGTTGAAATACCTACCAAAACTACTCGTAAGCCAAAAATTCCCTTCTAGGATTTGTAAGGGTGATCACCTTCTAAATGATTTTCTTGGTATTTTCCAAGTTTTGGAAGTTTTTTCTAGTGAATCCCAACACCCCGTGTCATCAACCTTTGGTCATCATACTGATGATACCCATCATACTGATGATACCCCATCAACCTGTGACTCTATGATTAAGAGTCAAAAAGGAAAAGTCAAAAATACTTTCTTATTGTGTGAGGACATGCACCTTACTTAACTTTGTCCTCACATGGATGAAGCTTCAAATTTGTTGGAAGATATTACTGTTTCTAGTCAATAACTTCCAACATGTTATCGTAAGTTATCTCTTGACCCCCCCTGGTTGACAAAGTGGTCAATTTAGTTTCATCTATAATTGATCCCACTCTTCCTTTAAAGAGTGAAGTTAAAGTGGTCGAGTTGATTTCTTCTCCACTTGATCCCACTTCTCCACTTGAGAGTGTTAAGACTGAAGTAGTCTCTTTGGCATAGTCTTCATCTTGTCCCTCTCCATGCATGGGTAAATCCTGTGCAATTTAGTATTAGGATCATGCCTCACACTATTGTTGATGAAAGAGCTTATGTTAGTATCCTATACTCAACTGCTCGGAAAGATATCGGTCCTCCTAATCTTATGCCAGATTCGGATAAGATACTAGATTTTACTAGAATACCTACTACACCTTTAAGGATTCTTCCTCATTTTCCTATCACCTTAAGAGGGAAAACTGTCTGCATTGATGTTATGGTAGTTCAAGTTCCTTTATATTTTAATATTCTCCTTGGATGATATTATGTTTACACCATGAAAGATGTAGTGTCCACACTCTTTTGAGTGATGCATTTTCCCCATGATGGGAAGATTATGACCATTGATCAACTTTCCTTTGTTAAACCCAATCATCATATGAATCCTAGTCATCAGAAATCTTTGAATGTGCCCCATGTTCTTATGGTTCCATCCCTTTCATCAACCGCATCTCTCTACTCTAGACATCATGCCATATTTCAGTCATTTATAAACCCATAGCTTCTTCCCATCATGGGGAATCTTGGGGGGCATATCTTCAATCTCTGGACATCATACTGGAGTTAAGCATCTATCTTTTTATGTAATGGGGGAAACCTACCACCCTTTGGACATCATGTTGGCTAAGTAGTAAGAATTGATGCAATCATAGTTCCTTTCTATGTCAAGCTCATTAAAAAATGAAACATATGACTTTGAGCAGAGTTTATTTTGAGTTTTAAGCTCATTAAAAAATAAAACTAGCCCTGAGCATATTTTACTTCTAGTTTCAAGCTCGTTAAAAAATAAAACCACTCCTCAAGCATAGTTGATGCCAACCCCACCTTGATGGCATAATTTTTCCCACCTTATGAGATCAAACACATGAAATTCAGAGCATGGATGAACTTTAAACCCTTCTTGACATCCAAATTTTTGTGTTAACCTTCTTCCGCAACCCAAATCCTTGGATTTTTTTTGGGTTTCCGAAAATATTTGTTCCACCTTCCAACTTTTTGAAAATCCAATATTTCAGTAGGCTCCCTTCCGAAACGAGCTTTCTGCATTCACTTTTTTTTCACAATTAGGAATGTAGAAATTAGAAAACTCACTTCTCTAGTTTTTGAACTTCTACACTTCTGCACTTCCACATCTATAATTCTCCTTCTGTATGCACCTTTCTGCACTTCCCTTTCCACAATACGGATTGCAGGTTGCAGATATTTGTTCGAACTTATTTTTTTCCGAAGTTGGGATTCCCACCCTTCAACACTTCTGCACCGTCGATTCATTGCATCCTCACTCTCGACTGTCAATCTGTATCCATATGTGGATCATGATATAACTTTGTGGATCTACGCCCCTTTGTTGTGGAAATTAACTACGACCATTGATCTTCTCCAAAATCTATATCCAACGCACGATCTTAAGTTATTTGGGAGATTAGTTTAGGAGTATCTTGGCTGCAACTCCTATTTGTGGAATTCAACCACAATCGTAGATCGACTTCTATCACAATCTCGACCATCCACACCAACACATACTTTAAACTCTAGTTTTCATCAATCCATACAGTGATCGATCTGTTGATCCTGAATCTGCAAAAAGGTTAATTCAGGATAAAATCCATTCATGAAGTCTTATTAATTAAATTATTCATTCGATTGATCAGAGAATCGATTAATTGATCTTTGTTTCACTCTCTCTCAGAAACCCTAAATTCACACACAAGATTATCACTCATTAACAAAGTATTGAAACAAACATTAAATTCATGAAATCACACACTCAGATAGAATTGAATTTACATAGAGATTCTTTCAAAATAGGTTTTCTTCATTCACACAATCAAGCTATACATTCATAATTATCTCAGAACCTATGTTTTAATCTTCTTAGACCTGATACATCTTTGATTGGCCTTGCTTGAGCCAAATTTACTTTGTTCTGCCTAATTGTCCTACTCATGTCTATCTCTCTCTATCTCTATATCCTACTATGCCTCTTAGGCTTAAATATATATACAATTGGATTCATGAACCAATTCAGGTTCAAATCCTCATAATCTACTAACTAATCCTAATTACAACAAACCCTTAAGCCTATGCTATGATTCACTACAACTAATTGAGAACTTTCTTACATGATTCATCAATTGACACAATGAATCACTCATATTCTTAGTGACTCACCTAAATGACTCACCATCTATCTAGAATCAAATGAGACATAGGTTTATATACAATATGATGGTTCAAAAACCATCAATTCAAAATTGAAGACCGCTTCTAGGCTTGATCCAACATTTAGCTTGGAATTTGAATGGAGAGTAGGATGCTCCTACATTAGACTCCCCAGGAAGAAATAAATATGACCTTTTGGTCATAACCTTCCATATTCAGTATTCCTGGATCCAAAACTTTTTTCTGTAGCTCATCATCCATCTCATCATGTTTTTCTGTCTTTGTCATCTTTAGTTCTCTTGGTTTCCAAATTTTTTGTTGCAATGCTCCACTAGCTTTTCTTTTGCAATATTCTTCTGTCATCTGTCTTCTGCCACCGTTCTTTCTATTTTCTCTGCTGATGTAAATATTCATTATTTCTTCATTCCTTCCTTGAGACATCTTCACCATCAACAACCTTAGTTCTTTAATCTCCATGTCTAGTCTATCATTTGGATGGTACACCTGCATCTTCTTCTCTTGAAATTGTTGCTGTCCTCTTGAATCTCTACTGCTATCCACTAAATTACAAGATAATCCACTATTTTGAACTTCTATTTTTCTAATGCTGCAATAAAAAATCAAGAAATCATCATTATCAATCCTTAGATTGATCAACCAATCTTCTAACATTTATAATCTTCATCATATTTTCTGAGGTTAGAAAATATTCCTTTGTCTTCATTAACCAACTCTGCAACAATAAGTTCTTTTATATACTGGTCACCCTTTTGAGAAAATTTAGTCTCTTCCTATGTCATGACATATTTATTCCCGCGTCTGTTAGCAACACCACTATCCAAATATGCAAGTGTTCTCTTTTGTTTAGCTCCATGGGACCATGTCATCTCGTCCTTCAATCTTAGAACAAAATTTTGGCTTTGGGCCTTGTTATGAACACATGGATACTCTCCTTCTTCTTCTTTTACCTCTGGAACAACCTCACAAGGTTCATCACATTTTATTCCTAGAGATATACACAATTCATTAATTTCAAAAATATTGAAATTTTTATCTCCCATTGACCCTCTTATCAACATATTCTTTTGCTGATATGAACTCTCCCAAGAGTCACATAAGGCTTTCAGCTAGTCCTCTTCTGCACCATATTTTTCTAAGATTATTTTATGTTCTGCTTCACAACAATGAACATATTCTTCTGTTAATGGTCTAATTCTTATTTTTCCTTTCTTCCCCAAAGCATCCATCCTATGATTTACAACCTACATAGACACATCATCTCAGTGTGCTTCAATACCTGCAGACATACACCAATAATCAATTTCAAAAACATGAGACTCTGAAGTCCCCATTGATATTTCCTCTGGAATTCCCCTGTTGTGTTGTTCTGAACACAACATTATATCCCTTTCACCATCACCTACTTCTTCAAATTTCATGATAGTCCAAGGAGACTTTTCAACTCTCTCCTTCATCAAAATACAATCTTGATTCTGTCTTGTAGAAATGTCTTTACACATTTCCTTTTCTTCCTTTATATTCATATCATCTTCAACTGACTATGTTCCTCCATCAACAAACTCATCAATGAGTTCCTTTTGCTGCAATACTTCAGACCTTTCTTAATTTGAGAGACTTTCTTCATCAGATATCGCTTCATCAAATTTTAAGACAGTTTCAAAAGACTGCCCATCATCTGCAACAAAACCTGCAATCAAAAAAAATCATCAGTCTCAAAACCATAATACATTTTGGTCTCATTTTCCCTCACAGTCATATCCTCCACAAGTAGATTTGTTCTCTTTACAGAATTCATGAGACTCTCAATTGGTCTCACTTTTTCTGCTTCATCACCTCTCCAAGCAAAGGAACCTATTCAGGTTCACAATATGAAACCTCCATCTCAGACTCAACTTCTCTAAGTTCTTTCTTCAATCCAACAAACATATTTTGTTGTAGCTTCACTTGTAGTGAATTCCATCTCACCTCCCTTTTCATGGCCCAACCATACCTCTAGTTCTCTTCTTCAACAATTGCTTTCATATGCTTTCAACGCACAAAATGTCTCTTGCTAACTCTAACAATTATCCCTTACATTCTTCTTGTCTCTCTTTATTCTTTCTTCTGCCGTGGATTTTCTCTCAAACCCCTATAATGACCTTCAATAATCATTGTCTTTGTCTCCTTCTCCTCTTTTGTGAATTTCATCCTATTCACTGGTGGACTGTAACTAAGCCTTCACCTCCAATAAGTCTCCATACTTGTCTGCTATACCTCAACAAGCTATCTCTCCTTAAGTTTTTCCATTTGGTATCTCTGGTCCTCTCACTAGAACCTTTTGAGCATATCATTTTCTCTTCTTGGCTTCTGCAGGTCCACTCCTCTTTTTGAGAACATGTACTAGTCCTATCTTGTCTAACCCATGTTGGATTTCTCAAGTTCTGACACTACTTCCTCTTTCCTCTTCTCAAGAAATTATATGTTCTTTGTTGCTGTCAAATCTTTCCTAATAGATTCATATAACCAGAGTCAAAATACAAACATCAATAAGAACTTTTCACTTGTACAATTGGCTAAAAATATCTCCATTGCTATCTTCAAAATATCTTCTTCTTCAGGAACAAACGTGTTCTCTCAAAGTTATCCAAGATACATGTTATCTTCAAAGATCCTCTTCTTGATATTTTTCATTTTTTCATATGCACTTTTCTTTCTTGTCTCTGGTTTATATCTCCTATGATCCCTTGCACTATATTGATCATAACATACTCACAATTATCTGTCTTCAAATTCAATAACAATTTCCATAATTTATTTACCTTTTCTTTCTTCAATTGATCAAGAGTAGTTTGATAATACTCTTTTCATGCGTCATAACTCCATTATTATACTTATCAAATCATATCCTTCCAAAGGATTTCTTATGTATTGTCCTATGAATAATCATGAAATTTAACCACACATCGTCTATCTGTAATTTAAATCAATTCTAAAAACTCTCACCTGAATGACTCTCTCAATACATTTATTAGTATTCAATTTTAAAATGAATTGAAATCATAAATTGATTTATCTCTTGGCTCTAATAATCCTCCCGCAGAATGCTTGTTCTTCTATGATACCAAACTAATGCCAACCCCACCTTTGTGGCATACATTTTTCCACCTTTGAGATCAAACACATGAAATTTAGAGCATGGAGGGACTTTAAACCCTTCCTGAGAGCCACATTGTTGTGTCAAACCTTCTTTTGAAACCCAAATCCTTGGTTTTATTTTGGGGGTTTCCGCAACTATCTATTCCACCTCCAACTTTCTGCAATTCCATTCTTTCCACACACTTCCTTCCACAACGAGATTTTTGCATTCACATTTTTCCCAATGCGGAATACAAAAATCTAAAAACTCACTTCTCCAATTTTTGAAATTATGCACGTCTGCACTTCTGTATCCACAATTCTCCTTCCGTATGCACCTTTCTACACTTCCCTTTCCATAATGAGGATTGTGGGTTGCATATATTCGTTCCAAATTATTTTTTTTAAGTTGGGTTTCCTGCACTTCAACTCTTTCACAACGTCAATTCTTTGCGGCCTCTCTCTCGACCATCAATCTATCTCCAGATATGGATCATGATCTAAATCTACAGATCTACGCCCCTTTGTTGCATAAATTAACTACGACCATTGATCTTCTCTAAGATCTATCTTCACCGCCTGATCTTAATTTATCTGGGTGATTGGATTAGGAGTATCTTGGGTGAAACTCCTATTTACAGAATTCAACCACAGCCATAGATCAACCTCTATCGTGATCTTGACCATTCACACCAACACATACTTTAAAATCTATTTTTCATCGATCCTTATAGTGATCGATCTGTAGATCCTGAACCTGCAACAAGGTTAATTCAAGATAAAATCCATTCACAAATTCTTATTAATCAAATTCTTCCTTCATTTGATCAGAGAATCGATCAATTGATCTCTGTTTCACTCTTTCTTAGAAACCCTGGATTCACACACAAGCTTATCACTCTATTAACAAAGGATTTAAATAAACATTCAATTCATGAAATCACACACTCAGACATAATTGAATTTACATAGAGATTCTTCCAAAATAGGATTTTATTCATTCACACAATGAAACTGTACATTCATAATTATCTCAGAACCTATGTTCTAATCTCCTTAGGCCTGATACATCTTTAATTGGCCTTGTTTGAGAAATATTTACTTTGTTCTGGCTACTCCTCTTATCTATTATATTCTTCTATTATATCTCTGTATATATCTCTCCCTATGTCTTGTAGGATTACATATATATACAATTGGATTCATGAACCAATTATGGTTCATATCCTCATAATCAGTTAACTAATCCTAATTACAACAAACCCTTAAGCCTATCCTATGATTTGCTACCACTAATTAAGGACTTTGTTACATGATTCATCAATTTACCCAATGACTCACTCATATTCTTAGTGACTTACCTAAATGACTCAACATCTATATAGAATCAAATAAAACATAGGTTTTTTTACAATGTGATGGTTCAAAGACCATCAATTCAGAATTGAAGACCCCTTCTAGGCCTGATCCAACATTTAGCTTGGAATTTGAATGGAGAGTAGGATGCTCCTGCATCAATAGTTTACCTTTTAGTTTCAAGCTTGCATAATAATGAAACCATGCTCTCAGCATAGTTCCCATTCCATGTCAAGCTCATTGAAAAATGAAATAGGATTTCTCAAGCAAAGTTTTCTTTTTGGTTTCAAGCTTGCATAAAAATGAAACCATCCCGCAAGAATAGTTATTTTCTGTTTCAAGCTTGTGTAAAAATGAAATAGGTCATTGCTTTGAGATGAGTCTTCCATCTTGTTTAGGAATGGAACCTTCATTTCATCTACCGTTATATCATTTTTCTTCCTTGGTCTCTGGTGAACTTTTTCTTAGTAATATCCCAGATTTTTAAGTTTGGTGAAGAGAAAAGAGTAGGAAAATGAAACGAAGCTTAGGGGGCATGTATTTAACCTCTTTATGTTGAAGTTGTTCCACTGGATAGTTTTTTACAGGGGTCAAGTACCTACCTATAGACATCATGTTGGGAAAATACTTCCAAAAAGACTCGTGTTGAGCATACTTTCTTTTAGTTTCAAGCTCGATAAACCATGAAACAATGTTTTGAGCGTAGTTCATTCTCTATTGCAACCTCGTTAAAAAATGAAGCACATACTCTGAGCATTCTTCCAACAGATCTTTGAGCTCATTAGAAACAATAAGATGGAATTGAGATTACTTTATCTCTTTTTCATGCTCTGGATTCAAACATGAAAAAGGTTCCGAGTGCTATTTTAAAAACTTTAGTCGTGCTCGTTAAACCTAGTACTAAATTTTCGAGTCAAAATTTACTTCTTTTTTCAGACTTGTTAAACTCCTTTTCACGAAAACAAACCCTGGTGGAGTCTTCTTTAATCTCTTTTTGGACTACTAAATTTGAAAATATCACCGAGTGAACTTGTCTTCTTCACGCTCATAAAAATACCCGAAGAGTCATCTTTCCAACGATAGTTTACCCATTTTTTTGTTCGGATTAACTAAGTTACCAAAAAAAAATACTCTAGTCATTGAATAGAATAGTTCTCTAAGTTATTTTTTTATAATTTTTTTAGGCCTCGGAGACTAAATCATATGAAAAAAGAATATCTAGAGTCTTCATCCATTTCATTTAGACTCTCAAAACATGAATGATATTGAGTTTTATTTCAATGGACTTGTTAAACTAAACACCGAGAAACCCTCTTTTGGGAACGAAAACCTCCTTTATATGATAGACCTATTATATGATTATGTTATCCATCTATTTTTTAGCTTGAGATAAGCGATGCAATTTGTATCTAGTACTACAGAAGCTAAGTGTATTGTGTCTAATACTACAAAAGCTAAACATAAATTATGGTTAGTACTACAAAAGCTAAGTGTATTGTGGCTAATACTACAGAAGAAAGATGTATGTCAGAGAGTAATACAGAAAAAAAATGTGTTTTTCATATAGTACTACATGTTTAGGAGTAGTTTATCTTGGGAATATTCCTACTAGGGTGAAATCCATGAGCCTACAGTCATTAGGTGTTAATAGTAAGTTTTTATGAAAAACCTTTTATGTGTGTTATGATAAAACACATTGAGATGAATTTTTACTTCATTGAAGTCATGGTCATGTAAAATGAATTCCAGTACATAGCTACTGATGAGTAGATTGAAAATTTGTGGACAAGTCACTGTCAGTGACGAAGTTGAGATACTTTCAAGATAACCTTGGTATGGCACGAAATTCCTGGTAAAGCAGAGAATATCTCCCTCGTTAAGAGGGACTATTAAATGTAAAACATCAGGAGTCATTCTCCATGAATCTTGTGTTGTATCACATCTAGAACTTACGTTGTATTAAGTTCAACAAGCTCTTCATGAGACTTGTGTTATATCAAGTACAAAACTTATGTTGTATTAATTTCATCAACTTATGTTGTATTAAGTTAAGAGCTTGTGTTGTATCAAGCTAGGATGTTGAGGGTATGATATATGCTTGTACTATGATCTTATGTTGTATTGAGACTAGGAACTTATGTTGTATTAAGTTTAGGGTTCTTGTCTTGAATCAATATTGCAGACTTGTGTTGTATCAAGTCTAGACTTATGTCATATCAAGTCAACTGATTCTCATAGACGGTGCCCTATGAGATGGTTCTCCTTAATTGGAGATGGTGTTGTGTTGTATCAAGAACATAGGACTTTTGTCGTATCAAGTGATGAGTATCTATTATGTGATATATGGCTAATCATGGTCTCAATGTGATATAAGTCTCCTTTAGGGATTATCTACCCCTAGAGTGATTTAATATAGCATATGACTATATGAACCAGGGTAATACATATCATCATAGCTTGGGAAACAACTCTTATGAGTATGATATGGTAAAGATGATTAATTAATTAAACACTCATGGACCATGCAATATTAATTAATTATAAATGAGATGAGAACATAGATTTTTAAAATTTGAATTGCATATGCCATACCTCCCATGAACTAGAATTGAAAGGAAATAAACTAAGTCTAAGTTGTGGAGATCAAGTTTTAGTTAATTAAGGAATATACTCCTTGATTTATAAAAAGTGTTTGTTGAGGATGGAACTCATTATGAATAACTAAAGACATTCAACTAAACTCCTAACTAATGATTAAGAAACTAGTTAATAAATTGACATTCAGTTTTGTTCAATTTATTTCAGTTCATTTCAGTTACATTCAGTTATGTTTAGTTCAACTCAGTTCAGTTCAGCTACATTTAGTTATGTTCAATTCAACTTAGTTCAGTTCAGTTACATTCAGTTCAATCAGTTAACACTCAATTGGAGGTAGTTAACACCAGTGAATTAGTGGAGGGCACATATCTTCGGCGTGGGAGGTAATTACNGTTCAATTCAACTTAGTTCAGTTCAGTTACATTCAGTTCAATCAGTTAACACTCAATTGGAGGTAGTTAACACCAGTGAATTAGTGGAGGGCACATATCTTCGGCGTGGGAGGGAATTACAAGGTGACAACTTGGAACCAAGTCAAGGAAGGAACAAAAGGTTAATGTGTATATATTTCCCATCGTGCACACATTGTATATGGTGTTCATAGTGCCTAAAGGAATGTAATCATTCACTACTTCTCATTGTATGACTGAATAAGCTTGTTATTAAAATCTTATGCACTTGGAAAGGCCAAGACAATATTATGAGTGATCAATATTCTCTAGTGATTTTTAGATATCTCTTATCAATAAATATGCAAGTTTTTTAAAATCATTCTCTACATTTATCTATCATACTTGAATATTGTTTGTTGGGTTGTTCATCCTCCATATTTGTGGAGGGTTTTCCTAGTGTACATCAAGTGTCTTATGGATTGAATAGTTTGTGTGCTTGAATTGTTTATGAGATCTACATGAACTGGATTTGTTTATGAAAATTTGTAAAGTTAAAGTATATCCATTATTGCTCAAACATCAATACTAAGTTCCATACTAGTCTGCCTCTTGTTGAACCACGAGATCATAGTTGACAAAACATTCTGATGTAATCTTTTAATCTATGACACTATTGGCCAAATATGGATCAATGTAGCATTGCATTCTTATCTCACACTCCAAAACATATTTGATTCCATAGTCAAATGTACATTTTAGGTACCTCATCACATGCTTTTCCACAATCAAGTGAACATGTCTAAGCTCAACCATATATTGACTCAATATGTTTACCACAAAGCATATATCTAGCCTTTTGTTCATAAAATAAATCAATGAACCAGTCATCTATTTGTGCATGGTGGCATCCACTTTATCTGAAGAAGTATCACTCAATAACTTCGATTTTGTTACCATCATTGTAGGCATGGGTTTACAATCCATTGTCCCGAATGTATGCAAGATCTTAAATGTGTATTTTCCTTTACAGAGGAAAATATCATCTAGTCTCTTTCACACATATGACCCCAATAATCATACCAAGGTACTAAAACTTTGATATATACTCATTCTCAACGAGGGGAGACATCCGGTATCACCCTAAGAATATCCCTGAGGTACTGAGGAAAACAACTATTTCTTTATATAGAGGCTTAGTGATAATGTCTCTCAAACTATTTATGCAATATGTGTTGTAGTCACTCACTATGAAGTGGATTTTTCTGCTCCTTATGAGCATTATACTCCCTTTGCATCTTATCATCTTGAACTCTCTACATTGGGTGACTATTGATCTTCTATGTATCTATATATGCTATCTCATACTTTCTAAGGAACATGTCATATACATATAGAAACCATCTTCAACTTTGTAACAAAGGTTGAATTTTTTTTCAAATAACTTTGTTTCCTGGCATACTATTCATTGAGTGCCTTCTGATCCTATACAAATCCTTCTACACATGCAATTCTTTGTCAAGAATCTTGAATCATATAGGTTCCTTGACATACACTTCTTCTTTAATTACATCATTCAAGAAAGTAGTTCTTCCATCACTGAAGCTATAATAGTTTTGATAGTAGTGTATCTCTCCACTGAAGAAAAAATATCGTCATAATTGAATTCCTCTTTCTAACAGAAACCATGAACCTTCACTAGTACAAAATGAGAGGTAAGTGACCAAGTGACCAAAAATTTGGTTGCCGCAGTTTTTTCATGGGATAAATGACCAAAATTGAGAAATTTTAAGTGAGCTAACTAAAAATGACCAAGATAAATGACCAAATTGGTCATGGGATAAGAACTAAACTAAAAATGGCCACATAACAATTGATCATTTTTAGTTGTGTCACTCCGACAATGGAAAATTACAATTTTAACAATGAATTTGTACAATTTACTAAATCCTAAAAAATGAAGAGGGATTCAGAGACACCCTAAAAAGGGGCCTTTGAATCTATATCCAATGTTAGAATTTAGTAAATTGTAGACCCCCTCATGTGTCACATCTTAGCATTAATGCATGAAGCAAATTTGCATCACTTACATTAATTACCTTATATGTAGTTTTGTATTCTTGCAGCAAAATCAATTTTCTTATAAGATTTACATCCTTCCCGATGTATCATAATTAATTTTCAATACATATTTCATCCATGCGTTAATAAAGACCATCCGAAGATGAGATATCACAAGAACCACATAATAATTGGTCATATATTTGATCATTATTAGTCATGTCTCTCTGACAATGAAAAATTACAATTTCCACCATGAATTTGTACAATTTACTAAATTTTAAAACTATAAATGGATTCAGAGACCCTTGAAAAGGGGGTCTTTGAATTCACATGCAACATTAAAATTTAGTAAATTGTATACCCCCTCATGTGTCATACCTTAACAATTGACACCAAATTAGTGTTATTGATCATGGCGACGTTATAGAGAGACACCAAATTGATGATGTGTCACTGAACAAGCATCATAATTATAATACCCATTGACTTACCCCGGATCCATAATTTTGTAAACATGTATATATTCCTCATGACAACTATACTAGTATATTAATATCAGAATATATAAACATGTACACTCAAGAAATATATTATGGACAAAAATATTTGCACTACTTACATTAACCGATGTAGTCTTCTATTCTTGGAGCATAGGCAATTTTCTTAGCTTTACATCCTTCCCAATGTATCATTACTAATACATCTATGGTACAATCAATAATAAAAATCATCCCAAAATGAGATATCACAAATACCACCCTGTCCTAGACCATTGCAATAAAAACTATAACCAAAATATTTCTTATCTAGTATTAGCTTGTAATCATGTCGGGCATCCAAAGCACCTTTAACTAGAATTAATATGGTTGTATGCAAAGCTGGACACTATATATAAGAAAAATGGTTTATACAAACATTTTATATGTTATATAAACATATAATATAAAAATGAAAACATAAACATAAACATAAGCATATACATATATAAACATAAACATTTTATATAATAGAATTATAAATATCTTATATAAAATAATTGTAAATAAAAAACAAATTATTATATCATATGGGCCTCAAATTATCTTGTTGAATCACCATAATTCACATGATTATCAGTCACATGTCACTGTATTGGAAATTGTCCAAATATTAACACAATGGTAACCCAAAAAGTTGTCCATGGGTACTACAACTCCATCACAATCGAAATGAAAGTGCATCGACCACCTACCCATGAAACCCTTATGGATCGGGTACCCCTCCATTACACATTGCTATCATTGACCGACTATGTGGACATACCAGTGCAATTCATATATTCAATATTGACTGGATGACTTCACGTTTAGTGGAGTTCATCCTGATCCTCATTACTAGTTAATTGGCACCAATTTTTGGGGTTTGGCGAGAGGGGGTGTGAAATCCTGGTTTTAGGGATTTTAGTAAGTCACGATCAAGTTAGGTTTGGGAATAATAATATAATCTCAAAGGATTTTACAAGTAACATTGTACTGCATAAAAATTTTAAATGTATTATATATGTACATAAATATTTCTTGAATTCGATTTCCAATATCCTATAGCCATTTTGTTTCATCATTACAATATCTATTGGTTATGGGAATTATTGAGGTTAGGGTTTAAAATATGTTGAGGTTATGGGAATTATTAAGTATCCTTAGGGATAAGAAATACTCATCTTTTATGGGAATTGTTCAATCTTCTTAGGTGAATAGTTTTATCCTTTCTTATCACCAACAACTACTTTCTAAATTTTGAGACATGGTACTTAATTTTTAATAATATCTATTTTTCCTTAATTAGTGTCTATAGATACCTTGAACGCATAATGTAACTAATTCTTACAATGAATGGGAATTCATTCCATAAGGAGGATAAAAAAGGATTTACAAATGGAGTTTTGGTGATGAGTTAGGGTTTTTTACCAAATTATGGGGTTTCTTTGAAATTTTTCCCAAATAGATTCCATGCTAGAGTAGTTTGGAATCGATTCACACCTTTAATAGAATGACCAAGGAGTCTTATTCAATAATTTATGGGGCACTATGGGATGGATCAATGAAATACCAAGAGAAGAAAATTCCTCGATAGATGAAAGGATCAAAATAAACATAAAAATGAAGCATACTCATTTTCAAAAAGTTTTGGAGAGGTATTGAGGCTCGTGACTCATGGGACAAAAAATTGTGAGAGGGGAAAAATCATTCATATGAATCCATTTAACTTTATTCCTTACAATAATATCTAGATTTTGTGAATATTTTTTTAATATTCCTAATTTTTTGTCATTAGGTTGGAGGAAGAGCATCATTATCCAAGAGGGAACACTTGAATTTTTAGTGGTGGTTACTGTTGGAGACTGGAGTTGCATTGGAGATTGGAAGAGGGTGCATATTGTTAGATAAGGAGGAACTATATTATGAGGGTGCATAAATGGATAAGAAATCCCATGTTTCAGTCTTCTTTCCTTGTGAACCCATTGTTTACTGGTGTGGAGGAGGGCGGTGCTAATATTGAAGTTTGTGGGAATCTAGAAAGAGATTACGTTTGGGGTTTTAAGATAATACCTTCTTGTTTGGGACGAGTTGTCTATTAATTGAAAATCATTTCTAGGATTTTAAATTTATTTTCTGAGCTCATTCTTCAAGAATAAAAGACCATCTTTTGCTAAAGTCATGGTTCCCTTTTTGGAGGTTTTGGAATACTGTTGGAAGGAACACGATATCGTCACTATGTTACCATCAACTATTGTTATACAATAATGAAGAAGGGATTAGTACATTGATGGATTTATTCACCATGTTTAACTTGTCATCTAAGCACCAACTAGTGAATTTATACAAGTTTAGTAGTCTCCAAATATATTTTTGAAGGGTGCGATATTAATTTTTTTCACATATAGGAACAATACTCTATTCCTGAGTTCTTCTCCACTTTTCTCTCAGTCATGTATAATCACTTGAGAGTTGGGAAGTGATTATATTTGATATTTCAAAAGGGTGGCAATATTCATCATAAATTCTAGGTCTAGTATCTAGTATGATCTGATTTCCTTATTATTGTTAAATATGATTAATAATTTACAATCCATCCTTTGTGTATTGATGAATGCGTTGTGACTCATACTTTCAAACGAAAGACTTTTAGACATATTTCATTATCACAATAAATATTGTGTATGATATGAGCATAACTAACCATAAAAACATACTACCAATTTAGCAAAACTCGGTCAATCAGATTTGGAATGCGTGACAACACAATATTGTTGACCAAGTGTTTGGAAAAATACCAAGCCAAAATTTCAAATACAGATCAATTTTAGCATGGATAGTAAGCTACAACATGGTGGATATGAAGTGTTTGACGAAATTCATGAACCAAGATGCCTAAAAAGTTAGTAAAATTAGTATTTCAAATTTGATATGGTAGATTACATAATCTCAAGATATTGCTTTGTGTGATAACACAATGCATATGTTTGATATGCAATGTACTATACATGAGAATCTATGCAAGAGGGTGAGCATAGAATGGAAACACCAATGACAATATTCTCAAGTACATAATACACACAATGATAAGAAAAAATACTAAAATTCACTATCATATGCTTGAATAAACTTAGAAGCATCCAAGTTTGGGGTCTCATTGCAGAGGTCAACCTAGTAAACAAGAAGTCGTCAATCCATTCTGACAATAGATCAATGTATACAACAAATTTAGTTTCTAAGCAGAAGGGCTAATGACATTATGCATTGTTGGAGAAAATGGTTACGAATTGTAAGGTTTGTATCTTTTATTTATCATTCTCTTTAAATCCACAAAAAAAACATTGTGTATTTCCAACATTTGGAAAGAAAAAATTTCCATAAGAATTAGAAGCTAGGATTCATTGATTTCAACACAAATGTTGCAAAGACTCATCCAAAATAGATTTTTATAATAAGAACAAAGGTTCACCAAAAAATCAATGGTGATAGGATAATCCAAGGTTATAATCACAAGTCACATTTTACTCCTCACCTAACTTACCAGTAATCACAAGTCACATTTTAATCACCTAACTTAGCTTTGATACCATGTTAGGATTTAATCACGAGCCCAAGGTAATCAAGTAATATGAAGGTGTTTAAAATGACCTTTAAACAATGAAGCACATATTCATAAGAATAACCCAAAGGGGATATTGTTTGTGTGTGCAATCTGTGTCAAATGAGGCTAGATCCACACCCAAAAATAGGCTTAGGGTTTATTCTAAGATTCAAAAGGAGGTGACTGCATTAACCACTAAAGTAGTTATCATAAACGAAGTGATAAAATAGTGCCAATGGTCCAATAAACCTGTAAAGTTATGTTTACATTAAATATTCTCACATTAGGGACTACGTGACATTTTAAAACCTAGTGGTGTCACATAGGTCACAATGACTTGATTCATGTTGATGTTTTCATCTCGCTATCATTAGTAAAATATAACATTACCTAATAAGTATAAAAAATAATGTTCCTCTAATGGTTTTAGACTAATGTATATAAAAAGAGAATCATATGATAGACATAATTTTTCCAAAGAACTACCTTCAGGGAGAGCCTCCCTCATCTCCCTCGGAATTTTTGGATGGATGGAAAATTGACTGTTGGTCACAAATGGAAACCCTAAAGGATCCAATAGCAATGTATCATAAGACCTCTATGTACTTTTCATAAATCTTCTTATCAATTGAGGATGTATTCCGGGCATACTTTCATAATCATATTAATAGGAACTTTTGACATACTTTCAATATCATAGAACTTTTCCCCTCTGTCGAAAACCTTATATAGTGAATGAAAAAAAGTACTAATACATTCATAGAATATAATTACATATGGATTTCATGTGATTATATAACATAAACCCACTGATATTTTCCAATTTTTATGTCTATATCAAATTATCAATTAATAATAATGCAACATTAATTGTGTAGGGAGTAGGGACTTTAGGAGCTTATTTTTCACTATGCACCATTCTTTCAAATAATGGGACTTGTGTTACAAAACGTTTTATTGTACATGAAAATATGTATTATTTTTCTAGGAAAAATATATTTTTCTTATGCTCTCAACTAATTAAGGCTTATTGTGTCACTTGTAGGCCTTAACTCCGCATCATGGCCAGGTCACATGTAGATGATTATTTATTTTGCAATCTCTTTGGGACCCTTCTATATTTTGATAATCCATTATTTAAATCTTTCCATTTCTGTCATAATCAACACAATGTTAAAGGTATTTTCATTGCACCACCATGATGTACTCAATATTATATACATTATAATATATGTCTATGTTTTGTGTAGTACCATGCAAAATTTGCATTAATAGGAACTTGTTTTGACATTTTTTATTTCATATGGTTTTTGTTTGTAGATATTCGAGAAAATAGATATGTTGCAATATTGGCGTTGATGTGTGTTTCCATTACACTTAGTATTATAGATGTAATTTATTTTCTTTCTTTGTGTTTTTTGGGGAATTTATTTCATAGATTTCTTGTAAGTGTGAGTTTAACTGTGATTTTCTTCTTAAAAGAGGCCTATGTAATTGCAAGTTTGTAAATCATGACACCTCTCATAATCTAGAAACAGTTCCATAAGGTCACATACATGGAAACAAAAAGACTAAACTTTACTCTAACTACTCTCATTTAGTCTACATGTACTGCAACCATGCACTGCAATGAATTTAATCAATTTAAGATGATTTTCAATAAATGAGATAAATTTATTTTCCATTGAGTTTGAAATCAAATTTTCCTTTAATTTATCCATTAAATTTTGTGAACTTGAAAGATTAAATTCGTCCTCCAATCAAATTCATTGAATTTTTCTTTTGAATCTTGAAAATCAGTGAAAATCAGTGAACAAAGAACTTACTTCGACCCTACGAGTTGCAAAGAGAAATTTGTAATTCAAGCATAGCAGGATGAAATGAAGGTAAAGGGTGAATACTAGAATATCATCTCGTTCGACGGTTATACATTCACATGCACATACATTAAGTGGAGTGGTGACAACACGATCCATCATGTGGGACACCTGTTCAAATCATCATACATAAACATATTAAACTTGCATAGTGATCTAGGGACTAAACACAGTCTCATCAATAGATTAATGACAATAATTCATGAAAATGGTGAAAAAGGGCTATAGAATGAGTAGCCGCACTGTATATTCACTCAAAGAATGAGTAATACAATGCAATGTCATGTTGCAAGAATGAATGACAAAGCAATTAGAATTCCTAAGTAGGTCATTCAAATTGAATGAGTGAGTCTAGCTTAACTGAATGTAAGCCATAGTCAACACTGAAGCTAACCACTGATCAAAACCATAATTGACTCAACTGAGCCCTAACTGAAGTCGAAGTGCAATAAATGACTGAGTCTTAACTAAAATAGATCAAACACATGTCACAGCAAGCCAACCATCAAGTGGTAGCGCTTCAATGACTCCAATGAACCCTGATGAGGTTAACTGAAGTGTAACTGAACACCAGAAGTGGTTGGAGGCACCCCTATTGACTCTAATTCATTAAATAATCATTAAATATTCAATTTAATGAAGGGAGGCACCTTCACTTCCATGTTTAACTAATTGTAACCATCAGTTAGCAATAACGTGCATTAATGACACTCAGATCACCCCAGGAGTGCTCTAGTTAGCCTCCCCAAATGCAGGAGAAGGCTAAGTTAGCCTCCTTGACTGAAGGTAGGTGTGGGTGTGATCTAGCTGATGACATTTAATGCTCCACTGATGTCAATTAGGTCAATAATACTTAGGATAGTGGTTTAACCAGGACAAATTGACCAAAATGAGTGTGTAAGGTGGTAAATGTCTCCAACACCCCCCCTTAAGCTATACTCAGGAGGAGTTAGAAAACATAAATGCATAAAAATGCTAGGGCCCCAACAACTAAGGCCATAGGTCACCCTTTACAGTGATGAAACTGAAACAATGCTAAAAAATAAACTAAGTGAGGAAAAGAGGGAAAACCCAGTGGGAAAACCCCCCCCTCAAGCTAAACACTGAAAGTAGTCTAAATCACCTTGATGAACTCACCCCCAAAAATGAATGGAGGTAAGTGAACTTCTTTTCTGAAAAGATCTTGGTGAAGATGTCTGCAATCTGCTCATCATCGGGCAGTATTGTAGAATGATGGTTTTGTCATGCACTAGCTCCCTGATATAGTGCATGTGGATCTCTACATGCTTGGTACTCTGCCTAGTAACTGGATCTGTGGATATCTTAATAGCACTTTGATTGTCACAAAAGAGGATAGTGAACAAAGTACTACCAAGATCAAACTCTGAAAGAATGCCTTGCAACCAAACTGCTTGGATGCAAGCATTCACCGCTCCTCGATTCTCAGCCTCTACTGAAGCATTAGAGGAAATTTTGGGTCTAAAATTGGCCTCCTAAGGAAAATAATAAAATAATAGTAATAGTTAAAATAATAAAATAATAAAATAATAGTTAAAATAATAAAATAATAGTTATTAATTTTGGAGGAAGAATGAAAAAAACTACTTTGTGTGTTCATATTTTCTGCATATCTCCCTGTGTTTTTACTCAAATTCTAAGCGAAAAGCTCGTTGGATGCAGAATTTAATTTGGCATCGAATGAGTACCCACACTGCATACTTCTAATGGACCCCGCTACCCCAAAAATAAGAAATACCTGAAAAAATGTGATGATGAGATCATCATCACATTTTTCAGGTATTTCTTGTTTTTGGGGTAGTGGGGTCCGTCAGAAGTATGCAGTGTGGGTACTCGTTGGATGACGAATTAAATTCTGCGTCCAATGAGCTCTCCCACTTGAAATTTGAGTAAAAACATAATAAGATATGTCGAAAATACGAACAAAAAGAAGTAGTTTTCTTTTATGACAAATATGTCAATTCAACCATTATGGTTGACTCATTTTATTGAAATTATATTGGTTCTTGAATTCCAACTCACAAAATTTATTGTTGGCACATTTTCTTATAAGGCCCATTTTAGACCCCAAATTTCCTCTAATGATAGCGCTATGGAAGCCTTCTTTTTTCTAGACCAGAAAATGGGGCCACCACCAAACATGAGTACATATCTGAAAGTATACTTCTGATCAATAGAATCACCCACTCAATCAGAATCTATGTATCCAACCAGCTCTAGCTTGGAGTCTGCAGCATAGTGAATGCCGTAGGTCCTGGTTCCCTGAATATACTGGGGGATCCTCTTGACTGCCTTCCAATGAATATCATGAGGTTGTTGCATGTATCTTGATATAGCATTCATGGCATAATAGATATCAGGCCAAGAATGTGTCAATTACAACAAGCTACCAATTAGTTGTCGATAGAAGTGTAGTCCATGGGAGGTGTGCTTTTTCCTTCTTCAAGGTTGATCCCTGAAAGAAAATGGAATGGTGTAGGCCTACATTCAACCATTTTAAACTTGAATAACAGGTATTAAATTTATTTGGACTGATTGACCATAATCCCATTAGAATGTTGCTCAATTTCGAGCCCCAAATCACTCATTTCAAAGGCATTATGGAGAGCAGTTTTGATGGCTGAAATGGAAGAAACTATGCTACCTGTGATCAGTAAGTCATCAAAATATAAAGAAATAATGATAAAATGACTATCATATTTCTTTAAATACACATTTGAATCTGATCTACACCTTTGTAAGTTTTGCGAGAGAAGGAAGGAATCCATCTTGGAATACCACTCTCTTGGGGCCTGTTTTAACCCATATAGTGACTTCTTTAGCTTGCAAACCAAAGATGAATCAGTGATGTAGCCCTCAGGATACTTCATGTATATATCCTCATGAATATCTCCATTTATAAAGGCTGACTAAACATCCATATGATGCACTTCCCAGTGCTTAGATGCTGAAATTGCCAAAACTAGGCGGATGGAGTCCATTTTTGCAATTGGTGCAAAGGTCTCATGGTAGTCCACTCCTTGGACCTGAGAGAAAAATTTTTCCACTATCCTTTCCTTATATTTGTAGTGCTTCTATTAGTATAAACATTGGTCCAAAAAACCCACTTGCATTGAACCAATTTCCTTCCCGGAGGAAGAGAAACTAGCTCCCAAGTAGTGTTTTTCTGAAGAGAATTCATCTCTTCATCCATGGCAACTTGCCATCTCGGATCCTTCCGAGCATGGTAGTAGGATTTTGGGTCTAAAATAATCATCAAATAGAAAAAATTTTATAGAAAATTACCAAGACAAGAGAGTGCAATACCTACTCTTTGGAAATCAGACCGGGTTCTCCTTGGATCATTCGGATTTCCAATGTTATCTCCCGCGGAGGAGAGTGTCTGTCGGGCCCATGTGGGAAGATGATTTTGTACTTCAGGTTCTGATTCAGAATATGATTATTTCTACACAATGATATCAGAAATTAGAGGATCCAAATCAGGGTCATCACCCCCAATTTCATCATCCAAATATTCAGTAGAATAGGAAGGAAAATCAGCAATTTTCTCCTTCATTAGTTCCACCTCCTGAAGAGGCTCATCAAACTTGACACTTCTATCGATGATGATATATTTTTATTTGATATCCAAAAGTTTGAATCCTTTTGATTCATCAGGATACCCAATAAAGATACATTATATGCTTTGCGGTTGCAAAGCCCTTCTTTTATCAAGTGGAATCTGGGCCCATGCAGTGGACCCAAACACGCACAAGTTCGACACATCCGGCTTGTGTCTGAAGTATGCTTCGAAAGGGGTTTTCCCTTTAACAGATGAGTTTGGCACCCTTTTTTAAATTTATGCTGCAGCATGCCGCATGGCTTCATCCCACAAATTTGCAGCCAGCTTATTTGATTCCAACATACAGGTGGTCATCTCCTTGAGAGACCGATTCTTCCTTTCCGCTACTCCGTTCTGCTGGGGAGTGTAGGGAATTGAATGTTGGAACTGAATACCACTTTGGGAGCATATGTGCAGAAACTCATTACTAACATACTCCCTGCCATTATCAGATCTCAAGATCTTGATCTTAAGCCTAGAGGCATTTTCGATCAAGGCCTTCAATTCAGAAAAATTTTCACATACTTCAGACTTCCTTTTGAGAAAGAAGACTCATGTGTACCTTGAAAAATCATCAATAAAAGTCAAAATATACCTTGATCCATTCATGAATGTGACAGGCATCGGACCACTGATATCAGAATGTATCAGCCCTGTTGAAATATTGTAACTTCGAAGAATATTCTATGTGTATCTTTTGTGGTCCCCGATGGTCCTACCGGGAGAACCACTTGTATTATCTTGTACCCCAATGCTTCTAATCAGAAGAACTAATAAGAGTCATGAGTTTTTCCCCTCTATTTGTAAAGGTGGGTCATTAGCACCCCAGTGTGGTTACTTGAGCCTACATGTGTAACTTGAGCCTACATGATTAACTCGAGGCTACATGTCAAATGAGTTAATTCAAGTGAACAGATGAATATAAATAGAGGTATGGTGCTCCTCATTTGATACACACACACTCTCACTTGTGTAGTGCATTAGTGGAGAAGAGAAGTAGCTGTAGAAGGAGGAGGATCAAGCTTTGATCTCCTTGTTGGTTTTATCTTTTATCTTTTGGGGCATCTATATTGAGGAAGCTTTTGCTGGGTTTTTCCCTTTAGGGTTTTCCCAGGATAAATCTTTGTGTTATCCTTTTGTATGGTTGTTCTTGTCTATCTTTCAGTGATCCTGTTTATATGCTTTTGTTATGAAATCGAAATGAAATACTAATGATCTAGCTTAGCATATGAAAATTTAACATGGTATCAGAGCCACCGTGAAAGAAGACATTGTGTAACTAAAGAATCTAGGGCTTCTTATTTTTTGGGTCTCTATCCATGATCGATCAGCAAAATAAGGCTATACTGACTCTCCATTGAAGGGTGCATCTTTCTGTCGAAGCGAAATTTGATTCCGAGCATTTTCAGTTTTGGTGTAGAAAATTAGGGCTTTCCATAGAAGATGAATTTTTGAGTGAGGCCAGAATAGGATTGTTCTCCTCATCAAAATCGAATTTTAGAGACCTGGATCAAGAAATTTGGTTGGGTCAAACTCCAGGAAAGTCAAACCCTAGTTTGACCCTGATCTGAAAAAAACCCTAAATACTAAAACTACTAAGTTTTGGTACATTTGCTATATCCTGAGATTGGGGAAGGCTCAAGAGTTGAAAATAGTATATAACGAAGATAAAATCTTTATTTACACTGTGTCCAAAATTCAGCCTTCGATTCACTACATTCTGGGAGATATGATCCCTCCAAGTTAGGGTTCCATCCTCTTCCAGAATTCATCCCTAAACAGGACACCTAGGGAGAATTGTTGTAGCATGGGTTATAGAGGTCCAAATATAATTATTGAAGATGTTCCATAAATAGCATGGAATTTAATTTCTTTGGTCCAAATTTCCGAACCTGAAGATGAACCAGTGACATGTGGTATGCCGTACAACTTCACTGTTCTGAACAGTCCTGTAACAGGTCACCTTGGGAAAATGACCATAAATCCAATTTGGTGAAACAAATTCTGATTAAACCTATGTTTTTGGATCAGGAACATGCAAGGTTACCTCAGTGCAAAATTTTAGACACAGATGAGTAGTAATTTTAGAGATATTATAGAAACAGTAACAGGCATTTTTGTAGAAGAAATTGGAAAACTAGGGCTTCCTATTCTGGGATCTTCCCTCCTCTGTTTTTAGAAAAGGAGTCCATTAGAAAGCTCCATTTGAAGATATCTATATTTCTATCCAATCAAATATGAATATTCAAAGTTTTGAAAATTAGGGTTTCTCTGACAAACCCTAGATTAGCCACCTCCGGAAGCAGGACGGACACCTCAAATCGGTAAGATCTAATCTTTTGCTATTTGCATTTGAGGCTCTCATTTCAAAGTGATCTATCACATCATCTTGATGATAAGCTTGGTGAAGCTGAAAAATTCCAAGCATGGAAGTATTTGATCTCTCTAAAGAAAATGAATTGGACACCTACATGAGTAGAGAGGTTCCAGTTCTAGAGGGAGATGAGCCTCAAAGCCTTACACAAGAAAAACTTGATCAAGGCCAAGAAGATTATTGTTGATTCAATCACAGATCAAATTTTACCACAAGTGTCTTCCCTAAAGATAGCGAAGATGTTTGATTCCTTGATCAAGTTATTTGAAGATAAGAACATAATTCAGAAGATGGATTTGAGAAAACAGTTGAAGAATGTGAAGATCCAGAATGCATAACATCTTGAAGCGGTAGAAGAAGAAGCTCATCTCATAAGAAGAGAAGAAGAAAGATGGGAGAAAATTGAAGATCAATCTCTCACCATTCAAAGAAGATCAAGCGATGAGGAATATGAAGAAATCAATTCTTGACGAACCTCTTATCCATCTTATCATTTGGATAAGAAATGATGATTTCATGGATGAAGAAGATGATGAAGGAGAATGATCAAGAAGGAGTCTACCCACGAAAAAAACAAAAGATAAGTATTCAATTGTCATTTAATGATATTGTTTTGTTATGCATTTGATTATATTTAGTTGATGTGTTGTTTTCATGCATGTGATGGGTAAGTAGCTCATGGTTCTATACAAATATCCATTGTTACTTATCTAGAATGAAACCTATTTGCTGACATATTGGATTAGTGCACAATCTCAATGATGTCATGGTAGAGATGGAAGGAATATAGAATGTTTCTGTGAGATATGGATGAATTTTGTATTGGCTAAATAGTTGCATGATGCATAAGAATTTGTCGTTATGCATATGCAGTTCTAACCATGCAACTGGTGCATTTGAATTGTAGGAAAGGTCATGTACAACCTCCTAAAAGAAAAGAAGGATGAGACTTGTTCCTAAGAACAAGTGATGACAATTCAATAAACATGAATCTGAAGCTCCCAGGGTCAAATACACCATGATGAAATAAAGAGCTTCAAAGAGTGGTAGATCCACCTCGAAGGATGAAGACCACCATCGGTATGAGAGATAACTCAAGATGAAGAAAAAAATGCTATGAAAGAAGCTATGATCAAAGAATAACAGTTGATTATGGGGAATTATGTATATGATATGATTTTGAGACATAAAGGGAAGTATGTAGTATCTTCCATATGGATCTGCAAGAACAAGTGTACAAAGTAAGAATCATGATTTTCCTAAGAAAGAATAGACTATGACATGACATACTCTATTGACCAGTATATTTTAAGCATAGAATCACCTATACAGAATGAAGAAGGAAGATAATACTCCAATTCAGGGGTAGTGACTATGAAAGATATCTGAGTTCGACATGGTACGACATGATGGACAAATTCCTGATGGATTGAGACTTTACCAAGAGTAAAGTGGGTTCCAACCTTCAAAGTTGAATGCAGAAGGCTAGGATATGTTGATGATCTGACAAGACAAACTCATGCAAGATGTTATGATGATGTTTGGGATATAGTACTCAAACCAGAAAGAAAGCATGTGGTATCTTACAAATGGATTTGCAAGATAAAATATGTCATTGATAGAAGTAAGGAAAGACTTGTGGCTAGAGGTTTCTATAAGAAAGAGGGAATTAATTTTGAAGAGACACTTACTCCAGGAAGCAAGGTACACATCCTTCAGAACTATGATGGTAGTTGCTTCCATGATGAAGTAAAGACAATCCTTCCTTAATGGTATGATTGGGGAAGAGTTTTACATCGAAAGAATTTGAAGTTGAAGACAGATGGACTCATATATGTAAGTTGAAGAAGGGATTCTATGGCATGAAGGGAGCTCCCAGAGCTTGGTATGGCAGTTTCCTATCAATTATGGGTTTTACCAAGAGTAAAGCTGATCCTAACCTTTATCTCAAGGTTGTAGAATATGAACCTGTCATCCTGTTATTATATGTGGATGACTTATTCTTGATAGGGAAGGAGAAACAGATCATGGAAAGCAAGAAGAAACTAGCAGAAGAATTTGAGATGAAAGACCTTGGGTTAATGCACTATTTCCTAGGTCTGAAAATATGACAAAGTTCAGAAGAAATATTTCTCAACCAGGGAAGGTATGCGGTAGAGATATTGAAGAGATTAAATATGTTGGAATGCAAAGCCATGGCCACACCCATGGACTCCAACTTGAAGTTGTTAGATGATGATTCATCAAAGTTAGTAGATGCGACTCATTACAGACAGATCATTGGGTCATTGATGTACCTAACAAATACTTGACCAGACATTTGTTTTGCTGTGAACACCTTAAGTCAATATCTTGTTCAACAAAGATGGGTTCACCTAGTAGCTGCAAAACATGTGATGAGATATCTGAAAGGGACTATAGACCTTGGTCTATACTATGATGGTAGCCATGACTATAGATTGTATGGCTATACAGATGTAGATTGGTTTGGGAGTATCTTAGACAAGAAAAGCACATCAGGTAGATGCTTTTGTTTGGGGTCTACTATGAGTTCATGGTTTAGCAGGAAACAGTCCAGTGTTTCTCTTAGAACAACAAAAGCAGAATACATAGCATATTTCTCTACTAAGTTGTGAAGCCATATGGCTTCGAAAGCTGATATCAGGTCTCCTTGACCTAAAGATGGATACTACATTGATTCTATGTGATAACAAGAGTTGTGATAACAGAGAACCCTATGTTCCATCGTAACACATAGAAATCCGATATTTCTACATCCAAGATAAAGATGCAGATGATGATGTTTCAGTATTCCCATACTGAATATATAGATGATGCTTTCAGTATTCACATACTGGATATACAGATGGTGATAGTTCAGTATTCACATAATGAAGATGTATATGATGATGGTTTAGATGATGATGTGCTAACAAAGCCTCTGTCCTGAGTAAAGTTCAAACACTTTCGAGACAAGCTTGGTGTGGTTTGGAAAGACCTTCCTTGAAAGGGGGAGTAGTGATGTTGCAATGGGATTGTATCATCATGGGAAATATGTCCAGAAGTGATCTAGAGACCTCAGTCTTTGAGAATGAAGAGGAATTGTATCATCCTGGGACATATGTCCAGAAGATATCCGGTGACCTCGGTCATCGAGAATGTAGCAGGATTGTATCATCCTTGAACTTCAGTTCAGAATGGATCCAGTGAACTTCGGTCATCGAGAAGGTGGCAGGATTGTATCATCCTTGGACTTTGGTTCAGAATGGATCTGATGAACTTCGGTCATCAATAAGGTGGAAGGATTGTATCATCCTTGGACTTTGGTTTAGAATGGATCTGGTGAGCTTCAGTCATCAAGAAGGTGGTAGGATTGTATCATCCTTAGACTTTGGTTCAGAATGGATCCGGTGAACTTCGGTCATTGAGAAGGTGGCAGGATTGTATCCTCCTTGACCTTTGGTTCAGAACAGATCCAGTGAACTTTGGTCATCGAGAAGGCAGTAGGATTGTATCATCCTTGAACCTTGGTTCAGAATAGATCTGGTGACTTCGGTACTCGAGAACGTGTGTTGATCCCGTAATTCCAATAGGAAGGATTGTCTGAGTTCCACAACTGCGTTGATCCCATAATTCCGAAAGGAAGGATCGTTAGTAACTCCGTAAAGACCTAAATCCCATAATTCCGAAAGGAAGGATCATTGAATTGATCCCATAATTCCAATAGGAAGGATTGTCTGAGTTCCACAGATGTGTTGATCCTGTAATTCCAAAAGGAGGGATCCTTAGTAACTCCGTAAAGACCTAAATCCTATAATTCTGAAAGGAAGGATCGTTGGTAGCTCCATAAAGACTTGATCCCGTAATTCCAATAGGAAGGATTGTCTGAGTTCCACATATGTGTTGATGTTGTAATTCCAATAGGATGGATTGTCTGAGTTCCACAAATGTGTTGATCCCGTAATTCCGAAAGGAAGGATTGTTAGCAACTCCGTAAAGACCTAAATTCTGTCATTCCGAAAGGAAGGATAGTTAGTAGCTCTGTAAAGACTTTATCCCGTAATTCTGAAAGGAAGGATCATCTGAGCTCCACAAATGTGTTGATCCCATAATTCCAAAAGGAAGGATCATTAGTAACTCCGTAAAGACCTAAATCCCATAATTTCGACATGAAGGATCGTCTGAGTACCACAGACATGTTGATCCAATAATTCTGAAAGGAAGGATCATGTTGATGTTTTGATGATGATGATGTTGATGTTTTGATGATGTTGATGTTTTGATGATAATGATTTTATGATGATGATGATGTACTGATCGAAAGATCAGAGTGTGATGATGATGATATTTTGATGTTTTGATGATGTTGAATGTTTTGATCATAATGATGTTTTGATGATGTTGATGTTTTCATGATGATGATGTTTTTATGATGATGATGATGTACTAATCAAAATATCATAGTATGATGATGATGTACTAATCGAACGATCAAGAGTATGATGATGATGATGTACTAATTGAAAGATCAGAGTGTGACGATGATGATGATTGGTATGTGATGATGATGACATATTGATCAAAATATCAGAATATGATGATGATGATTCTATTCGAGAGTTGAAGTATGATGATGGTGCTGATCATGATGTTACTAATCAGAATGTGATGATGTTGCTGATCGAAAGGTCAAAATGCTGAAGATGTCTTTGCTGATCGAAAGATCAAGGTGCTGAAGATATTGCTGATCAAAATGCTGAAGATATTGGTGATGATCGAAAGGTCAAAGTGCTGAAGATGTTGCTGCTAATCAAAAGGTCAAAGTGTTGAAGATGTTGCTGAAAATGTTGCTGATCGAAAGGTCAAAGTGCCAAAGATGTTGCTGATTGAAAGGTCAAAGTGCTGAAGATGTTGTTGCTGATTGAAAGGTATAAGTGCTGAATATGTTGCTGATCGAAAGATAAAAGTGTTGAAGATGTTGCTGATCAAAAGGTCAAAATATGTTGATGTTGATTAAAGAGTTGCTGTCGTCAAATATTGAAGACGAAGACTATATGATGTTGAAAAGCTTCCAATGATTTATAGATGTGTTACCCTGTTGATGTTGATGATGTCCTCTCCTACTATTGTTGTTGTTGATGTTGTTTTAGAATACCCTTCTCATTAAGGGGGAGTGTTGAAATATTGTAACTTCGAAGAATATTCTATATGTATCTTTTGTTTTCCCCGATGGTCCTACCGGGAGAACCACTTGTATTATATTGTACCCCGATGCTTCTAATCAGAAGAACTAATAAGAGTCATGAGGTTGTCCCCTCTATTTGTAAAGGTGGGTCATTAGCACCCCAGTGTGGTTACTTGAGCCTACATGTGTAACTCGAGCCTACATGTCGGATGAGTTAATTCAAGTGAACAGATGAATATAAATAGAGGTATGGTGCTCCTCATTTGATACACACACACTCTCACTTGTGTAGCACATTAGTGGAGAAGAGAAGTAGATGGAGAAGGAGGAGGATCAGGCTTTGATCTCCTTGTTGGTTTTATCTTTTATCTTTTATCTTTTGGGGCATCTATATTGAGGAAGCTTTTGCTGGGTTTTTCCCTTTAGGGTTTTCCTAGGATAAATCTTTGTGTTCTCCTTTTGTATGGTTGTGCTTGTCTATCTTTTAGTGATCATGTTTATATGCTTTTGTTATGAAATCAAAATGAAATACTAATGATCTAGATTAGCATATGAAAATTTAACAAGCCCAAATATGCTTGTAGCTTGGTTTTCCTTCCCCTAATCGAACTTGCACTCAGGGTGTTTTCCAATCACACAGCCCTTGCGATTTCTGGTGGTTTTCTTGATGACTGGGAGGCCTTCAGCCATGGAGTTTTTCTGTAATTGCTACAAATATTTGAAATTTATATGGCCAAACCTTTTATGCCATAGCCTCCTAACCTCATTTCCATGTGTTAGCAGAGCAGTGGGCTTTGCATCTGGCACAAAGTGGGAGAACTCATAGGCTCTTGCATGATGGTTTGCAAGACCTTTAGCAATGAGTTTCTTGGATGCAAGCTCCATTATCTAAACATAATTTGGGATGAAAGAAACTCTCTTAGGCACTCTAGTATGTTTCATATGATAGACACTAAGGACATTTGATGCCAGAGATGGTACATACAAAACATTTGAAAAATAGCCATTCTCAAGATCAACCGTACCTTGTCTTTCTGAAATGATGGTGGAGTCATCTCCCATGTGGATGGGGATGGATTTTCTAGTATCAAAGGATAAAAAGGAGTCTCTTTTATCCATCATGTGGTTTGAAGCTCTAGAATCAATCAAGAGTGATTTGGACTTCGAAGTGCTTTCCATGAGGGCATGACCTTTTTCATGCTGTGGTTCCCAATCTTGCTGATCTCTCCTCCAAAACCTTTCCAGAAGATTGATGTGATTTCTCCCAAGGAGAGAGGTAGCTTCATAAAGCTTCTTCTTCATGCAGGCATGTTCAGGGTGGAAGCCCTTCCTGCAATATGAACACTTGACTTTTTCCTTTCCATGGCGCCCTTTTCCTTTGTTCTTCCTTGATCCAGAAGACTCATCATGCTGCTGGTTTTCAACTCTAGGCTTAGGAGCATCAAATTTAGTTTTTGGGTTATTTTGCTACTTTTCTTTACCCTTCATATCTTTGGCCTCGAGACATGGAGGGCTTGATCATAGGAGGATCTGATGATCCTCATCTGGACAAGCTTATCATGTTCACTTGTTAGGGACTCAATGAAGGCATTGAGTGTAGGCATATTCCATCCAAGGGTTGTGAGCTTCCCCACATGGAATGTAGAGACAAAAACTAAATAATCAGCTCCAATTTTGGAGAGTACGGTGAGGATGAGCTGATGATCTGCCTTCTCTACTTTGCATTGCTTCAAAAGTAAGACAGTGTGCTTGAACTTTGTGAAAAAGTCATTCAATGTCTCGAAATTGGAAGGATGGAGAGAAATTAATTCATTTTCAAGATGGTAAACTCTCAAATCATATTTATTTCCATATAGGGTTTCCAATTTGTCCCAGATTTCCTTTGGAGTCTTCAATCCCGAAAGATGGAAAAGAAGATCCTAGGAAATAGAGAGGCACAAGAATCTGAATGCTTCATCCTTCTTGTTCAAGAATATTGATTTGTATATAGCAGAACTAGGCTCAAGTTCAGTTTCCATGGTGACTCTATATAGTCCTCTGAAGCACAGCTGAATCTCCATGTCTCCTTTCCATGAGTGAAAATTGTATGGAGTCAAAATATCTACTAAGGAGGCCATCTGGATCTGTTTGAGTGAATGCTTCACCTGTAGAAAACCTGAAAATCACAACAAAAAGGGAAATGAAAGGTCGGACAGCCTGCACATTTTAGGAATTCATCACACCCAGCATATTCAATCAAGCAAGCTTGATCAACAAGTTCTTTACTTGGGGTATTAAGTGGTAAGCCTTGGCTTCTGGTGCAGTGCTGGATTTTTGAGCTATTGCTCAATTTTCATGCAGAAATCTATCAAAAAAGCTTGTTTTTGAGAGATTGAGCTTCATCTCGCAATGGGATATGATACCATATTAAAATTGCACAATGATCTAGGGACTAAACATAGTCTCATCAATAGATTAATGATAATAATTCATGAAAATGGTGAAAAAGGGCTACAGAATGAGTAGCCTCACTGTAAATTCACACAAAGAATGAGTAATACAATACAATGTCATGCTAAAAGCATGAATGAAAAAGCAATTCAAATTCCTAAGGAGGTCATTCGAATTGAATGAGTGAGTCTAGTTTAACTGAATGTAAGCCACAGTCAACACTCAAGTTAACCACTGATCAAAACCATAATTGACTCAATTGAGCCCTAGCTAAAGTCAGAGTGCAATAAATGACCGATTCTTAACTGAAAGAGATCAAACACATTTCACAGCAAGCCAACCATCAAGTTGTAGCGCTTCAATGACTCCAATGAACCCCAATGAGGTTAACTGAAGTGTAACTGAACATTAGAAGTGGTTGGAGTTGCCCCTGTTGACTCCAGTTCATTAAATAATCAATTTAATGAAGGGAGGTGCCTTCACTGCCCTGTTTAACTAATTGTAACCATCCGTTAGCAATAAAGTGCATTAATGACACTCAGATCACCCTCGGAGTGCTCCAGTTAGCCTCCTTGACTGAAGGTAGGTGTGGCTGTGATCTAGCTGATGAAATTTAATGCTCCACTGATATCAATTAGGTCAATAATACTTAGGATAGTGGTTTAATTAGGCCAAATTGACTAAAATGAGTGTGTAAGGTGGTAAATGTCTCCAACAAAACCATTATGTAACCCATCACTTTCCCTTGTGATGTCATTTGCATCATTATGCAATTATAGTGGAAGTGACTTAAAAATAAACTGCCAATATCTCTAGGTATTTTTAAATTAATAACAACCAACTTTCTTAATGATGTCCAGTTGTCACTTCTACGATTCCCCTGGTGCTTGCAACATCATTGCACTCCCTATGACCTGTAGTGTTCTTGCATCATATTTCCTTTAATGTGAAAGAACAAGTATCTTTACCCTCCTTTTTCCATCTGTGACAAACTCAGGGTATTCAACACTTTTTTTCTTACAGTGACAGACTATCAGTCCATGACAAGCTTTTCTTTCACGGTAACGAATTTCTTGCAGTTTTTTAAAGATTTCCTTCTTTCTTTCTTTTCTTTTTCTTTTCTTTCTTTTCTTTCTCTTTTATTTTTTTTTTTTTTTTTTATTCTACCAAGATTTGGCTATCATGATATGGATTTATCCGAATTCCATTTATCATTCCTCTGACTGGTGTTCCATCTAGCTTTTGTAATTGCATTGCACCTCCACTAGTGATATGAGTTACAATGTATGGTCCAACCCAATGTGTCTTTAACTTACGAGGATGCTTAAAAAATTATTTTCATACATAAGAACACGTCCTCCGACCTGAAACTATTTTTTTCTTAATGTGTCAATCATGCCATACCTTCTGACTTTGTTTTTCAACGTTTTTGTGATACCCTATGACACAACATTTGTCTTCCATTTACACAAGTCCTGACAATCTCTCCTTGACATCATCAACATCTATCATATGTGTGATCTCATCGATTCTTATACTAGGTACAATATACTCCATAGGAATCATATGTTCCTATCCACACAATAAGCAAAATGGAGTGTGTCCTGTTAATTTTTTACAAGTCGTGCAATATGCCCATAATATTGCAGAAATTTTTTAATCCCATTCATCTCTTTGGGAATTACAAATATTTGTCATTACATTTTCCAAAATATTATTAAATTCTTCGACATCACCATTCACTTGAGGGTGATATGGCGTTGTCTTTCTATGTTGAATTGGGATTCCTCCTTCATTTGTTCAATCAACTGGTTGACAAAGTGCGTACCTTGATCGCTTACTAAAATATTTCGGGATCCAAATATTGTGACGAAATTTTCAAATAGAAAATTTGCACCAGTCACAATAGTAAATTCCTTTACTACCACTGCTTCATCCCATCTTGTTAGGTAGTCGGTCACAGTGATAATATGGTGCGCACCTATGCGCTTCCCTATGGGACTGATAAGGCCCACAAAATCAATGACCCATTTATTAAATGCATGTAATGTTACTTAAGGTACCAATGGAATTTCATGCCATGGTGACTAGTTTCTAGTTGTTTGGTAGATATCACAGCTGCGACAATAATCCTAGGCATCCTCATGCATGGTGGGACACCATAATCCTGCTTGTAAAATATTGTGCATCATATATTTTCTAGCATAATGGCCTCATGCAACACGAGCATGAGATTCATTTAATATCAATAGTCACTCATTTTATAATATGCAATGATGAAGAATCTCATTAGGATTTGTCTTATATAATTTCTTGCGATTAACTAGAAGTTCGTAGCTCGCACAACCAACTGTTTCTTCTGCACAGTGGTAAATTCCGTTCGCGCATAATACATACTTAAAAATTGTATGATATATCTATATTGATCATCAAATATGGTTATCACAAATAATTAGGCATCAGGGAGACTATCATCCATGTTTTCAGGTCCTTCACCACTTTATAGCATTGAAAGATGACCTAGTCCCAAGTTTAATCGATATGGTTTAACAATAACTTCAAAATAAAATTCTTGGAAGAGGATAAGCCACTGACAAATAATACCCCCCAACACTAGATTATTGACTAGATATTTCAATGCATAATGATCTATGTACATTTTAAAATATCCACCTAATAATAAGTGTCTAAACTTCTGCAGAGCATATACCATCGCTAACCCTTCTATTTATGTCGTGGTATAATTATTCTATGTTGTAGATAATTTCCTATTGGCGAATGTTATAGGATGGTCAATCGACCGTTCACCAGGATGCGTTAGTACTACACCTAGTCCAACAGACGACGTGACAACATGTACATGGAATTCTTTATTTCAGTATGGAAATACAAGTATGGGTGTTGTAACCATCTTGTTCTTCAATGTGTGTAAGATCTCTTGGCAAGTTCTTCTCCACTGGAACTTAATATATTTCTTTAGTAACTTTTCCATCGGAGCAGTCACCTCTACATATCCTTTGATAAACTCTCTGTAGTATCCTATGTGTCCCAATGCTATGTGCAATATTTTAACTATGGTCAGCAGTGTTAGGTCTAAGATGATTGGAATTTTAGCAGGATTGAACAACATTCCATCGTGACAGACCACATGGACCAACAAAATTCCAAATGGGGCGCGAAATATGCATTTCTTCAAAATCAATGAAATTTGATACTAGAGACAATGTTCCAACATCATTCTAAGGATCTCAATAGGGTTCTTAATGAGCCAAATACTATCCAATCATTGAAGTAGACTTCAAGAAATTTGCGAATAAAATATTTAAAGGAAACAACTACTCTTATGAAAAAATAGCAGGAGAATTCTTACATCCAAAGGGAATAATCGTATATTGGTAACATCCTTCCTTTTCTATGTGAATATGATGGTAGAAAGAGAAACCATCAATGAATGAATAAATCTCTTGACCCTCGATACTTTCCAGTACCTCATCTGTAAATGGAGTCAGAGATCGGTCATGTAAACAAGCGTCATTGAATTTTCCCAAGTGGACACAAATTCTAACTTCACCATTAGCATTTTTTTCTTGTACTAATATTGGGTTAATCCATTCAGATTCTTTGACATACTCTATAATTTATACATCTAGCATTCGGTCCAAATCTGCTTTGAATTTCTCTTTATACTGTGGGTTCAGTCAGTATGGTCGCTACTTGACCAGTTTTGCATCAGTCCTCGAGGGTATTTTCATCTCTCCTAGATCTCCAATGATCCCTTTCATATATGAAAATTTTGTAGGGAATATATTCTGGAACATAGGCAATAAATATATGATCTTTCCTATTATCTCATCATCCCAATAATCTCCAATATTGGTGAACTATGGGTTTTCTAGTGAGCCGATATTAACTTTCTTAATTTTGAGAGGACTCGGGAATAGGTCTCTAGAATTACCAAGTCCTTCCACACCAGGCCTACCTTCAGATTCAGGAATGTTTACATCAATCGAGTCATCATCATCAGGATTTCCCATCACATTGTAGCATTCCATCAAATGGTTGATTGTTAGGCTATTCTGGTTGAAATTTGTCATTTTGACAGGGATATCTTCAAATATTTTCGCTTTCATCTCTTGTAATGCAACATCAATGGAAGGGTGGTCATTTGTTAACTTAAATGTAAATATGAAGCTGGTAACTAACTCTTTCCATTCAATATTTCCTTGTCGTAACTTAACTGATGTATACCAATTCCTTGGTATCATGTCTAGTGTATGTATGAAGTGATGAACCCATTTTTGTCGTGTATATGCCTTCCATGTCGTGCGACAATACTCAATATTATCGATAGGATCTGTGAGTCTTGCATACTTGCGACTAGTATAAATGATCTCTTGTCCAAATATGATCTCTGAAAGTATTCTGAATTGCATCCATTCAGATATAGATTGTTTATGTGTACCCCACCATCTGGAAGGTGTATCCTTCAGAACAAAGTCCAAGTACAACAATCCTTGTGATTCTGTAACCTTTGCTTCAAACTCTGTTAGAAAAGGGGCAAGGTTAGGTAAACCTTCGTATGTAGGTAGGCCACTTGCCTCAACTTCTACTCATCGCACATACCTTGTGATTCTTGCACATTTCCTCATAAATACTTCATGCATCCGATTCTTCCAATTTTCTAGTGCTTCACATGAATCAGATGTACAAGATCTAACAGTCCACCAACTCATTTTTCCATCAATTGTTGGATTCATATAGTCATATCATGTAGATGTGATATTATAGATATGGTGAATATAGTCACCTTGTCCTTCACTATGCATTGATTCGACATATCTCTATCCTTCTAGTGGATAAATTGGATCAACCTCTCGTATCTTTGAATATTCAAATGAGAAGATTCTTCTATTAAAAATTATAATAGTATATCACGCTGTCGATCCCCCAAAGTGCAGGATATGGGTTTGTATCATCGAAAATGCTGATCACTTCAAAATTTGGATATGTTCTTAGGCCTTCTACTTTAATAGGTACCTGACTCAGTCGACCAATAGGTAAGAATTTTGACTGATTTGCTAGCTTGAGATGAATGGGAGACCAATTAAGTTGTTGTTTTCCCATGCTTTCCCATGTTTGTCTTGTCAAAATATTAAGATCAGATCCTAAGTATAAAATGATATAATCCATATCATAATCATCTATTTGTGCAGTCATTCTTAGTTCATGACCAGTTTGTAATATCTTTCCCACATGGTGAAGTCTTCTATTTGGTCGCACCTCGTCTTGAGTTTCTTCTACTAAATCTGTTAATTATCTGACAACATGCTTATCATAGATCAATGATAAGTAACTTTTGATAAATTCTTTAAGTTTACTAACGTTTTTGGTCGTTAGTTTTTCAAATAGTTGCTCGAATATTTCAGGAATATCCCTTACTTGTCCTCATGGTAATGTGGGAGAAGATATCGATGCTTGATTCCTATAGATGAATTCTGGTCAAGCACCCAAGAATATTTTCTTTTCTCTCCAGACATTGAACGATACTTTCTTTTTGGTTGTCGTTCGCACCTGTGGTTGGTCATGCTGTGCATTTTGGTTTGGTCCAATCACAACACCTCCTCTTGTCACAAAAGTAATTTTTTATTCTCTTGGCTCAACAAAATTCATTTGGATGTTCTAGTTAGGAATCGGGTTGTTATTTTGCAGGGGAAATGGATTTCTTGTATTCTTGGCATGCTACTTAAAAATCAATTGAGGGAAGTCCTCAACAGTGTGTTCAATAGATTTACAATACGAACATGCCTTTGCAAAACTCACACAATCTCAAGCGAAATGTCCTGGATGTCCACAATTGTAGAATATGATTTCGTCTCTTTTGCAACCAAATCCTCAATCTCCTTTTTGTTTTCCTCAGCCTCAAAAATTTCTACCTCCCCTAGATCGAGGGTAGTGTTGCTATGGTGGATACTGGTTATGTTGATATTGGGGTTGCATATACAAATTTTGTTTATATTGGGCCAGCGGATATTGAGAAGGTGGGTATTGATCTTGAGTTTGTTTGGCTTGTATCTACTCATAATTATTTATTAGGTAGGTACCCACCATTTTCTCCTGCAGTAATTGGTATTCTTTTTAGTATTTATAATCATATCCTACAAATTTAAAAAATTTACAATACAGACTAGCGGGTGCACTTACAATATTTTGTAAGTACAAGAACTATTTTGACTGATCGCCTCGGGTCTGAAATATTCTACACCAAGGCATCCCTTATGTATCTGTAGGGTTCAAATCTCTTACTGTAACATAGTTCATGAGTGTTGGGAAGTTATCTTTATGGTGTCCCTCTATTCTGCATCAGGTACATCAGAGATCTTCTTGGATCTATTTTCCTTTCTTAATGTCTTCGAGTTGCAACATAAGGATATCTAGATACGAGTGAATTTGCATCATTCCTACACTAGTCTCTCCAATCGGTGAGAATTCTGGTTAGATTTTTAACATTAAGCTAGCATATCATTAGGATATTTAACTGAGAGAACAACAAGCACACCAAACAAATAAAAGAGACAATGAACACAGTGTTTTCCCTCAGGAAACCATAAATGGAGAAAACCCCGCAACTTCCTCTGAGATAGAATCAACACCAAAAGTGAAACCCAAAATAGTAAGATGATCTTCCGATAGTATTAATCTCTTTCTTCCTTTCTCCAGTGTCTTTCTCTTCCTCAGCTATGCGCTACAACTGAGTGTGAGTGAGTGTGTGATAAATAGAGAGGCTAGATCTCTATTTATACTAATTCTTGACTTGACTAAACCCAACTAGGGCTGAATTCACTAGGTGAGTCTAATAACCCTAATGCCCTGGAACTACGGGGACTTTAACCCTTAGACAATAGGAGGGTTACCCACCTTGACTTGACATGAGTTGTTTACATTATAGAAACTCCTAATAGGAACCTCGGGGCATGACATGACTCATGTACATCCCGGAATAAACATCGGGTTACAATAAAAGAAATACAAGTGAATACATTTCGAAGTTACAATTACATCAACATTCCCTCTTAACTAGGAAGGTATTTTCTCGACACAATTTATCAGCACAAGTATTCTTCTCTGTATCATCTAGATCATCATTGAGTCTTCGTCATCTTCACCTTCAAGTCATCTCTATATTCAAGTCACCTTCATCTTCAAGTCATCTTCACCTGGATCTGGATCATCACTTGATCTGGATTTTTTCATTGGATCTGGATCATCTCTGGAGCATCATCTCTGGATCTGGATCATCCCTCGATCTGGATCATCTCTGCTAGGTCATCATCACTAGATCATTACGGGTGCTATGGCATGATTCTTCTCATCATAAGAAGTTCTACAGAGCCAACACTTTTTCATGCTGGTTGTAGGACTACCCTCCATGTAGGTCTTTTTCAACACTTATATCTAACCCTAAGTCACAATGGCTTTCCCAACACTTATATATGATCATGTAGGAACCAATCCTATAATAATATCAGAAAGGCATGCCCAACACTCACATCTGACCATGTGGGAACCAATCCCACAACCCTGTCAAAAAGGCCTAGCACTCACATTTGACACATGCGAGGAACCAATCCAACATACATGTTCAAAAAGTCTCAACACTTATATTTGACATATGCGAGGAACCAATCCAAAATACATGTTCAAAAAAGGATTTGCACTTACATTCGACACATGCGAGGAACTAATCTGACATGCATATTTGAAAAGGATCTGCACTTACATTCGACACATTCGAGGAACCAATCCAACATGCATGTTCAAAAGGGCTCTGCACTTACATTTGACACATGTGAGGAACCAATCCAACATGCATGTTCGAAAGGGCTCTGCACTTACATCCGACACATGCGAGGAACCAATCCAACATGCATGTTCGAAAGGGCGTTCACTCACATCTTATTAAGTAGGAACCAATCGTAAAGTCATATCATAAATGCCCCCAGTCCTAGACTGAGCTACCTGGTAACTGACCAGGCATCTCCATTCAAAGAATGCCATTCAACGCTTACTTCTAATCATGTAGGAACCAATCCTATAGTCACATCAGAATGGCTTAGCACTCATATCTGACATCCAAGGAACCAATACTCACCATGATAGAATGGCTCAGCCCTTACATCTGACCATGGAAGGAATCAATCCTCTCACCATGTCAGAATGGCTCTGGGTCTCATCATTTACCCTTGGAGGAAACCTCGACTTGGAGAACACCAAGCTTCTCCCTGAAGTACTCAAACTTCACCTTAGCCAATGGCTTTTTCAACACCTTAGATATCTATTCCTCTATCACAACATACTGGAGCTTCACTACTCCCCTCTACACCATATCCCTGATATAGTGATACTTGATCTTGATATGCTTCGACTTGTCATGGAACACTGAATTCTCTGACAACTTCATGCACCTTCGGTTGTCACAATGTATACAAGTAGCATCCATCTGGAGATCAAATAAATTAGACAGTAGCTTCCTCAGCCATACTACCTCACAACTAGCTGAACAAGTTGCGAAATACTCTGCTTTAGCTGTACTCAGTGCCACACAGGATTGCTTTCTGCTAAACCAAGAGATCACACCTGATCCCATACTAAAGAAACACCCTAAGGTGCTCTTCCTATCGATGGCACTTCCTGCCCAATCTGAATCAACATAACCCTCCAGGTTAATCTTCTGGTTCACCTCGCACTTAAGCCCATAATCAATTGTACCCTTCAGGTACCCCAAAATATGCTTTGTAGCAATCAAGTGAACATGTCTCGAATCTGTCAAGAACTGGCTCAAGGTGTTCATAGAAAAGAAAATATTTGGTCTTGTGTTCTTTAGGTACATCAATGACCCAATCATTTGACGATACATAGTAGCATCAACCACTTCTGATGAAGCATCACTCAACAGCTTCAGGTTCGATGCCATAGGTGTGGTCATGTCCTTGCAGTCCATGATCTCGAACCTCTTCAGGATCTCTACTGCATACTTCCCTTGTCTAAGGGAGATTCCATCCACATTCTGCCACACCTCCATACCTAGAAAATAATGCATCATACCCAAGTCCTTCATTTCGATCTCGGCAGCAAGCTTTCTCTTCGTACCAGTAATCAACCCATCCATACCTGTTACAAACAGATCATCTACATACAGTAGGAGCATCACTAGGTTGCCATCTTCAACCTTGTAGTAAAGGTTGGAATCTGCTTTACTCTTGGTAAATCCCAAACTGGATAGAAAGTTGTCAATTCTACTGTACCATGTCTTGGGTGCCTATTTCAAACCGTACAGGGATTTCTTCAATCTGCACACATGAGAATCCCTATCACGTGTCTCAAAACCGATTGGCTGCTCTACATACACTTCCTCTTCCACTACAACATTCAAGAAAGTAGTCTTGACATTTATTTGGTGTATCTTCCATTTCATCACTGCAGCTAGAGTAAGTATTGATCTGATGGAAGTGTATTTGGCTATAGGTGCAAAGGTTTCTTCATAATCTATTCCTTCTTTCTGTGAGAAGCCACGAGCCACGAACCTTGCCTTATATTTCTCTATGCTACTATCTGCAACATGATTGATTTTGTAGATCCATTTGGAAGTTACAATTAACTTCCCTTCTGGTCTTGGGACAACATCGCAAACATCATTCTTCTTAATCGATTAATACTCTTTGATCATACCATCCTTCCATTCTTTCCATTATTTCGCTTCTTCATAATTGGAAGGTTCTTTATTGATAAAGTCACATAGTAAAGCTACATATCCGGAGTAGGATCTGGTTCTCTTTCTTTCTCTATGATTCTCTTCTGGATCCCCATATCTTTCTGCACCTTGGATAGCTTCTCATACCCAAGCAGGTTTCCTCATGTGAGGATTCTTCTCTTGAGTTGGATCTACAGGTTCTTGTGGTTCTTCAGATTCTCAATATTCTTCTTGAATCTCTTAATTCATGGTTGAATCATGAATTCTGGGTGCTTCTGCTTCTTCAGGTTCTTCAGCAGGTCTCTTTCTGGATATGTTGTAAGTTGTGTCTTCATCAAATGTTACATCCCTACTGATGTCGATCTTCTTGAATCTTGGGAAGTATATTCTGTAAACCTTCAAGTTTTCAGAGTATCCCACAAATATACCCTTCTTTCCTGAAGGATCTAACTTTGTCCTCTTTTCTTTCAGAATGTGTATGTACACTAGACAGAATATTCTGAGATGGATGACTTCTGGTCTCTTGCCAGAGAAGAATTCTTCAGGAGTCTTTTTCTTGAGTACTCTGTGTGGAGTATGGTTCTGTACATACACCATTGTTCTGGCAACCTCTGCCCATAGATGCATGGGAAGATCTTGATCATGAAGCATTGCTCTTGTAGCTTCCATGATAGTTCTATTCTTCCTTTTTGCAACCCCATTCTGTTGTGGATTATATGGAGTGGATAACTCCCTCTTAACCCCTGATTCTTTGCATAAGTATTTGAATTCATTTGATGTTAATTCTCCGCCATTATCTCATCAAAAGGTCTTGATCTTATTTTCCGTGTGGTTCTCGATCAAGGCTTTGAATTCTTTGAACTTGCTGAAAACTTCATCTTTGTTTTTCATGAAGTAAATCCATGTCTTCCTAGAAAATTCATCAATAAAAGAAACATAGTATACATACCCGCTTAGATAACTTGATGACATTGGTCTGCATACATCGGAGTGGATGATTTCCAAGATTCCTTTTTCTTTTCTTTCACTACTTGGAAATCTCTTCCTTGTTTTCTTTCCTTTCGCACATCCTTTGCAGACTCCTTCATGTTTTTATTGAATTTTTGGAAGACCTTCAACAGCTTTTCTTGCAAGTGGTAGTGCTCTGTAGTGCACATGTGCAAGCCTTCTATGCCAAATTTCATTTGGCTCTAAAGTGTCATGGACCAAAGCTTGTTTTGGATGGCCCTTCAATTTGTATAATCCTCCTTCTTGTTCTCCAATTACTATTGCATCGTCAATAGTATTTCCTCTTAGCCACATGAGGACTTGAATATCTACAAATGCAACCCTCATGCATTTTGCATCCAGTGCTGATATGGATAAAAGATTCTTCTTTAGTCTTGGTACAAACAAGAAATCCTTCATTTTCATAGAATTTCCAGAGTCTAGCTTGTAGGATGATTCACCACTACCTTTTATGGGATATTGGTAGTCATCCTTGTTAGTGCCAGAAATTGTTCTCAGACTACTAAATAACAAGCCAACACAATCTCATAAAATAAAATTAAGTAAAATAGGTTTTTAGGGTTTTGGTTGAAAACTTCATCAATCAAGGAGGAAATAAACAACAACATGCTAATACAGAACTGAATCATGCAAGTTGGATAAACTTGGGATCAAACACATCTCAATAAGCCATTGACTTTACACATGAAATACTAATTCCACCCACGGGATACAAGAATTTACATGAATAAACCTTTAAATGAGAAATGAAATTGTAAACTAAGCAATCAACCAGATCGGAGATGAAAAAGCATGACATGTAAAAGGGCTTATCATTTTATATGTAATCAATAACATTCATCCACTTACATAAGAGTTATAAGTGGCGCTTGAGAAATCAAAGCTCCAAAATCCTCTCATTGAGTGAAACGTCCCCCCTCAAAACTGTATGTTTGTCTTCCTTTTATCATTACAAAAGTAAAGTAGTTCCATAACTACCTTCTAGTTTGAAATTTGAAACAGTTACATCAATTAGTTACATGATAACTCAAAATCTTTAAAGATAATTAACCCAAAAATAGCAAATCGGATTTGGAGAAATTTGGTGAATTTCTGGAAATTTGGGTCTCAAAGATGCCTTCATATCTCTTAATATGAGACACTTGTGCACAAAATGAGAGAGGTGTTTTTAAACGAGTATTTTATGAACAAAAACCTCTCTTTGTTTTTCAAAATTCCTCTGCAATTGATCGAAATACATGTTGCAAATTTGTGACTAAAACATGAAATTATTAAATAATTCAAACCCTAAAAATAAGCCACAAAGATGAATTCGAATCTCTCAAACGATAATAGATGTTACAAAAATGAGAGAGGTTTTGTGAATGAGTCTTTTGTGGACAAAAACCTCTTTTGGTTTTCCTGAATTCATTTCCATCTCCTCGTAATTTGCTCCCAATGACAATGACAAATACAGGAATAACAGAGCTGCTACAGGAATTTCCTCATGAAAATATTTGACAAAGGACTAAAAAATGAGAGTTAGATTATAAATTAGAACTTGGAATAAACTTTTATTATAAGTTTTTGAAAGCTTAAATATGTACATATTAACTAATAAGCCCAAAAGACAAACCTTAAAACTAAAATAATGAAATAATTCAACCATTAAAAGCATTAAATCCAACCAAAATTATTGATTGTCAAAAATTATTAAAATCAACATAAAATATAAAATCATTGTAAACCAACGGTTGAAAATTAGGACAAAAAGAACAGATAAACTAAGAATAGATCTAGCTATAACATCTTTCTCTTACTACGGGATGAAGTGCTCCTTGTGAGGCTTCGAGAACCTGTAGACCTTGTGCCTTATTCATTGGGTGATGAAGTCATTGACCAAATCTCTGCAACTTTCTCAAACTATGAACACATACCTCTGAAATGACAAAATACTGCTACAAACCAACATACTGAAAAGAATATACATGCTCGTATAGCGAGCTTATTTTGTTATTTACTCCTACTTCTAATAGGAGGAAACAACCCAATCAAGTGTATCATACTTCCAGTGAAGTCAAGAAACCATTTGACCGAGAATCATAATTTCATGCATGCTACTATTTGAGAAAACCCACAAAAGATGTTATAAATGCAATAAAGAGTCTATAGGCAGTTGATACTTATGACTGGAAATAGGAAGTATGCCACAAGATGGAGCATTAGAAACCTTTGAAAACTACAAATCCATCCAAGAAGCCATGGGATAATGAAATTTCCAATTTAAAACTTCAATGTCTTCATTATATTCATCATAAAGTGAAGCATTCTCTTCCTCTCCATTGATGTTCTTTTTAAACTTTGGATCTAGAATGGAAACCAAGGGCTTTTTAAACTGCTTCTCGACCTTTAAATAAAACCCTTCATCAAAACTTGAACAAATAAAATTCTGAAAGTGACCATAAGTCAAGAATGACAACTTATTTCTTATATCAATAGTAAGAGGTTGAAGAGCAGCAACTACTTCTTCATAACATGATAATCTCATAGCAGGAACTAAGAAATTTCTACTATAATCCAATGAAAGTATATTATCATCGAAAAAGTCAGCAAACTGATATGAAGAATCAACACAAGCATCATTTATATCCTTGTTCATATGAAAATCTGAAAATGATGAAGAAATCTGTCTTAAATCTGAATGATACCTACGTTCTTCTTCTTGTTCATAAGCTTGTATATCTTCAACATGAGCCTGATCTCGAAGCATTTTGCAATCTCAGATGTTATCCTCCACTCCTTTTGCATCCTCAAACAATTGTCTTAAAGATGATGATTTCCTTTCTAACAGGAAAAAGACAAGATCTGAATGTTGAGCCATAACATAATATACCATTGTAAGTTTTTCTGAAGGTCTGATCTCCGGAGGCATACTGATATAAAAACTTTGAAACCTCCAATTAAATTTAGTAATTGGCTCATCATTCTCTCTTTTCAAACTATAAAATTCGGAAAGAAATTGATCATAATATTTATTCTTACCCCAATACTTCAAAAAGACATCATGTAACTCTTCCCACGATCCAATTGAATCATCTTTTAAATTTTGAAACCAAAACCCAACATCTCCAACAAAGGATTTCGAAAATAACCTCATGACAACATCCTCATGCATGATTTCAAAATTATCAATGAAATTATGAAAAGATTCTAAATGATTCTCTGCTATAATATGATCTTTTCCAATAAAATGGGGAAGATATTCAACAAAGTAGGAAGGGTAACGATATAAGAGAGATGGCAGCCTAAGAGGTTTAAACATCTTTTGTCTGAGTCTAGACTAAAAATCTGTGAGTTGAAAATGAGGTTCAACAAGCTATTCACAAGTTTTAGCAGTGATGGTAGAAGGTAATAGATCATCTTTATTCTCTACAAGGTGACCAGAATAATCAGCTTCAAGAGATATGGATATATGTATATCATGCTGAACATGTATTTCAAATGAAGGAATAAGATCAACATCAATAAAACAAGAAGAATGTAGTTTTTCTTCTTCCAAAGAGGGATATGTACTTGAAGGTTTATGATCATCGGAATAAAAAAAACAAAAAATAATTCTATTGACATGCAATGGAAAATATAGGAAAGAACTCATGAATAAGAACAAAACCCCATGGAGGAAAGTAACAAGCTGATACCCAGTATTTCCATTTGGCTTCTTCATTTTTTTGTCAACAAAATTCTTCTTACAGTGGAATCTTTAATCGTGGAGTCGCCGGTGAAAACTTGTAGTCTAAAAGATTTTTTGACTTTGTTCACCTCTCAAAATCAGATGAATAATGACATCCTAGAAAATATATAGTTGAGCTTCATCCCTGGCAATGGCACCAAAGATGTTAGTGCCAGAAATTGTTTTCAGACTACTAAAGAACAAGCCAACACAATCTCATAAAATAAAATTAAGTAAAACAGGTTTTTAGGGTTTTGGTTGAAAACTTCATCAATCAAGGAGGAAATAAAAAACAACAAGCTAATACAGAACTGAATCATGCAAGTTGGATAAACTGGGGATCAAACACATCTCAATAAGCCATAAACATTACACATGAAATACTAATTCCACCCACGGGCTACAAGCATTTACATGAATAAGCCTTTAAACAAGAAATGAAATTGTAGACTGAACAATCAACCAGATCATAAATGAAAAAGCATGACAGGTAAAAGGTCTTATTAGTTTATATATAATCAATAACAGTCATCCACTTACATAAGAGTTACAAGTGCTAGCTTGAGAAATCAAAGCTCCAAAAGCCTCTCCTTGAGTGAAAAATACCCCCTCAAAACTGTATGTTTGTCTTCCTTTTATCATTACAAAAGTAAATTAGTTCCATAAATACCTTCTAGGTCAAAATTTGAAATAGTTACAACAATTAGTTACATGATAACTCAAAATCTTTAAAGATTATTAACACAAAAATAGCAAATCGGATTTGGAGAAATTTGGCGAATTTCTGGAAATTTGGGTCTCAAATACGCCTTCATATCTCTCAATATGAGACACTTGTGCAAAAAATAAGAGAGGTTTTGTTAGATGAGTATATTATGAATAAATACCTCTCTTGGTGTTTCAAAATTTCTCTTCCATTGATCGGAATACGTGCTACAAATTTGTGACTAAAACAGGAAATTATTAAATAATTCAAACCCTGAAAATAGGCCACAAAGATGAATTCGAATCTCTCAAACGATAATAGCTGTTGCAAAAATGAGAGAGGTTTTGTGAATGAGTATATTGTGGACAAAAAACTCTTTTTGTTTTCCTGGATTCATTTCCATCTCCTCGTAATTTGCTCCCGATGACAATGACAAAAACAGGAGCTGCTACAGGAATATCCTCATGAAAATATTTGACAAAGGACTAAAAAATGAGAGTTAGATTATAAATTAGAAATTGGAATAAACTTTTATTATAAGTTTTTGAAAGCTTAAATGTGTACATATTAACTAATAATCCCAAAAGACAAAACTTAAAACTAAAATAATGAAATAATTCAACCATTAAAAGCATTTAATCCAACCAAAATTATTGATTGTCAGAAATTATTAAAATCAACATAAAATATAAAATCATTGTAAACCAACGGTTGAAAATTAGGACAAAAGGAACAGATAAACTAAGAACAATATCTAGCTATAACATCTAGCTCTTGCTACGGGATGAAGTCCTCCTTGTGAGGCTTTGAGAACCTATAGACCTTGTGCCTTATTCATTGAGTGATGGAATCATTTACCAAATATCTGTAACTTTCTCAAACTCTAAATACATACCTCTAAAATGACAAAATACTGCTACAAACCAGCATACTGAAAAGAATCTACATGCTCGTATAGTGAGCTTATTCTGTTATTTACTCCTACCTCTAATCGGAGGAAACAACCCAATCAAGTGTAATCATACTTCCAGTGAAGCCAATAAACCATTTGACTGAGAATCATAATTTCATGCATGCTACTGTTTGAGAAAACCCACAAAAGATGTGATAAATGCAATAAAGAGTCTGTAGGCAGCTGATACTTATGACTGGAAATAGGAAGTATTCCAAAAGATGGAGCATTATAAACCTTTGAAAAATACAACTCCATCAAATAAGCCACGAGAGCATGAAATTTCTGATTTAAAACTTCAATGTCTTCATTATATTCATCATAAAGTGAAGCATTCTCTTCCTCTCCATTGTTGTTCTTTTTAAACTTTGGATCAAGAATGGAAACCAAGGGCTTTTTAAACTGCTTCTCGACCTTTAAATAAAACCCTTGATCAAAACTTGAACAAATAAAATTCTGAAAGTGACCATAAGTCAAGAATGGCAACTTATTTATTATATCAATAGTAAGAGGTTGAAGAGTAGCAACTTCTTCTTCATAACATGATAATCTCATAGCAGGAATTAAGAAATTTCTACTATAATCCACTAAAAGTATATTATCATCAAAAAAGTCAACAAAATGATATGAATAATCAACACAAGCATCATTTATATCCTTCTTCATAGAAAAATCTGAAAATGATGAAGAAAACTGTCTTAAATCTGAATGATACCTACATTCTTCTTCTTGTTCATAAGCTTGTATATCTTCAACATGATCTTGATCTCGAAGCATTTTGCAAGCTCGGATGTTCTCCTCCACTCCTTTTGCATCCTCAAACAATTCTTAAAGATGATGATTTCCTTTCTAACAAGAAAAATACAAGATCTGAATGCTGAGCCATAACATAATATACCATAGAAAGTTTTTCTGAAGGTCTGATCTCTGGAGGCATACTGATATAAAAACTTTGAAACATCCAATTAAATTTAGTAATTGACTCATCATTCTCTCTTTTCAAACTATAAAATTTAGAAAGAAATCGATCATAAGATTTATTCTTACCCCAATACTTCAAAAGACATCATGTAACTCTTCCCATGATCCAATTGAATCATCTTTTAAATTTTGAAACCAAAACCCAGCATCTCCAGCAAAGGATTTTGAAAATAACCTCATGACAACATCCTCATGCATGATTTCAAAATTATTAATGAAATTATGAAAAGATTCTAAATGCTTCTCTGCTGTAATATGGTCTTTTCCAATAAAATGCAGAAGATATTCAACAAAGTAGGAATGGTAACGATGTAAGAGAGATGGCATCCTAAGAGGTTTAAACATCTTTTGTCTGAGTCTAGACTGAAAAAATGTGAGTTGAAAATGAGGTTCAGCAAGCTGTTCGCAAGTTTCAGCAATGATGGTAGAAGGTAATAGATCATCTTTATTCTCTACAAGATGACCAGAATAATCAGCTTCAAGAGATATGGGTATATGTATATCATGCTGAACATGTATTTCAAATGAAGGAATAAGATCAACATCAATAAAACAAGAAGAATGCAAATTTTCTTCTTCCAAAGAAGGATATGTACTTGAAGGTTTATGATCATCGGAATAGACAAAACAAAAAATAATTCCTTTGACATGCAATGGGAAAGATAGGAAAGAACTGATGAATAAGAACAAAACCCCATGGAGGAAAGTAACAAGCTGATACCCAGTCTTTCCATTTGGATTCTTCATTTTTCTGTCAACAAAATTCTTCTTGCAGTGGAATCTTTAATCGTGGAGTCGTCGGTGAAAACTTGTAGTTTAAAAGATTTTATGACTTTGTTCACCTCTCAAAATTAGATGAATAATGATATCCCAGGGAATATATACTTTAGCTTCATCCCCAGCAATGGCGCTAAAGATGTTAGTGCCAGAAATTGTTCTCAGACAACTAAAGAACAAGCCAACACAATCTCATAAAATAAAATTAAGTAAAACAAGTTTTTAGGGTTTTGGTTGAAAACTTCATCAATCAAGGAGGAAATAAACAATAACAAGATAATACATAACTGAATCATGCAAGTTGGATAAACTGGGGATCAAACACATCTCAATAAGCCATAAACATTACACATGAAATACTAATTTTACCCACGGGCTACAAGCATTTACATGAATAAACCTTTAAACAAGAAATGAAATTGTAGACTGAGCAATCAACCAGATCAGAAATGAAAAATCATGATAGGTAAAATGGCTTATCATTTTATATATAATCAATAACAATCATCCACTTACATAAGAGTTATAAGTGCTAGCTTGAGAAATCAAAGCTCCAAAAACCTCTCCTTGAGTGAAAAATCCCCCCTTTAAAACTGTATGTTTGTCTTCCTTTTATCATTACAAAAGTAAAGTAGTTCCATAACTACCTTCTAGGTCAAAATTTGAAACAGTTACATCAATTAGTTACATGATAACTCAAAATATTTAAAGATAATTAACCCAAAAATAGCAAATCGGATTTGGAGAAATTTGGCGAATTTCTGGAAATTTGGGTCTCAAAGACGTCTTCATATCTCTCCATATGAGACACTTGTGGAAAAACGGAGAGAGTTTTTTTTAAGTGAGGATTTTGTGAACCAAAAAATCTCTTGGTTTTTCACAATTCCTCAGCAATTGATCGAAATACATGTTGCAAGTTTGTGACTAAAACAGGAAATTATTAAATAATTCAAACCCTTAAAATAGGCAACAAAGATGAATTTGAATCTCTCAAACGATAATAGTTGTTGGAAAAATGAGAGAGGTTTTGTGAATGATTCTGTTTTGGACAAAAACCTCTTTTGGTTTTCCCGAATTCATTTCCATCTCCTCGTAATCTGCTCCCAATGACAATGATAAAAACAAGAAAAACGGAGCTGCTACAGGAATTTCCTCATGAAAATATTTGACAAAGGACTAAAAAATGAGAGTTAGATTATAAATCAGAACTTGGAATAAACTTTTATTATAAGTTTTTTGAAATCTTAAAGATGTACATATTAACTAATAAGCCCAAAATACAAACCTTAAAACTAAAATAATTAAATAATTCAACCATTAAAAGCATTAAATCCAACCAAAATTATTGATTGTCAAAAATTCTTAAAATCAACATAAAATATAAAATCATTGTAAACCAATGATTGAAAATTAGGACAAAAAGAACAGATAAACTAAGAACAATATCTAGATATAACAATCCCCAATTTTCACCTTATGGGGTGAATTATGTTCAGAGAGTTTCTCAAAGTATTCCTTGAAACCTGTCATGTGTTTGGAAGCCCCACTGTCAATAAGCCAATCTTTGCTTCCATGAGTGATAGTTCTAGTGAGAGGAAAGATCAGAACATATTCATCTTCACTTGAAGAGTCTTCACTTTCTTGTTTTACTCTCTTTCTGGGAGGATCATCATCCTCAACAGTGTGAGCATGATGTCTTCCTCTGGAGTTCCTCTTCTACTTGGATACATTCTTATTCATGGGACAGTTTCTAGCATAGTGTCCTATTTCATCGCATGTATAACATCTGGGTTTAGATGAACCTTTCTGATGAAAATTATTACCTTGGTGATGATTCTTTTCCCTTCTTCCTTTCTTGGAGTGTACTGTGAGAGCTTGATCTTCACTTCCCATATTTTCTTCTTGAGCTGCTATTCTAGCTTCTTCTTGGGAAAATTCTTCCCATAGTCTACTGAACTTGACTAACTTCTTCCTAGCACAGATTCCTTGGATGAAAGAATCCCATGACCTAGGGAGTCCATTCAAAGTTGTCATCACAATTTCTTCATTCTCCCCTTCTTCATCTACTACTTCCAGCTATTCTTTGATCTAGGACACCCTTGTGAAGTATGACTGGATGGTCTCCTCATTCTGGATCTTTACATTCTTCAACTAGTTCCTTAGAGTCATCTTTCGATTGATGTTCTTCCCTTCAAACAATTGGTTACGGCATCAAACATACCCTTAGGTGTCTTGAGGGAGGACACATGTGGTATGAGGTGATCGTTGATAGAATCAGCAATGATCCTCTTTTCCATAACCAAACTCTTCTTATGTAGGGCCTTGGCCTCATCTCCCTCTGGAAATGGAACCTCCTCACTAATATAGGAGTCTAACTCATTTTCTTCTAGGACTAGGGAGATCCTATACTTCCAGGATCGGAATTTATTAGCTCCCTCAATATTTTCATCAATATTTGTATGATGAGACATCTTAACTGAGAACTTCAAATGGAAATACAAAAGATTTATATCTTACCAGGTCAAGATGTCAGATCTGGATTTGGAGCTGAAATCCTGCAGTGCTGGTTTAGGAGCAGATTAGGGTTTTTCTTTTCTATAGTTATGTCTAAACAAATGATTTTAATTTGATCCCTAACTTTGATTTTGAGGAGGATATCAATCCAGGCCTGGGCTCACTGAAAAATTCCACTTCTGCGAAAAGCCTTAATTTTCGGCAGTAGTGTCGGGTCTAAAACTAAAAAACCTCAGAATTGGATTCTGCTTCGACAGAAATATGCGCCCTAGGGAGGAGAGTTATTCCACCATACATTTGCTGAAAATATGTGGAGAGAGATCCACAAAATAGGAATCCCTAGTTCCTGCAGTTGCACAGTGTCTTCTTCTCAGGTTAGCTCTGATACCATGTTAGATTTTTAACATTAAGCTAGCATATCATTAGGATCTTTAACTGGGAGAACAACAAGAACAACAATCAAACACAAGAGACAATGAATACAATGTTTTTCATTGGGGAAACCATAAATGGAGAAAACCCCACAAATTCCTTTGAGATAGAGTCAACACCAAAAGTGAAACCAAAAATAATAAGATGATCTCCGAACATCAGTAACCTATTTCTTCCTTTCCCTAGTGTCTTTCTCTTCCTCAGCTATGTGCTACAACTGAGTGTGAGTGAGTGTGTGATAAATATAGAGGATAGCTCTCTATTTATACTAATTCTTTACTTGACTAAACCCAACTAGGGCCGACTTCAGTAGGTGAGTCTAATAACCCTAGTGCCCCAGAACTACGGGGAATTTAACCCTTAGACAATAGGAGGGTTACCCACCTTGACTTGACATTAGTTGTTTACATTATAGAAATTCCTGATAGTAACCTTGGGGCATGACATGACTCAAGTACATCCTAGAATAAAAATCGGGTTACAATACATAAGAAATACAAGTGAATACATTCCAAAGTTAGAATTACATCAACAATTCTAACTTCATTGCTATCTCTAGAGCTTATGTTTGCGACACAATATTTTGTTGCATCAACATGATTTTGATGTGCAGCAAAAAATTTGTAATGAACCATTCCTTTGTTTCATGTATGACATATAAAAGATTACTTTGTCCATTAATGTTTTACATCTTTGGTCAAAATCCCAGACTGACACTATAGGTAACTGCTTGATTTCTTTAATTTTTGTGATGCAATGTGACTCAAATTTCAGCTTTATAAACTTGTATATTAATCCCACTCAAATTTGGTCTATTTTTTTCAATGCAACTCCTATTGGAACTATAGAAAACATCATGTACCAGTCTAGCGCACAACCTCTTAGGGTTGTGATCACCTGTGCTTGCTTTTTCACTTCATCTTGGACCCGTCGCACGGTCGATACATCTTCACATAGAAACCAATGTTGTTCTGGGTCTTCTAACCCATTGCTATTAAATATAGGAAATGTAATATCATTTACAGCCATTATATAGGCTCATGTTACACTTAGACAAAATTTTTGACTAGTGGGACTCCCTTGTCTGCTATTTATAGTGTTAGTATTACTTGTATATACAAAAACACTGGGATATGAGTTTCTAAAACTTACCTCTAGAAATGTACACGGTTTTGTAGGGGTATCATACTCGTTCTCTATGTTTAGAGTTTCTTCTTATTCTTCCTCTCTTTCAGATATCGACTGATATTCCTCTTCTTCGTCATAAGAACCTTCATCAATATGTGACGCTAGCTCATATTCTTGTCCTCTAGTCCTACTGTTAGCACTTAGAATTACACCCAAGGTCATGGAAGGTGAACCTTGAGGTAACAATAGAACCACTATAGGAAAGGGAGCTAGCTTCTCCATTTCTACAGAGGGATCTCCGACAAATATATAACAAGCCAAATACAAACATGAAATGAAATTCAGATATTATTGTGGTTGAAATAAGGTAAGGGCATATTGGGGTATGAAGTCATAATTATCAAGAAGAACAAAGAAATTTGCATGGGAAATGTATGAAAAAGAAAGATAATACTTCGGTTACGGTCAATATATTTTTGGTCTAGTGGAAAAGGAGGAAATATGACAATCCATTAGCGCAGAGCACCGATTAGATGAATTATGCATTAACTTTGGTAGAAACAATTTATGAATATCTGATACGGTAGAAAAAGCATAACCAAGTATGAATTCTGAAAACTACCACACACTTATCTCAGATATGAGAGGAAACATAATGGAAAGATTAACAATAAGGACATGCACATAAAGGAAATAAATCACAGACTGTAACTGATAAATATACATGAATTTTTTCGTTCAAAGGCCAGCATCTGGCTCTGCAACTTTTATTAAAAACAGATCTCAAATTTACATAATACAAAAGTCTAATGGGTTTTAATCCTTTTCTTCTTGTATTGAGGGTATACTTATAGTGTCATAGACCCTCGATACCAACATCGAAACATGGACAAAATTAGTTACAAATTGAGAAACAAACTTCTAACAAACTCTAACATGGCACATTTGCCACAATTTACATAAAATAGAAAATATGATGCAGACTGCACATGCTAGGTTCAAAATAGTGATGCATATTTAGGATTCTAGCTCGCTTGACATGACAATGATGGTTGAGAGAACTATCAATGGTTTCCTATTGACTTAGCTCAACTCGTTTCTTCTCCTATCGGGGCATACAACATGTATCTGGTCCTTGCAGATCTCTCATTGACCTTTCTCTACTCGGGCGATGGCAGTTCCATCATGTTTTTCTTCTGAATTTTATCTTAATTCTGCGTCTTATAATGTGTTATTTTTGTGTTCATAGCTAGCGGGAAGGTTTATGTTCCTTCTGCATTTGGATTTCTGTCAGGTAGCATCTATTTCTCCTAGTAACATTGTTGGGCTTATAGACCTCAAGAAGACAGATGCATTCATAAACAATACTAAATCCTTGATGGGCTTGTCATTCTTGGCCTCTTATAGATGCTTGTACCACTCAGTTACCTGGACTAAATCCTTCCTCTAGGCCATGCTATCCCAAGACATATTTGGACTCATCATCACCTTCATTAGAATTATCAATATGCAGCAAGGATGGTGATGACATAGACCTCTGATCTCCTCTCCCCAAGTCTGAGCATTTGTTCAGACCGAATGCTCCTAGCAATGGATACTATGCACTACAGTAATTAAGTCCACAACCTTGTCCTAAGGCTTCAGTGGGATATCCTTCAGGTTGATAACTCTTGACACTGCTTCCATAGTGGTGCTGCACTTTTTTAGGACAGTCTTGCTCTTACTAGCACCAGAATGTCTTCCTAATGTAATGAACATCTTTACCCTGATGGCTAGAGCTGCTTTTGCAAGAAGGCCCAGAATTGGTTGAATTTCCATGAAGCGCTCAATGATCAATAAAACACATTAAACAATAGGATTATCAAGCAAAAAATTTGTTACAGTTTCCATATCAGGACCTCGAGGACCCTTAGCACAACAATAGTTAGTCATCCCCGTTCTTCACCAGCATTCACTCACTATGTATCTTTGAATGGCTATGACAGTGGCATTATAATGAGCTAGGTGATTACTGAATCATCATTAGAATTTGAGTTCACCATGATTTCTTCAAATCCTCACACATGCCATCATCGAGTGGCATGATGTCAACACAAATGGTCACATGGGATCTTGATTTGATTCCTTATGTGGAGATGCCAACTACGCTGCCCATTTCTATTATGTTGTCATGATATTAATGGAGGAAGTGAACCTCAACCTCACTTGTCATCAACCTTAAGTTATCTCATGATGTGTGGACTTGGCATTTGTCACTTCATTGATCCATTTTTATGATGGTATTGATATTCCCTTGTTTTCATCACCCCTGCTTGCTTACCATACTGCGTGTAAAGGCCATACTCATCTTCTGTTACTCAATCATTATGGTGCTGCTCATTATCACGTGCACCATAAAGGAAGTCTTTATATTCTAGGATGTGATCTAGAAATCCCAAGGCCATGACCTTCCATGACCATTGATAACCCCATGATGTGATCTATGCTATCGATTTTGATTTATATTAAACCTTGATTTCCAACAGCATGGTATTTTCGATTCTCCTTATAGCTCCTATGCCCAGATTGATTTATGGCTGTAGATCCATTTTCACTTAATTTTGCACCGTAGATCCCAGCTTCACATTTATGCTTTCTACACTTACACCAAAAATAACCTTCTTTTCATATTGGATGGCTGAAACCATTTTCAGTTGTGGATCTACATTGAAATTTTATCGGGACTGTCAAAATATATGGCCCATATTAAATTACACTAATATTAAAACTGACTTTTCTTCATACAACTTCAACTAGCGGAACCCACCTCAGCCCTTGATCAGAAATGCCTCTAATCTCTATCGTCCAGGTTTAATGGGCCTACCATATTCCACAAATTTCAAGACAGAGATTATCCGCACATGTTCAATCAGCGGAATATTTTTTCATCGTAGATCTCTCCCCAACTCAATCTCCACTATTGAAACATTCCCCCACTTTAACCCATTCTGCATATTAGAGATGTGAATTTCCATGAGCACTTTAGATCAATGAAATTCACCTCTACCACTGATCTGAACCCGAGTCGATATTGGCCCTTGAAACATGCAGGTGCTTTAGCTTATTCCACAAATGCAAATAGTGATTATCGTTGTGCAAGTTATATTTGCGAAATAGATTTCCTCCGTTGATCTAATCTGACCATTAATCCTTGCCATTGAAATACCATCCCTTTTACACCATTTCGTTGATTTCAGCATTTTATTTCTCACCGCACATGGAAACATAGAAATTGTTCATGAGCGCAGATATTTTTACTCCTCTTCATCTAACGGACAGTGGTACCTGCAAGCTAACATGTTCCTACTTTCACCAAAATTATTAAATATGTTCCCTTAAGCCTTTCATTTCCCATCAATATAAAAATTAGAACAAATTTTCTTATTCTCATACATTTTCAAAGCTAAAATGATATAATTCTTTGATTATTATTCAATCTCAGCTTTAAAAATGGCCTTTAGAATACTTGTAGAAACTTCTTAATATTCTCCATGGTCATATGGTATAAAAATTTGACAAGCCTTATCCCTCCTTACCTTGTGTTATACTTCTCCAATTTCCAAACACAAAATCAATTCTAACAAGTGGCTCTAGCTAGGGATGTTATCCTCCCTGTGAGGTAGAAAAGAACCCCATAGACTAGGTGCCAAATCCATTGGGAAGCTCCCCAAATTTAAGAGTTCAAAATTTTTATTTTTGTTATTTCTGTAAACAAAATATCAAGAAAAAGGAACATGGCTACACCTCTATATATTATGGCCTTCTCTTTGGGCTTCAAATATTCTAGGATCACCATTTGTACTATTTGAAAATAAAGGAATATATACAACTATGATACAGAAGTTTACCTCTCTCCTTCAGGTCAAATAATGATTGATAAACCTTCCATTTACTAGACCTCCTTCCAGTAGAGATCCATCCTGATGTTGCAGAAAGAAAGCATTATCTCCTCTATGTGTTGCAATGATATAAGGACCCATCCACATATGATCAAACTTTCCATGTTTCCCCTTTTCTTCATGAGGTGCATCCCATTTGAGAACTAAATCATCAATCAAGAATTTCTCCTCTGTGACCTTCCTATCAAAAGTATTCTTCATTTTTTCTTGGTGTATCTATACTATACCATATGATTTGTCTCTTAACACATTAAATTCTATGATTTAATTGATTCTTCTCTGCACATGATTTGGTTCATTTTTCTGCTCCTACAATAGCCTCATGACTGGTACTCCCAAGGATGTTGTAAAGACTACCTTAGCTCCATATACCAACTGGAATGGTGACATTCCAATTGCCCTTTTTGTGTTGATTCTATCATCCCACAAAGAACATTTCATCTTTGTATGCAAGGATCTCTTTTTATCTTCCAACAACTTCTTAATAATACTTAACTGGATTTTATTTGAAGATTATCCTAGCCCATTCCCTTGTGGGTAATAGGTAGTAGAATGTTTGAGGCCGATATGATATTTATGACAAAAATTAATCATATTCTTAGACTTGAAATCTGTTGCATTATCTATCACTATTCTCCTGGGGCACCCAAACCTAGCCAAAATGTTTTATTCCAGAAAACCCATAATTACTGCATCAGCAGCCCTCCTAGTAGGTATTGCTTCAATCCACTTTGTAAAATAGTTTGTGGTTGTCAATATCCATCTATTCCATATGGAAGAGTTTGGGTTTATTTCCCCAATGAAGTCTAGTCCCCTCTTTTGAAAAGGTGGCTCTATAGATATGGGGTTAAGAGGAAGCGGGACAATATTCCTCTTATCATTAAAGATATAGCATTGGTGGAATTTAGTAATCTCTGTATAAAAACCATAAAATAATGAGGGCTACTAGAAACCAGCTCTCAAAATTTTGTTTGCTGTTACTTTCCAAGAATGGTGCCCCCCACAATCTCCCTTAGGAAACTCCTCTATAGTCTGTTGGGCATCATTCTCCAAAATACAATTTAATAAAACACCACCTAGATATTTCCAATATAGATATTCATTTAGAATACAAAACTTGGCATATTTTATATTTACTAACCTTTCCCTTGTTTTTCTCAACCCTACAGGAGCCTGTAAATTTTGAAGCACATATACAATGTCAGAATACCATGGGGATATGGAGAAACTAGGCATTACCTATACCTCTGTGTTCAGCTGGTTGGAATGGCTGGTGTTACAGAGAGAAAATTCCTATGGCTTTGGGGTACCACAACAGACAGTATGACACCAAAAATCAATCTTTCCCAATATGCAAGAACAGTAAGCAACTCTAACACTAAGGGATATCGAATCGTACCTTATTCCAGATGGTTGAAGTAGATCCCCGTTGAGCTTTTCCAATGTAATTGCAATTACAATTTTATCTCAAAAACAACAAACAAAGAAAGAATATAAATATAAATGTGTTAGAGCTATTCTAGCATATATAATCAACCATGTATAAGAAATTAAATACATCCATAGATTCAATATTCATATTTAAAATGCACATGAATTGGAGAGGAAAAGATATTTCTATTAATAAATCAGAGATACAATAGTGTCAAAATCTGTCAGCACTTCTGCGAACCAAAGAAATCAAGTCCTCCACGTAGGCCTCCACCACTTTAATCCTCCATCTCTCGATAGCAAGCTCACAAAGAAAAGGAAAGCTTAGGAAGAACAATATGTGCTCCAAGGGACAAAGGGATTGAGACTGAAGTATAAGCAAAGTTGAGGCAATAATGGACTATAGTTTCCTTGCTCTTCATTTTCTCCTCCTTGAATGTATCCAAGGGGTTCCCTATATAGCACTCCAAAGAGGTAATGGAGGGTCAGATCCAAGCATTCTCAAGTAATTTGGAAGTCCAAGAGTCAAGTTACTCAAACTCATATGAGGAAAAATACAAAAATATTTGGACTTATGCACACATCCCGATGTACGTAGGTTTGAGTTCAAAAGTTGTGTGCACACGTGAGTATAGCTTTAAAAGTCGCGTACAAAAATAAACAGGTGTTTTTTAAGGATGAAATTGGAACATAAAAGTATAATATAAGTCCATGGGGTATAAGGAGTCTATAGAGGGATAGGGAAGGCCATAAATATGTGATCTACCTAGTTTGGTAAAGTCAGCTATAATAGATTCCCTCTGATGTGTGAGGTCAAAGGGGTAACATGATGGACGAAATACATTATAAAATCCATCCCAGAAATGGAGTAATGAAGACCTAGGTGGAAGAACCGCCCAATCATCAGTACAATACAATGATAAATCTCTGCATGTGACTGTGAATACATGTAGCAGTCCTAGATACATAAGAGTACAATGGCCATGAATATGCATGATTTACAAAGTGTCATGTGTGGTCATCGCCACGTTCAATATACAATGGATCAAGATCTCCATAATGGATTAAGATATCTGATATACACTATAAATACTGGAATCATGATCATGAGAGCTGGAATCTCATGAATACTGGCACGATCAAGGAGGTAGCATATATGGAATGCCACCAAGCTGGAAGGTCTTCTACACAAACCGCTAAGAGTACATGTCCTACTATGTGAATATGTGTCGAGGTCGAACATAGTAGTCCATCCTCTGATTATCGGTCATTGATGTATACCATTAACAAACACAAGATAACCCATCGATAATGAAAATGGAAATCAAGGTAAAAAGTGCAATATAACATGTGTGAATAGGTGTGTTGAGTTCAAACACTTGAAAGAATCCATTGATCAGGGGACATTGATGTATTCCCAAAACTGTCGATGACGAGAGAACCTACCACTAATGACTATAAGTCTCAAGGCACTCAAATGACTCTAGAGTCCTATTCCAGAATAAATGATCTGATGTCAATGGAATGGAATCTGCTGGAAGGAGGGAATTGAGGCATCCCCCATCAATCAACACGAGGTACTCAGCAATGATGTATAATATGGAAGAACTCAAGGAACAATATGTGCATGAACCAGTAACAATACTGGGAATGACTAACATGCAATGTCAAAATAACCGAGGAATGCTCGACTCAGGATTCAACTTCCTTTAAACAAGAGAATAAGGCAAATGGTGATTGAAGGTAGGAAGCATGGACTCGATATGAAAACTGGGACATCTCTGTGACACCAGAGGCATCAATAGAGGTTCCATGGGGACTAGAACCATAACCAGTCGGTGGAGATAAAATTAGAGTAACGAGTATAACTCCTAAAGTCAAAATAATAACCCAACCAACAGATGTGATATACAGTTCTCTGTTCAAAGGAGACACAACTCGACTGCTGCCAAATATAACATATTTTCCCATCCGTATTTGTATGTTTTTTTATTTTTTAGGACATTTTCAGATATTTTGAAAATATTGAAAAAGAATAAAAGTGCTTTATAGTACATAGCTAGGAGGAGATGTATGTCAGGGATAGGAAAACTAGTTCAAGGTAGTGGAACATACCTATTCTCAATGCAAGGAAACATGTGTAGGATAACAATACTCGAGGGAAGGTCTCCTCCCGATAAATGGGTGATCAAGCTACAAAGGATATATAAAAAGGATCTGCTTGGCTAGACATGAGACAAGCTCAAGATATGTGGCTAATAACTCAAATTCAGGGAGACAGTATAAAGCTCAAGAAGGCAAGCAAAACTCATGACATGAAATTACAAATTGATACATACAAGGGAGTCCCTATGGGGAAAAGCTGGAAAAACTTTCAAGAGGAATATGAAGATCTTTCTCAAGGACATGGCGGGACAAAAAAGGGACTCCCACAACCTAAAGGAGGTATCTTAGCATGGGCACCAAATTAAAAATAGGATATAACTAGGGAACCAATGTATAGGAAATCTCTACCATTAACATAATACCACTTCTAATAGCAGCATGAAGGTTCTGTGATATCATGGAATGGGTTCGTACCTAAGGTTAAAATGAAACAATCATAAGATCATGCAAAATATAGGTGGATGTGAAATCCTAACCTATATGCCAATTCAGACATTATACTAGTAATAGGAATGAACATATCAAAGGCTATGTCAAAACGTGCTCAAAACAGGCCCCTACAACACCATATTAGTCCAAACGGTCAAAAACAGGTCAAAACTATAGAAAGTGGGTAAAAATTTCAAATTTTTTTCTATAAAATAGTGAAAAAATAAAAAACTTCATTCCATTTGAAAATTTTACCCATCATAGTGCTTTTGTACTTAGAACTCCAGAAGCTAATTCTGGGAGCATCCTCCGATGAAATCACTCCCCGTTTGGTCCAGGTAACTCATGCCCTACTCCTTCCTTTACATGCTTTTATTTTTTAATTTGGTTGTCAATTTTTTTTACTTTGGGCCATCCCAAATAGTGCATTTTGACCCACGTAGAAATCAAGTCCTTTTCCATGTATAGGGATAGGTATGCATGAAAAATACCACGATACCTGCGTACATATGTGACTGTTTCAAAAACAGTCTCGTACAAGGCCTTAAATGATAAATGCAAGGTCAAACTCTCATGAAACTTGACAATCTTTGTGCAGGATGGTGCTAGAGTGGAGGGAGCGTGAACATGATGATGTTGAAGAGGCCGTGCAAGCTAATCTCATGGCTCAAAAAACACTAAGGGCATGTGGAATATACAAGTTTTTGTGCCTTGGAAGCTTAAGGGAAAATCCAAGGCTACTCCAACTGCTAGTGGATTACTAGGATCCTAACTCAGAGAATTTTTAGTTAGATGGCATGCCTCTCAACATTGAAGTTGAGGACATATACTTTATCACAGGATTGTCTTGCAGAGGGTAGGTGGTAAACCTATGGTCTCATGGGCCAGGAAGCGGGCTCACTATAGATGAGTATATTACTGTGTACTTTTTCCTAGATACAGATATGGTTGGGTGTCAAATCCCAACAAATACGATTCAAAATATTGGGCTGAAAGCCATACTATTGGAATTGGGAAGGATAGTGGGATTGGCATCTGTCCACTAGGATTCAAGGCCTCTAATTTTCTATACGGTGGAGTTCATGCATCCTACTATATATGATTGGATTACCTCACTGCTGAGCAACATGAAACAACAACTTATTGACTACAAGATGGGGTGGGTGAGGAAATTCAGTTACAAAAGCATCTTGAGTGCTTTCTTTTTTGAGCATGTGTCAGGGCTAATCCCTATATTTGAGATTCCTCCACACAGAGTTCAAGATCTGGCTCAGCTACGTTGGGAAAATGTCATGCAGAGCCTGAGAGTGGGGTAGGTGGCCAACCCAACAGACTTATTTTTCTAGTTGCGTAGATAGATCGTCACCATAGATGACTATCCCTATGCAGGGATCGACTTCCATGGAGACTTAGACATTCCCATATCACCAGGCTCTGCATATGGAGAGATGGGTAACAAATATCGATTCCAACTTTTCTTTTTGAATTATTAATTTTTTTTGTATTTTTTTATATATGAAATCAAAAAGAGATGTTTTTGGTGTGGTGACATATAGTGATACTATGTCATGTACATGCAGATGTTGGGGTGCACACCTTAACAGTCCTTAATTTTGGTAACTCTGTGGTTTTTGTGGAAGCCTGTAAGCGGAGTTGCGACTCAAAATAGTCTTAGGGGTGTCGGGGTTGAGTCAAAGACCTTCTTTTGTAATAAACCCATGGTTTAAGTCCAGGGTTTAGGGTTCGGGGTGCCCATGGTTTAAGCCCATGGTTTTGTAATAAGTGCACTATAAATAAGCACTCTTGTAAAGAAGTCAGTTTAGGCTTTTGATGTAAGATAAAATGATGCGAAGCTAAGGATTGATGGTAAGAAAGGTTAAGTCCCATCTGTGTGCATGGACGACCTCTGTAGCTCTGTGCATAGAGGTTTTTGAGTGATTAAGAAAGATCTGTAGCTATGTGCATAGAGATCTACAGCTTAGTGCACAACTTTGAGGAATTGAAGGGATCTGCAGCTGAGTGCGCAGATCAGAACTGTGGTTTTTGTAAAGAGTTGAATAAAACACAGTTCTATGGACGTAGCCCCTAAACTGGGGGTGAACCACGTTGTATCATGTGTTGTGGTTCTGTTGTGTTGTTGTTGTGTTCTTTTATGCATTAATAATTATATAACTGATAAGTAAGATCACTGCTAAATACTAACTTCGCTGTGAATTCCTAGTAAATGGTTAAGCAAGGCACTGTTTGTTTATCTAACCGCGAAGCTAAATAAGTGAATATCAAAGTTCTATATTTTATGATTATCATTTGCTAGAAGCTAAAGGTATAGTAATATCCCTCTTTTTCTTGCAGAAACCCGATTCTGCGGCACCCCATAGCTGTTTCGGGTGAGACTACAACCTGTTCGCAGGTTTTTGCCAAAAGGGCCAACACTGTGGGTCTTTTGTTGGTGCGAAGACAAAAGTATAGAACCCGAGTCTGCCCAAAGCCCAATAAATTGGTTCCGTTGCCGGTTGAACTCAGTATCTGCTCAAGAGGGGTTTACGTTGTACCTCGAGGGCTATGTTTTGGAGACCCTCAGTGAAATAAATCGGTGATTGGATTGAAGAGACTTATTTGAACTTTGCTTTACAAGAGAACGAAGATCCCCGTCGTAGTTCAAACGACTTTTTACAAAGGTATGTTTTTTCTGATGTTTATGAAATTTTCTTTAGTAGTATCCACATAGAGTTGCACCAGTGGTTATCCAGGTTAACAGAGAGAAGGACGAACTTCCAATAAGGTCAGTTTCCTGATTGGAACCTCGCAAGAATTAATATATTGAAACAGGTGAACAAGGAGATATCCTGAGCTATTGATTTCTGGACAACGTGAACCCTTGAAGCATTTGTGAGGGAGTTCGCCATTGACATAAGTACGTCCTTCAGCGAAGCCGAATGTAAGTTATTCAAAGGACCAAGGGGTAAGTACTTGAATTCATTTAGTTTGAGAATTAAAATGCTATTGGCTGAAAAAGGTATATTTCTCATTGAATTAGACTATTAGATTTAGTATTACTAACCTATGTTTGCAAGTGAAAGTACCTTCGACGAGCAAAGTGGTTTGCTGTGAAGTGGAAAAAGGTACAAGAGAAATTTTGAGTAATATACCCTAGGTCAGAATACCGATTCTAACCCCGTAAGTCCAGCAGCCTCAGATCCCAAAGAAACCCCTTCTGTTGGAAACCCCCCGGTAACCCCACAGCGAAGACCTATTATCCCTGAGAACCCATCACAGTCTGAAGGTAACCCTAGCGTGAGTATCCCTGTCGCAGGTCAATCTACCCTAGTAAGTCCCCCCCCCCCCTAGATCTATGATGGCCCATATGAATGATGACATTAAGCTCCCTGTTTTCAAAGGAACTGGATTAGAGGATCCAGAACATTTCTGGTTCTTATGCGAAGCAGTGTGGATTGCTAAGAACATTACGGATCAAGATACGAGAAGAGCGCAGCTAGTTACTTCTTTTAGAGACCGCGCTTTGACCTGGTTCTTGAAGTTTTCCAGTAATCAGAACCATGTCTTGGCTGATATAAAAGAAGCAATGATAAATGAATTTAAGAAGCCTAAATCAGAGTCGCAGTGTATCACTGAACTAAAGGAAATTCAGCAGCGGCGAGGAGAATTATTGTGGGACTTTGATCAGATATTCAAAGTTCTGCTAGATCAAGTCAGTTTCACTATTGGACCAGTGCAGCATAAGGAATGGTTCATCGTATCTTTGTTACCACACATCAGAACTCCACTCATGCAATAGAAGGTTGCGGATCAGTAAGAGGCTTTGGAAATCGCGATGAAGCTTGAAACAGCCCCTGTCAAAGATCATTCTGGTATCGCTTAAATACAAGCGCAGTTGGCAGCGATGGCTCTGGAGCTTCGCGATATGAAAAAAGGGAAAGCTAGTCGCAAAGAGGTTTGGTGTACATGATGTCGGATAGAGGGTCACAACAAGGAACAGTGTCCTGCGGTAAGAAATTTCCTGAATTCTGGTGCACCAAACCCGTTTAACCCTAGTCTTCTATATTGTGAGATCTGTAGGACAACTGGCCAGCATTGACTTGAATACTGCTATCTCCTGCAGAGGTATGTGCAAGTCCCTAAGAACCCTTATTTCAAGTTCTGTAAGTCAGTGGGACACAATGAAGATGAGTGTCACAGCTTTGACCTCATGAGAGAACAAACTTATGATGCTTATGGGGTACAAAACGATGGCCAAGGCAAAGATGGATATGGTTACCGTGGTAGTACATCATGTCGTGGACCTTTTGGAGGTCATGGTCATGGTGGTATGGCTGGCAGAGGATGAGGCTAGGTTGTGTGCTATAACTGTAACCAGGCAGGACATCTAGCTAGAGACTGTCGAAACCCAACTACGACATGTCGATATTGCAGAGCTGTCGACCATGTGATTGAGCAATGCCCGCAGCTGATAGTCAAGATTCAAGAAAGAAATAGTGCCTCTACTCAGAATATTCAGCTGATTGCTGTGGAGCAATGATTTATCCCAGCCATTAATGTTGTTACTAGGAGTGGAGCTACGACGAAAGTGCAGAACAAGGAGAAACAGCCTGCCGAGGCTTGGGTTCGTAAGGCCCCAGAAAAAATCTTGGCATTTGATGTCGAAAGAGAAAAAGAGACATTTACGGAAGCCAAGAGAGACTTTGATGACCCCAACACCTCAGTAGCACCTGTGCAACAACCTCAGCAGCAGTCGCAGCCGCAAGAAGCTTCGACGAATAAAGTAAATACATTGTCCTCCTTTTTACAGAGTTGTATGAAGCTCTTAAGAAATCAGAATGCTTTAAATGAGTTGTAGAAAGTTATTGCTTCTTGTGAACCTCAGCGAAGTTCTGGTAAGGAAAAAACTGTTCATAGAGTCAGAAGAACTGGTAGGGAGATGAGATTGAATGCTCAGATAGGAGAATATGACATGACTGATGTCATCTTGGACCTAGGATCAGAAGTAAATGTCTTAACTAAGCAGACATGGGAACAAATGGGAAAACCTACTCTGGAATGGTCCCTTATACAGTTGATATTAGCCAATCAGCAGAAGATTATGCCCCTAGGAAGACTCCCTAGCATATCAATAGATATTGATGGAGTCAATACCTTAGTAGACTTTGAGGTAATTGAAATAATTGATGACAACAACCCCTATTCAGCACTGCTAGGCATTGAATGGGAAATAGATAATGATGCAGTAATCAACCTGAAGAAGAGGCAGATGAGTTTCGAAGGGAAAGGACTAAGAGTCATAGTACCATTGGATCCCTCTTAAGGAGAGAGGTACACCGAGCCAGTAAGAGATGAAGACCAGGATGTTTTGGACCATATCTACAATATCACAGTGAAGGAATAATATTATGTTGATCCTACAGCCGAAGGTATCATGGATTGGCAGTGTGACAGCTCCTACATGATAGATTCAGATGACGGCCTAGAGAATTGGCAGAATAGACTGTATGAGCTACATGGACATCGGTGTGAAAGAATCACCAAGTCTCTCAGATGGCTTAGTTCACAGACAAGACCCTTACCTATTTTTGATGGTTCGACAGACCCAAAAGAGTTTATTGTGCAATTCTCAGAACAGGTACCAGACCCACAGAAAATGGAGACTCTAGATTCAGCATTCAGAGCCACAACATCCAGATGGTGGAATGGTCATAAAAAGTACATTCATAGTTAGGAAACGTGCTAGAAGTCACTTTGCCTAAGTTTCAAGGACCAACCTCAGGAGGTGCAAAGCAGGTTTAATGGGAAGACGAGTCCTCAGGGACATTTGGAGAAATGATACGAAGCATGGAAGCATGTACCTCATGAAGAATGGGTACAAGGTTTGTGCACACCCTGGAACCTATAGCAAAGAACTGGTATGCGGAGGTCGAGCTTCGCCATGGTACTGTAAGTTGGGATAGTCTTGTTGATAGTTTTGTACTGACATTTTCTATTAATGAGGTTTGTCCTGCTTTGGACGCAGCTATTAGGTTGATCCATACTAAAGTATTTGATGATCAAGAAATAGCAGAATACCAACCTGATTGGAAGGAACAAGAAGCTAATGCAGTAGAATGTTATAACCTCGCAATTAACGAGGATGACGATCCGCGCAACATTACCATTACTGAGTCAGAAGGCCATTGCAAAGTACATGGACCAGCAGTTGAAGCACCTGAAGTGACTCAACCCCTGAAGACATGGACTGTAAACATTGGGTCAGAATAAAACCCTAAGTATGCTACCATTGGAGATTATTGGGATGACGAAATGGTGAGCAAAGTGACCCAACTTCCCCATGAGTATCAGGACCTATTTCCAACAAAGTTCTTAGAGATGAAAGGTATCCTTGGTGATATAGGAGTGATAAAGATCCCTTCGAAACCTGATGCGAATCCTGTGAAACAGCGCCCTTATAGGATGAACCCTAAATATAAAGAAAAAGTCTGAATGGAGCTAGATAAGATGCTTGCTGCAGGAATTATTGAGCATGTTGAAGAGTCCAAATGGGTCAGTCCTATGGTGGTGCAAGAAAATAAGAATAAGGGAGAAATCAAAATCTGTGTTGATCTGAGGAAGTTGAATGATGCCTGTTTGCATGATCCTTTCCCCACTCCCTTTACAGATGAATTTTTAGACAATGTTGGAGGTCAAGAAGTGTACTCTTTTACTGATGGATTTTCAGGTTACCATCAGATTAGAATTGCTCCAAAAGATCGACATAAGACAACCTTTGCTACATAAATGGGTTCCTTCCAGTATACAGTTATGCCCTTTGGATTGAAGAATGCACCTGCTATGTTTTCTAGAGTAGTCATCTCTGCATTTAAGGAATTTATACATATATTCTTAGAAGTTTATTTTAATGATTGGACTATATTTGGGTTATTAAAAGACCATATAGCTAGTTTAATACTTATGCTGGACAAATGTAGACAGCATCAGATTTCCTTGAACTTGAAAAAGTGTATCTTTTGTGCCCCTTTTGGAATTCTGTTAGGTCACATTGTATGTAAGCAAGGATTGATGATGGATACTGCGAAGATAGCCATCATTGTGAACCTGCCACCTCCGAATTCTGTTAAACAATAGCGCACTATGCTTGGTCATACGGGATATTACAGGAAATTCATTAAAGGATATGCTCAGATTACAGCCCCTATGGAAAAGTAGTTGAAGAAAGATATTAAGTTTGAATGAACACCTTAGTGTCAAGCAAGCTTGGATATTTTGAAGGAAAAGATGGTAACTGCCCCTATCTTAGTATTACCTGACTGGAATAAGGAGTTTCATGTGCATGTCGATGCATCCTCCATTGCTCTGGGTATAGTATTGGCTCGAGTCAGGAGAAGAGCCCACTAGTTTGGATGAAGCTCTTCCCGATACCCATCTATTTTCCATCCAGATGGTTGATGACTATTTTCAGGATATTGTTCAGTACTTATCTACAGGTTTTGCACCTGTCGAAATGACAACAAAGCAGAAGAAACAATTGGTGGTTAGAGCAGTCGACTTTACCTTAATAGCAGGATAGCTATATAAGATGGGACAGATGAAATACTGCACAGATGTGTCCTGGAGCATGAAAAGCCATTAATTTTGGCTGAGGCACACTCTGGAGCAGCAGGAGGTCATTACATAGGAAAACCTATAGCACAGAAGATTCTAACATCCGGATTGTGGTGGCCCATAATTCATAAGGATGCAAGAGAGTATTGCCATAGCTGCGACATCTGTCAGAGGACAGGTAAACCATCCAAGAGGGATGAGCTGCCTCTAGTTCCATAGGTAACTTTACAAGCCTTTGACAAGTGGGCTATTGATTTTTTTGGACCTATCAATCTTCCTGTGAACAAATATGGAGCAAGATACATTATTACAGCAACTGACTACCTTACTCGTTGGGCCGAAGCTCAACCGGTTAAGAACTGTAGCGCTGCTACAGCTGCGAATTTCATCTTCAATAACATCTTGTCAAGATTTGGGTGTCCTAGAATTCTTATGAGTGATCAAGGATCACATTTCCTAAATAAGACTATTGAAGTATTGACTGAAGAATTTCAAGTATATCATCAGAAGAGTACTGCCTATCATCCTCAAGTAAACGGAACTGTCGAAGCCTTTAACAAGATCCTTGAACATGCTCTGACGAAGGTTTGCAATGTTAATAGAAATGACTGGGACCTTAGAATTCCAGCAGTACTATGGGATTATAGAACCACCTGCAAGAAATTGATAGGCCACACACCTTTTAGGTTGGTTTATGGACAAGAAGCAGTCATGCCTATGGAGTACATTGTTCCTAGCCTCATAATATCTACTTTCATAGAGATGGATGACCCAGATATGATGAAAGAAAGGCTGGCAAAGATACTATAACTTGAAGAGGACAGATTCATTACAGGGTTCCAGCAACAAGTACAGAAATCTAGAGAAAAAGCATGGCATGATAGACACATTAAGAGGAAGTAGTTCCAGAATGGTGATCTTGTGCTTTTATATGATAGTAAATTCATGAAATTCCCAGGGAAGTTCAAGACACATTGGAAAGGACCATACATAGTGTAGAGAGTTACTGATGGTGGTGCAGTCCAGTTAGCTAAATTGAATGGAGAAATTTTACCTTCCATGGTGAATGGAAGTAGGTTAAATAAGTATAGGGACAAGCCGAGACCCCTTAATCAGAAGTAACAGCAAGAAGGGCAGTCTAAGTACCAAGAACAGTTGGCATTGGGTACTAGACTATAATGAAGTTGTTCTCAAAGCTATAAAGTGTTGAAGACTGTCAAAGTTGAAGGTTGAAGTTTGGTTGCCGTGTGGGTCAGGATGGTTCGAAGGCGAATATTATGTCGAGGGTACTCATTGAGGCGAAGATGAAGTTAGTGGTTATGTCGAAGAAGAAAGGTGTGTCGCAGCCCAAAATGTGACTGACGGGACAAACTCGACTTGACAGCGTTGGCACGTGAACTTCCTGTCATGATGAGATCTTGGGAAAATCTAGCACTGTGTGGACTGGATTTACCACCGTTCCATCAGATTTGGCGTCAGTAATGCACCATAATGGAAGATTTTGTTGTGGGATTCTATAAGAAGCTACACCGGCCTTTGATTCTTGCATTGTGCACTTCTTTGAGTTTATAGTTATCACCATGTTGAATGATCGCGAAGTCCAGGAATTGTTACGAGAGTTCAGGGAGAGAGGTCTGCAGAACCTTATGAGCAATCCTCCTTGCGAGGAGGCGTCTCTAGAACCAAAGCAGCCAATGCAAATACGATCAACCAGAAATAAATTTAAGGAAAAATTTTGCTCTAAGTGGAATGGAAGAAAGGAACAACTCCTCAGGAAAGACTTAGGAGGATCCCGAGATGTATCCTCCTGGCCCAGCAGAATGGAGGCATGTTGTTTGTCTTATGCAAAATTACAGTGGCATGCAATCACAGGGGCACTGCCTGTTAAGGACCCAAAGTTGTGGATGGTCAAATGTTCGATAGGACATGAATGGGAGGTAGTTCGAAGGATGGGGTCGCTAATAGAAGGCCCAATGACCCCCATGACCACCATAAATATGATGGAGGTAGACAACAACATGAGAGATGGTCATCTTTTACTAAGGATGAAAGGATGAAGGATCAAGCAAGCCACGACCGTGGTAGTAGTAGCAAAAGGGACGATGATGCAGCCGTAGCAAGCTATTTTCTATCTTCGCTAACAATCTTCTCCCACCAGAAAAGTAGTAGAGTGTCCCGGGACGGGACACTGGTGAGTCTTAGGGGCCTGTTGGGGTGCACACCTTAACGGTCCTTAATTTTGGTAACTCCACAGTTTTTGTGGAACCCTGTAAGCAGAGTTACGACTCAAAATAGTCTTAGGGGTGTTGGGGTTGATTCAAAGACCTTCTTTTGTAATAAACCCATGGTTTAAGTACAGGGTTTAGGGTTTAGGGTGCCCATGGTTTAAGCCCATGGTTTTGTAATAAGTGCACTATAAATAAGCACTCTTGTAAAGAAGTCAGTTTAGGCTTTTGATGTAAGATAAAATGATGCGAAGCTAAGGCTTGCTGGTAAGAAAGGTTAGGTCCCAGCTGTGTGCATGGACGACCTCTGTAGCTGTGTGCACAGAGGGTTTTGGGTGATTAAGAAATATCTGCAGCTGTGTGCGTAGAGATCTATAGCTTAGTGCACAGCTTTGAGGAATTGAAGGGATCTGCAGCTGAGTGCGCAGATCAGAACTGTGGTTTTTGTAAAGAGTTGAATAAAACACAGTTCTATGGACGTAGCCCCTAAACTGGGGGTGAACCATGTTATATCATGTGTTTTGGTTTTTTTGTGTTGTTTTTGTGTTCTTTTATGCATTAATAATTATATAACTGATAAGTAAGATAACTTCTAAATACTAACTTCGCTGTGAATTCCCAGTAAAGGGTTAAGCAAGGAACTATTTGTTTATCTAACCGTGAAGCTAAATAAGTGAATATCAAAGCTCTATATTTTATGATTATCATTTGTTAGAAGCTAAAGGTATAGTAATATCCCTTTTCTGCTTGCAGAAACCTAATTCTGTGGCACCCCATAGCTGTTTTGGGTGAGATTGCAACCTGTTCGCAGGTTGTTGCCGAAAGGGCCAACACTGTGGGTCTTTTGTTGGTGCGAAGACAAAAGTATAGAACCTGGGTCTGCCCAAATCCCAACAACAGATGTGGGACCACAATGACCAGATGGTTTCCCTCATCATCGATGGAGGGGAAGAGGATATGAGATCATGGGTGTGGATGCATAGCGTACTCTCCAAAGCATCCACACAAACTTTGTTTGTTTGACACATAGGGTTCCCATGGCGCAAGCCGAGGACTTTCCTAAAGCCATGCAGTGTTAGGTGGTTGGAGTACCATGAGCATGGGTTCATTTGTTTCATCAGCTAGCTAGAGCCATAGTGTGCTACCATGATCAACAACCTAGTCCCCCACAGGCTTAGAAGCTTGGGGTGTATATTTTATCTATGACCGCATCAGAAGCCCCATTTTGTATATGACACTTATGTATTATGACACCACATTTTTGGACATATATTTTAATGAAAAATATTTATGATGATTTATTATTATTTTATTTACATCTGTAAATGTTTGTGAATTCTTATGGTCTATGAAAAAAAATCCAATCTAGTACATAGTTAGCATATGAATCAACAACTTGATTAAAATTTCTTGTAATATCAATGTATGTTATGTTCTCAAATTTTCGTTCAAGCAACCTGATACACAAGAAGCTTTGTAATAAAGTTAGATCCCTAACATGATATAAGCCATTAAGTTGTGAAACCACTAACTGCGAATCAAGACATACCTCAAGAGAGTGAACACCATGCAAAATGACATCACATAATAAGTCGATAATGACACTATACTCTGCAACATTGTTTGATGAAGGTCATAAACAAACCCCTCTTGAAGACAACACTTGATCTGTAGGAGTATAAATCACCCAAGCAGCTGAAGCTGAGATTTTGGTGTGGTGGCTAGCACCATCAATGAATCCTACATAAACCGAAGATTTTGTTGACATCTACCACAAAAAATGGAATCTAGTCAACAAACTTGATCACCACAATTAGACCAAAACTATGCTATGCAAATGTACAATAATATACAACAAGTCAGACTCGGCTAAAAATCATGCATAGTACTTTTTAAGATAGAGCCAATTTCTAGCTCCTCCAAGGTCATCCCTTCATAATATACTAACTCGTAGGAACCTTTATCTAATACACACTAGACAACATAAGGCCCATGCTACATGGGATTAAAATTTCCTGCCCCTAAGGGTTCCTTAGCTTGGTCCCACAAAATAACCAAGTCACCTTCACTAAAACTCCTAGGACAGACATACTTATCGTACTGGACCTTAACGCGACACTTTTTAATATCAAGAGCCACTAAATCATCTCAACGCTGCTCATCAAGTTGCTCCAAGTGGACCAAAATATCTTCCAATGCGGAAGTGTCTGGTAAAAGCTCCACGGATAGCTTCAAAGAAGGGATTTCACACTCAATCGGTAAAACAAACTCCACCCCATCCACAAGCTGATAAGGAGAAAAAATTGTGGTAGTCTTAACCATGGTTCTATAGGCCCACAAATCAGGATATAACATGATGTGCCAATTGGTCTTGCTTTGTGAGATGGTTTGTTGGAGAATGGACTTAAGTGACTTGTTCATTTCTTCAACCTGTCAATTCTCTTGAGGATATTAAGAAGAGGAATTATCTTGCTTATATCCTAACTTTGAAGATAAATCTTCCATCATTTTGTTCAGAAAGTGCCTGCCATGGTCAGTGAGAAGCTCCCTCGGAATTCCAAACTGGGTGATAATCTGGTTGAATATGAAATGCACGGCTGTCTCCCCATCGGATTTAACTATGGGCATAACCTCTGCCCATTTTGTGAAATAGTGAACAACACAATAATATGATGGTTCCTGTTGGAGGAGCAAGTTGGTATGTTGACTTGAACGACAGCCGACTTAGTCAATCAACCGACTAAGTCTGTTAGTCGACTAATTAGAGATTAGGTCGACCACCTAATGTCATGTCGGTTGAGTGAACCGTAAGGTAATTATTTTGTAACTATTTGTAAATCGTATATATTATGCTGTTGATCCAGATGAGAACTCAGTTCAGTTCTCTGTATTGTATGGACCCTCTCATGTTAGTATAATCTATTATTCTATCTACTTGTTCTTATCTCTTGTCTCTATTATGTATGCATGATTTAGTATGTATTATTGGTAACCCTAGGTGATCTGTAAGATTACAACATCGGTTCCATTGCCGGTAGTACATGTCTAAGATGTATACAAGAAGATGATATCAGAACAGGAGATTAAGGACTGGTGGGAGATTAAAGTAGCAAATTATTTACAGAATTACACACGAAGGAACAGATTGACGACCGCACAAGCAAAAGAAAGATTCTTTAAAGATTCCATCACTTTGTGCACCGCCATTAAACCATAACTGGGTGGAAAAGAAAAAGAGGTGGGAAAAATTCATTGCTGAAAGGGAGTGGGAATACTTCCTAATCAAGTAGACCGAACTATCCGGGCTTTATAAAGCATCGGATAGGCTATGGGGGGGTATTTGGTCATATGTCGAAATAAAGTGGAGTGGATTCTAGTTGACTAAAGGCGATACCAATCACCAGTAATGAGAAGTCAACCTAAAAAGGAAATCGAGAAGACAGTGTCACACAAAGGTATGATGGACTTCCAGAAAATAGAGAGGGAGAGGAGGCTACAAAGTAGGGAAGAAAGAAGAGAAAGATCCTTAGCACTGCAGAGAGGAATGAGTACTAGGGTGACCGACCATGTAAGAGATCCACTGGGGTCAGTTCATGACCGACAAGAAGAAGGTGTGGAAGAAGAGGCATCCCCTATGGAAGAATAATTGTGGATAGAGCAACGAGAAGCTATCCAATTAGAAGTACCCCATGAAGTAAAACCTCCAACAGATCTGTGTACCTGGATACAAGCTATTGTTGAAGAGGACCTTTGATTAGGAGCTAGTGACTTTGGTATATGGAGTCGACTAGACGACAAAACATACACTGGTAGACATCTAATTATCCGTCGACCAGAAGAAGGAAATTGGGTCACGCTTCAAGCGGTACCCTCCAACCGAAGTATCCACTTACTTTTATCGACACATGAAGGAGCACCCCCCCTACCAAATATAGCTTTGAAAGACACAGAACATTCAAAACTGTGGACAAATAATTGTAGTTGGACATCGACAGAAGAAGTCAACACTAACTGACTGCTGGTCGAAGAAGAAATGAAAAAAAAAAACTGATGGGAACGAGAGTTCCGTCAACAATTCTGTAGAGAAGACTAAGAAAATAACCCCACCACCCACACCACCACCTCCACCATTTCCACCTCCTGAAGAAAGCAGTGACAATGACTCCAACATGGGTCATGGGTCAGCACACATTCCCATAAATGAGGGTGATGAGGACCCCAGACGACACTGGTTCATCTATGAGTCAATTTGGGAGGCTAACCAAGTTATAGATGAAGATAGGAATATGGCGCAGTTCATTGGTGCCTTGAGGAAAAGGGAATTAACTTGGTACATGACCTTTTATGAAAGAACACCCCGAGCAACCAAACCTGAGATCAAAGTTCAAGTTCTATCATTTTTCAAAACTCCAGATGCAAAACATTTGGCAGCAAAGAAACTAAAAACGACATGACAAAAGCTAGGAGAAACTGTCTGTGATTATGATAAACGATGGAAAGACCTTCTTAGCCAATTGGACTATGTTATTGACAAACAGTTATTAATTCAGTGGTTTCTTGCAGTTTTATCACAGAAAATTCGTAGACACATAATTATGGAGACATACAAGACTTACGAAGATGCGCTTACAAAATATCTCCAAGTAGAAATGGATGAGGACATACCAGTATACTCCACTGATCACAGACTAGAAGAACAGCTTGAGAGCGTATAGAAGTCATTAAAAGAACTAAACCTCAAAAGTCAGGATATCCAGTGCAAAAAGTGCTCGATGGCCGAACATTCAAAAGACAACTACGACAGGACATCAGTTGACAGGATGTTTGATTCATGTAGACTAAATTTTTTTGTGACATTTTCCAAGAGCATAGAGACCACTCGACAAAATATTTCCCGTTCAACATGAAGAACGACAAGGAATCTTGGTGTGCAATTTGCGAAACTAAAAATCATAACATGGTCGACTTCCATCTGAATCTCAAGAACCAACAAAATTATCATGCAGTCTATCAGACCAATGTAGTTGCACAAAGTAATGAGCAAAACCACGCACCAAACGATCAGAAAAATCAAAGATATGAAGGTCGAAGATACGAGCGCCAGTATGACAACCGACGTGGAGGCTGTTGAGGTCGAGGTTGATTCTCTGGGAATTGAGACAACTGACCACGTCAACCCATCCAATGTTTCACATGTTATAAGGAGGGACACTGACATGCAGACTATCCATACAAGGATAGGACTGACCTCAAATTATGTACTAATTGTGGCATAGGGGATCACTCATTAGAGGATTTCCCTATTGTGCTTGAAAAGATAAATAAAAAGAAGAATGTTAATGTGTTTTCATGTGTACAAAAACATGATATTATCAATACAAATAATTTACATATCGTAACCTGACAAGGGACAAAAAATGGGAATGATAACCCCCAAATAAGCAAGATAAAAGAAAAAAATGTTTGTCCTGACCCAGTTAAAGAAAAACAAATATATAAATATGCAACAAATATATTTAGATAATTTTCACGACAAGAAGAAGCAAACGACAATCAAAATAACACAATAAAAGAATTAATACAGCTAGTACAGATAAATAACTCAGTATCTCAATTCATCAACTTATTATATGAAATAAAACACAACAATACTAAAAAACAAACAAAGAATATTTGTAGTCTAAATCAAAAAGATAAAAGTAATGTCGACCCACTTGTCGACTTGGAAATTTTAGGATACCATGTCCAACAAGGTGTACTCGATTTCGGATCACAGGTAAATATTATGACTCAACACACATGGGAACAGTTAGGCAGACCTCGACTATATGAGTTAGGTATATACCTGAAACTAGCTGACCAAGGCCTAATTGAACCTATTGGAGTCTGGAAAAATGTGGACACCAAAATTAAGGAAATATCAACCAAAGTCGACTTCAAAATTATTGACCCTAAGGAAGGATCCAGCTCCTTCCTAGTGTTAGTAGGTCGANTTGGACAGAACCTATTGATGAAGAAGTTGATATCCGACAACTTTATCAGATACAAAATAATGCAGATTATACAGAACCTAATATCTATGGAGAACTTCATTTAGGAAACCAAGACTCAGTATGATATAATTAAAATGCATAATTATATGATTGGGAAGTTGAGAACTATGAAACACAAGCAATAGGGTGCTGGACTATCCAAAAAGTACAGAAAAATCCCACCCAATAGTGCTTCATAGTGTCCATTGTACAAAAAATATTTGAGAAAAAAATTAGGGAATACCCTACTTTAAAACCTACAAATGTAAATAATACAAAAATACCAATATATAAGGAAAGAGAATCACCAGTCATGCACATAGAATAAGTGTCCAAAAATATTGGTGAACATGGTCGACTACAAAGTTTAGTAGAGACTTTTACAAGACAAGCTGCTAGATGGTGGGATACCCATCAGACAAGACTGCAGACCTGGACAACAGCTTTGACCTACTTTGTAGAAAGGTTTGGAGGAAAGAAGTTAACCAAGAAAGCTCAGATACCTATTTTCATTCAAGGATAGAATCCAGAAGACCATATTAATACATGCAAAAAAGAATGGAGAAGACTTGGGCACAAAGATGAACGCGCATGGCCACATCTGTTCCCATCAACCCTCACCGACTTACCAAAAAAATGGTATAATATGGAAGAAGCCTAAGGTGAAACATTCCTATGGCATGAAATTAGAGAAAATTTTATCAACGATTTCAACTTTATACCACAAAATAAGCATTTTCTCAAAACAACAAAGCGGATTCATGATTTTTTACAGCCGACGAAAACAAACCCTTAAAATACAACCAACAGAAAATGAACTGTAACAATATACAAACTAGGACAATACCACAGTCGACAAGACTACAATTAGAAAATGAAAATACAGAAGGGAAACATTTTAGATGGAAATCAAACCATGTCGAAATGACCAAACCTATTCACACAGTACTCAAAGTTGGAACAACCGACAAGGACGATACCGACCGAATGACTGCATCTGACTTCTTTGCCACATTCTCATAGTTTAAAGAAGGACTTCGACCAATCAATGAAACCAAAGCACCAAAATGGCTAGATGCTAAGTTCAAAACTAGAGAATTTGACATCTCAAATGACGACCCACCAAAAATGGCAAAGATTGGAGACTATTGGAGTGAAGAGCATACAACAAAAATAGTGAACCTCTTAAAAGAGTTTCAGGATGTATTTACCCAAGATTATATAGATCTCAAAGGTTTAGTCGATAAAATGGGTGAAATGAAAATTGACACTAAACCTGATGTTTGACTTGTGAAGAAAAGGCCATATAAGATAGCTCATAAATACAAAGAGATAGTCAAAAATGAAATTGATAACATGCTTGCAGCAGGCATCATCTACCCTATTGACCAATTAGAATGGGCAAGTCCAATGGTTGTTCAACCTAAGAAACATGATCCGACCAAATTAAGAATTTTTGTTAACTTCAGGGAGCTAAATAAAGTGACACTAACAGACCCATTTCCAACTCCTTATGTAGATGAAATATTGAATGATGTTGCAGGACATGAATGCTACTCATTTACATATGGCTTCTTAGGTTATAACCAAGTGCCAATAACTAAAGAAGATTAAAAAAAAGACAGCATTTGTATGTGAATTTGGCTCATTTGCTTACAAGGTTATGCCTTTTGGATTAAAGAATGCACTTGCAGTATTCTCTAGAATTGTGGTCAAAACATTCCAAGAATATATTTACAAAAACATGGCAGTATACTTTGATGATTTGACAATTTAATCCATGTTAAAAGATCATTGCAAGTGGCTAAGGCTTATGTTGGAAAGATGTCAAAAAATCCAGTTAGCTTTAAACATCAGGAAGTGCATATTTGTGACCCCCATAGGGATATTGTTAGGACACATTGTTTGTAAGGAAGGAATTAAGTTAGACTTCGCAAAAATAAAAATTATCCTCTACTTAAGACCACCAGTGAACTCAAAACAAGTCAGGGTGTTACTAGGTCACACAGGATATTACAGAAAATTCATAAGATATTATTCAGACATGACCTATGCACTAGAAGAACTATTAAGAGAAGATAAAGAGTTCGACTGGATAGAAGAGTGCCATATATCGTTTGAAAAACTAAAAAGAAAACTAGTTGAAGCACCAATCCTAAGGTTTCCAAACTGGTCGACTAAATTGCATGTCCACATTGACGCATCAGGTCTAGCAATAGGAGAAATCCTAACTCAGCCAGGACATGATGGAATGGATTATCCTATAGTTTACAGTAGCAGAAAACTAAACAAAGTTGAACGGAAGTATTCGACGACATAAAGAGAAGCATTAGGAATGGTCTTTGCACTACAAAAATAGCAACATTATCTCCTAGCTAATCCATTTATCTTTTACACTGATCATCAGGCATTAAAATACCTTGTGAATAAGCCTCTACACCATGGAAGAATTTGTCTATGGCTACTTCTATTCCAATAATTTGATTTCAAATTCGTTGTTAGACCAGGTAAGTTAAATGTTAGTCCCGACCATTTATCTTGAATCGACACAGGAGAGGAACCGACAGGAGTTGAAGACGACTTACCAGATGCACATATATTTCGAATAGAAGTAGTCCCAGCAGAGTTAGAGGAAATAGCTCAGTTTTTAGAATATGGAAAAGCACTAGAAGGCATGAGTACCAAAAAGAAACAGATCTTAGCCATGAAAGCTGCACCTTCTAGCCTCATAAATGAATTCCTGTACAAAATGGGTTTAGACGACATCCTTAGAAGCTGTGTACTAGAACATGAAAGGAACAACATTATGCATGAATCACACTATGGACCTATAGGAGGACATTTCCAAGTAGACACAACTGCAAATAAAATCGAACAATTAGGGTTATGGTGGTTGACACTTCACAAATATTGCAAAAACTTTGTAAGCCAATGTGACAGATGCCAACGACTAGGTCAACCCCTGCCTATCACAGAAATTCCCTTGATCTCGGTAAACCCAAGTTTGACATTTTAAATTTGGGCCATCAAATTTATAGGACCATTTCCTATACCAGCAAAAAGAACAAGTGCAAGGTACATAATAACTGCAGTCGAATATGTAACCAAATGGGCAGAGGCAGAACTAGTCGCCACATGTTCTACTGAGATAGATGCTAAGTTCATCTATGAGAATATCATTACTATATTTGGATGTCCATTAACCCTAATTAGCGACCATGGAACACACTTTATCAATACAACTATCAAAACCCTAACAGACCAGTTCCAAATCGACCATAGTCGGACCACAGCATACCATCCTCAGTCGCATGGAGAAATTGAAGCATTCAACAAAACACTAACAAAAGGACTAACCAAAATATGTAATGATGATAAAGATTACTAGGATGAGAAGATACATGTAGTACTATGGGCATACAGAACAACATACAAATGTCCAACCGACCAAATCCCCTTTTGACTAGTGTATGGAAAAGAAGCAGTAGTTCCATTACATTTCTGACAATAGACACCTATTATCATAGATATTTTACATGTCGATGTCGAACAAGGAAGAAAGGACTGACTATTGCAACTAAGTAAACTCAAAGAACACCGACTAGTGGCGATATAACATCAAGAAATACAGAAACAACAACAAAAGGCATGGCACGACAGAAACATCAAAAACAAAAACTTGTCGGTAGGAGACCTTGCTTTACTATACAATAGTCGGGTAAAAGGAAAAACTAAAAAGCTCCATATAGAATGGAAGGGACCCTACGTTGTCGAAGAAATACATGCCAATGGATCAGTCCGACTAAAGATGTTGTAAGGCAGAGTATTTCGGAAACTCATTAATCGAGTCCAACTAAAACACTACAGAGACTAAACCAAACACATCTAAAAAAGATAAAAGAATATAATGAACATAACGGTTAAACAAAAACTATAAAAACCTAAAAATCCAAAAAGCAAATAGTACTGTTATACACACAAAACTGACAGGAAATCACCACTTCGACAACCGACATCATGCCCATCGACATAACACCATTGACCATTTTCATAACCGACATCGACCGATGACCTCGATAGTCCCATCATGCATTCATGACTTCGAGCACCAAAAGAAAATCACCATTAATGCACACTCAAGTGTTCTAGCTGGAACATCATGTCCACCATTAATACACCCATCGACAAGAACATCCAATGCATCCCCTATAAATATTGAACCACCAAAGGATCATTCATCGCAATTCAAATAGAAAGAGAATCATAGCAACTAGATGACTGAAAACCAAGAGCATCGTAGTAAAACTGACCCCCAGACCGACAAAATGGCACCAAAACAAACTAGATCCTCAACCAAGGCCAATGAATTATAGACTGCAGAGACACCATTAGTGAGAATATTAAAGAACATTAAGAACACTAAGGTGCAGGAAGGCTCATGGGCCAAACGATGGGCTGAGATAAAAGAATGGGCGTACGTCTACAAGAAGCCTACCCAAGTTGCAGAGAAAAGACAACATAGTTCCATTGTAAATTATGCCAATGCGCCGCTCATGGCCAACTTCAGTGGAACAAAAGAAACAGCAGTCAAATTTGTCATAAGTCGATACCATAATGGCCGATTTTACTTCGACCAACCGGTCGACATCTCTGGGGAATTCATTTCCCAATTAACAGGGCTATCAAACAAAGGAGACCCAGTACCAGTCAATATAAAAGGACTAGTCAAAGAATTAACAGGGTTGACATCAAGAAAAAACTTAAAAGGACTAATGATTGGTCACATAACACATCAAACACCACAGATTGTGGCCAAAATCATAGCTATTACACTCACAATGGTAGGTTGAGGAAGTGACCTCAAACTAGATATGTTGGAAGCAATAGAAACCATTGCGACCAATGGAAAGATATACAGATTGGCTGAGTATGTCACCAAAGTGATCAAAACCATTTGTGAGAAATGCCAATAGATGGGAGGAATTATAAGGTTCCCATCCCTTATCTTATGGATAGTAATGTACTCTATTTTCCCAGAAAGAGACAAATTTTTTTAGGAATCGACAAAATTCCATATGTGGAGATTCAAAGCATTCTCCTAGAAAGGAACAATAAAGGAACTTGCAAATGAAAAAGTGTTGTTGGAAAAATGGCTCCAACAGCTAAAATTCCATACAACCAGATGGAGGGTGCCTCAGAACATCCGACGAAATCTACCTAAAAAGGCCCACATTCAGCTAGAGCTCGACCATACCGTTGTATGGTACATGCAGGGCACAAAACCAAATGAAAAGGCCCTTGAATATTATCCGTCAGTCAAACAGATCTTTCGGGAACTATCTTGATAGGTGGTAGGAAAGATACCAATTCCAACAAAATCAAAGGAAACGGACTTCTCGATAGAGGAACCGTTGACAGACCAAGAGAAGGAGGAGGATTATGAGCTTAACCTATACATCAGTACCTTTGTGTCGGAGGAGACAATGATCGAAGGCATTGGTCGACTACAAATCATAATCAAGCCTTCGATAGCACAGAGGGAAGAAATACATATAGAAGAAACACATGCAGAACAATAGGTAACCAACCCGGCTGAAGAAAATCTCATCTCGATTCAAGAGCCAAGTGAAGAGATAGAAACTGAAAATCTAGAGTATGCTGTAACCAAATAAATTATCACCAAATTGTCAAAGGAGATAGTAGTTGCAAGAAAAAGGAAAAGAACACAGCCACAAGGGAAAGGTAAGTGCAAGCTTATTATTCCAGAGTCCTCAGACGATGATGAGGAATTGGCAGCTGTGGCCCTCGACATAATAGAAGATGCCACAGCAAACAAAGTGCCAGTCGAAACCCAATTTTAGAAATTTGTCTAGGTAGGGGCACAGCAAGGTCAGCCAAAGAAGGAAAAAATCACACACACTTCGATGCCTAAAAATTTTGTAGATATTGTGTCTACACCCCCACCTCCGTCTCTGACCAAAATAATAGAAGAGCTAGTACCATAATAGCTTTCAATAAGCCCACTCGCCTTATGCAAAAGTGTTATGTCAGAGGCTGTGAAAGAAAAGTTCGACCAGGACAGAGACCTCCAGGATTACATCGAAAAATTGCCTAAGATATTCACCAAAGTACAGAATCTCTCGACCAAAGAACCTCTCTTCAAAGTCGAAGGATCCTGACTACCAGTTTCCCAACTTGGCCAAGTACTCCAGAGGCCAAAAATATTTCCAACTATGAATTCGACCTTTGAGAGAAATCCTAACAAAGAAGGCTGAAGTCGTTGCACATTGGACCACATCTATCATTTTGACTAAACTTAACACCCACCTACTAGCCTTTGAACCAACCGGAGGTGAGGAAGAAGAAAATATCGAGGACATAAATTAAGAAATCAACCAACTGTTCTTTGACTTGGACTCACCTCCTTAGACCAATAATCTACTACTCGACCACATTTCCACCAACCCAATCACACCTGACCATTCACCAACCCCACCACCCCCCGACTCAGAACCCTTAATTCAACTAGCTGCACCAAAACCACCTCTACCACAACCATAAGCACCAACTGCATCCACTTCTAGACCCTTTGAATCCAATCAACCAGAGGCCCAACCAGATGCAGTAGTCATCCAACCGACTCAAACAGAAATACCATCAACCAGTGCTGCACATCAAGCAGACAATCCAAACTTGACTCTTGCAGGTACACAGGTGTCGAAACCAATAGAACCAGAGAAGCACAAAAAGAAGAAGGACCATCATGGATAGACAATAATGGTCCACATCAATCTACTTGGGTCGACCACTGCAGTTGACGCAATCAAATTGAGGGATCCAGAGCTAGAACATCTACTAGAAGCACTAGCAGTTGGAGCAAAAACAAGGAACCAACACAGACGTAAGGAGCTAGAGAATAAGGAAAAAGAAAAATTTAAGATCCTTAACAAATGAAGGTACCTGGTCCAGTTTGTGATACTAGGACCGATAGAGGTCGACACTGACAAACTGCTAGAAAGAGATTTTTAGTTGTTTGAAAACATGGTGTCGACGCTCCAAGTAGAAATTCAGGACACAAAAGAGGAACAGAAAGAAGAAACCATTCGGCTACTGATGGAGCAACACACAACCTTTTCAGAAGCCTACAAAGTGTTGCAAGATCACATGGAGGAGTCTGTTATTACAAAAGAAGTATTGAGAGACTAGCCTGCTTACTATGGGCAAGTCTATCAACACACCAGACAGACCCGACAAGAGATCCAAGAACTCGAGAAGAGGAAAACCACCGACGAAGCACTCAGAAGCACAAATGAAGATTATATAGTTCTTGAAATAGCTAAACTATAGAAGCTCGAATGGGAAGCACATCATTGGGTGCACCAAGCCATTCCCAACTTCGAAAAAGTAGACATCATAAGCCCATAGATGAAATGACTCATAAAGTAATACTGTCTTTCATCCTACAGAATCTTATTATTATACTTGTATCTTTTGATGTTTTTTTATTCTAGTCTCACTGTATATTGTCTTCATTTTTTCTGGTTTTCCATTTTTATCCTAAAAACCTAAAAATAGTCATTTATTTATTGAGGTTCCTGAACACTGCTGACCCCATAGTCTTGGTAGAAGAATTTAGGAAAAACATATTTTGGAAACCATACTAGGGAAGAAGCATATAAGTTATTCCTTGGTTTGAAAACGATTACATCAAGTCTTTGATGGTGAACAAGGGTTGGTCACACACTTTAGACTACAATGTTTTCACCGGGAGGCTCCATGATTAGAAGGCTCCACGAGACGAAGGGAACCATTGATAAAAAAGAGATGAAGAGGATAAATAGAAATACCAGGTACCAGCTTGGTTATTTCCTCTACAAACTCTTTCTTTTCTTCAGCAGCTCATTTCTTCTTTTCCCTTCACACATTAAGAGGATCATCTTGTGTTTTGTTTATTCGCATGATCATTAACCTACTTTTGTACATCCATCTTTAAAAGAAGAAAATTAGCAGTCTTCTTATGTTATTGATGTTGATTGTATATCTTCACCCCAACCTACTCATAAGGATGAGATTTGTATTCAAGTCCTTCTAAGTTTGATCAGCCATGTAACCTCAAGGAAATTGAAACCAATTCAAAACCTTTTCAAATTTCAGCACTTTATGCCATTAATAGTGAACCTTACCATCAACCTATTAATTCTCATATTCAGACTACTACTTTTCAAGCTCAAATCAGAAATAAGTTGTTTAAACCTTTGAGATTGCCATATCACCTTAATTCTTATCCTCTTGATTTATTTGAGTATCTTCCCCAGTTTTATGGAGAAGATCATGTTTCCGCTGAAAAGCACTTGGAACATTTTCACAATTTATTGATAAATTTGAAATGGTACATGAGGATGTTTTCCAAATCATTGGTGGGGGATGCTTCTTTGTGGTTTAAAAATATATAAGCTGGTTCTATTGGTTCATAGGATGATTTATATAATATTTTTTCAAGATCTTGGGGAGAGAATAGGTCTTTTGATCAATACCTCATTGTTTTTTGCACCTTGAAGAGAGGAAAGGAAGAAGCTTTGGTTGTCTTCAATAGAAGGTTTTTAGTGTTTATCATAGTATTCCCTTGGAGACCAGGCCCACTAAGATTGCTGCCATGGTATATTATGTTATGGCTCAACATTTAGAACTTGTTCTTTTCCTATTAAAAAGGAAATCATCATCTTTAAGACAGTTGTTTGAAGATGCTAAAGGAGTGGAGGAGAACATCTATGCTCCCAGAAGTATTCAAGATCCAATTTACTGTTAAGATCCGCATGGGGAGGAGAAGGAAGACAATTAGTATGTTTTAGATTCTGAGCAGGAAGACAGTAAGTATATATTAGATCTAGAAAAAAAAAAACGATTGGTGATTACCATGCTGAGGTGACATAGGCCTTCTACCAGAATTTTTAGGAATTTACAGTAAAAATAAGAGGGATTGATTTTCTAGTCACTGAGGAATGGTGAGATGTTCTTTACATCATCCAGAGATAAGTAACGTGTAAAGGGAGATTCGACACTATCTACCGATTCCACATGCATTTTCTACAACATGTTCAGGAGTCTATTATTGATGAAATGGCTAGCAATTGAGGAATATGTGAGGATATTTACTACGAAATTCCTTGGTAAATAATTTGAATCCCAAATAGAAGAACCGTCCTTTTCTCATAAATAAATTCCCCTGCAAGATGAGGCTACATTTTTAAAAATGTGGTGTTTTTACTATGTTGAGTCATCATTTTCAAATGATGATTCTAAGCTACTGGAAAATCATTTTGAAAAACAAGCATATTTTTTTGTTCCTAACACATCATAGAACAATAAACTCTATCAGGTTTCCTATAGGTGTCATAGATTGGGAGAATTGAATCCATCTCTGAGCCCTAATTTTTTTATCTTAGAATTTCCCTGTTTGACACATGTTTTTGAAATGTAGATCTCAGGAAAATGAAACAAAATCTCAAGGAATTGAGAGAGTTTTTTTCTCGCAACAAACCAATATACAATAAACTCTTTCAGTTTATACACAAGTGTCACATATTTGGAGAACCGAATCCATCTCTGAGCCCCCGTTTCCAGCAGTCTAGCCCAATTTATGTGGTAGGCAGTTTTAGAAATTGATTGTAACTGATTGTTATCTTTGGTATTTGGGAGGATTTTGAACTCAACATATATATGATGCATATTTTAACATTTTGGAAGAGAGAAACACATGGGATTCAAGGATGCTTGAAGCTTGTACTTTCCTGCAGATATTTTATTTGTGTAATCATTTCTTTGCTTTATGAAAGACTTAATACATCTATTTGGAGCTAGGTTTTGAACTGATATTGTGTGGATGTTTCTCTGGTTCTATTTGAAACCTTATTACATTGTTGGTTATATTGATGTTTTCAGTGTAGCTGCTATGCTTATGAGGTAATATTTATGCTTATATGATATTTGAAATGTTATTTCAACTACCTATACTATCTACATATGTTACAATGATAAACTGTTTGTTTATCATTTGTATTTGTGTGTTTTGAATCCTATCTCTTAGATTTAAAGTAATACTGTCTTTCATCCTTCAAAATTTTATTCTTATACTTGTATCTTATGATGTTTTCATATTATAATCTCATTGTATATTGTCTTTATTTTTTCTAGTTTTCCATTGTTATCCTAAAAACCTAAAAATAATCATTTATTTATTGAGGTGCGTGAACACTGATCACCTTGTAGTCTAGGTAGAAAAATTTAGCTAAAACACTTTAATCAACTATCACCACCTTCCCATCCAAAGGAAAACAAACCACGCAGAAGAGTGACGACACAACCGCTTGCATATTGTAAATCCAGTTCCTACGCAGCAAAAGATTATAGTAAAGGAGCACATCAACCACCTCGACCTCGATCGCCATGGTCTTCCCTCCCAATTGGACCTCAAGGGAAGGAAGAATGTCATGTGGCCAAAACGATCTTCCATCAAATCTAGTTAACATGTTTCTTGACTTAGACAACATAGGAGAACCAAACCCCTTCCAACATGACAAAGACATTGTTGCCGCCTTTTCACACACCTGGGTCACGTGGTAGAAATCTTCAAGCCACTCGGTGTGTCCTTGGGGGCAAGTCTCAAGTCAAGGCTATCACCTTGTTCTTGACTCCTCTGTTTAGGCTCAAATCCTAACGAAGCCAAGGGGGGTAGACCCTATTAAGTTACTAAGGATGATTTCTTAGTGTGGTGATGTTAAACTGAATCAGTTATTTAGGAGTTTGAAGATTTTAACTATAAACAATTGAAGATGACAAGATACGAAAATAACACACGAAAGCACAAAGCTGATAAACAATATATATATGAAGCAAAAACGACCAGTGCCTTAATAATGGAGTCAAACCAAAAGAGATCAGTGTGATTGCATGTGTTTGGAGTGAATGTTTTGCGATTGCATCTTGGTATGTTTTAAGTTAAAATTGAAGTATGAATTGATTAAATTAGGCTAAGGGGGGACTCCAGATATACCCGAGAGTACTTGGAGTATGTCAAAAACAAAACCTTTACAGCTACTCACAAGGAATATGTGGGCTGAAATGGAGTCTCTAGGGCTATTGTTCATAACGCACCCATTAGGGTGTGACAGAGATCGGTGCCCCGAGGTCACTTTTCAGTAAGTTGCTGCTTCCTTTGGGTATTTTGCCACCGTAGAGGTTCTATCGAGGTGTTGGATTTTCACCTGATGGTTTGTCAATTGGGGAGAGTGAGTCCTAATTATGCTAGTCACCCAAGTGCTTTTGATACAGCTTGACTGATCGGACGAACCGTAGCCAAGTGCAGAGCATACACACTGGAGTCTTGTAAATTTTAATAAGTTTTAACTAAGTGTTCTTGTTTAAAAGAAAAAAGCCTCCAAGAACCTTTTTCGATCCAAGTGGATCTCAATCGGGGAATCAAGGAGGGTTTAATTTTAAATTGCTGATAAAAAAAAGATGAAAAATAAAACAACTACACAAATCTATTTTTCTGATTAATCCTACCACGAATCTCTTTCCCCTTGCGGGTCACTCGGGAAATTGTGGGGTAAGTATTATGATTAATTTTAAATGTAAGATATGGAGTATGGAATTAACAACAAGATAAATTATACTACCCTGCAAATCAGATCAATTCTAGTGAAAAAGGAATAAGCAGAAAGATGACGAAAATGGCACCGACGCGAATCCCCCCAGGGGGGATGGGGAATGGGCTCGAAAGAGCCTATTCAAAGAATGATTTTATTAAAGCGGTTACAATATCAAAGGAATGATAAATCAGAACTTTCTTGGTCCTTATACAGGCTGAAACCAATATCTTACAGTTATACAAAAATCTTAAGAATTTTGTGACAAAAGAGAGACCCCTGGGGGGATTTGAGCGCTCCAAAAGCCACTTTGGACAGCAGCTTCCTTTGTTTTCCGTCAGACCTCATAAAGGACAGAAATCATGTTATAATAACAAATTCCCAAAATCACTTTAAGAGTACCTTTGGGTTATCTCAAAAAAATGATGAAATTAAACTAGCTAAACGGACGAAAAAGGAACCAAGGAAAGCAAGCTTTCCTTGAGATCTTGGATTGCTGTTTGTGAAGCCAATTAAAATGTACTGATATTTCAGAATATTGAAATTTATAACAGCGAAAGGAAATCTAATGCATGTGATCTACAAGTTTTCTTTCAAATTCATGCAAAAAGGACGATTTCCCTACAACTAGATCTGGGATGCTTATGATACTTTTTTAAGTGCAAGATCTAGGATATGAGCTATGAAATATTAGATCTATGTATATTTTACTTTGATGAAACAGATCCAAATGAAATCATAGCTATGAACTGAAAAGGTAACCAGGTAAAGTGTTGATTTTTTGTAGAAATGAGAAGAAGAGGAAAGAAGGTCGGATCGTTGCTTGAATGGAGCAAGCTGGAAGGAGGCCATTTTGTGGAGTTCTGAGGGATAGAGTCTTGAGCTTATTGGATAGGAAAGGATTCAATCTATATCCACATCCTCATCCAGTCGGGGACCTGCAACTAAATAACACAAACCTGCACAAACCTCGTGAGATATGGATATGGATGTATAAAGCAACAAAAATGAGAGATTATGCAGAAATAACCTTATTTAAGCATATAACTAAGATTTTTCAGCATACATCATATGGATAAATAGGATTAAACAATCTAGCTTTCCTAGTTTATACCCTTACTAGATTCAGTCGAATCCTTGAAGCCAGAACACAGAAGCAGCACAGGATTTGGCAAGAAATTGTAGCTAACACATCAGCAGCATAACAATGAGAATCCACACAATCAAAATCACTACATAGTATAGCCTCCAAAGATTCTTTATTCACAAATAATGATCAAATAAAGAGTTACAATGGCAATCCCTTCAGTCCAGCTCTAACTAGCTTGGAAGAGGGAGCCTCCAGCAGGATATATACAATTTGCAGGCCATCTAGCCCAAGGGGGGCGAAATTCCTCATGGAATCAAGTGAAATCAACTGATGGAGAGTTCATCAATGCAGAACTGAATCTGGACTGAGCCTACTTGTCGACCGGGGGCCTGATCTGGGTGACACATCAACCCATACACTGACACATCGGCCCAAAACTCATCCAGATGAGCCAAAACGTGTTGAGGAGAGAAGGAGGGCGAAATTCCCCATAAAGGATTCTCAAGATCAACTCTGGATCTGATTTGATCACCTCCTTCAGTCAAGGATTCATCAGATCCAGTCAATCTACGTCAGATCTGACTGATTTCAATCAAATCGGCTGAGAATCCACTGATTTATTGATTTTGGATTTGCTCCATTATTCATCAATTTATTAATTAAAATAATCAATAATTGATTTTTGGGTCTTTCTGACCTGAGTGATGGAAAATCACTCAAAACTAGGAAATAGTGGGTCCATGGGTTTACATGGTGCTCTTAGCTTGAAAATGAGCACCTACATGACTGAAACCGATTATTTGGCCCACTTTTATTACAAAATCATTTTTTCCAATTAAACTATTAAAAAATAGCCTAAGTTTTGGAAAAATTAAAATTTAATAAAAAACACTGAAAAAACTAAAAAATTGAAAAATTGAAAAACACCTAGGGGGACTTAGACATGTTCATATGACTCAAAAAAGATTTCTAGCATGCTTATACATTGACACATAGACTCTAATAACCTCAATAGGCCCAAATGCCAACT